>WHYT01015997.1:59116-118859 GCA_009806455.1 Tetrax tetrax
TTTTTTTCCCCCCCCCCCCCACTCCTTTGCTTGCTGCTCTCTTTTGTTTCCATGATCACTGCTTGGGACAGACTGTATCAGTCATTGGGACACTGGGCAGTGAGAAATCATGCATTGATCATTTTGTATATTTTAGTATCCTCATACTTCGTTATTACTCTAATTTTCCTTTGCTATTCTAATTCTAATAAACTGTCTTCATGTCCCGCTGGGGAGGTGGAGGGTGAGCGACAAACTGTTTGGTGACTAAGGCCAAACCACAACACTGTGCTACCTGCAGCCAGGCACTCCCAAACTCAGTCCCAGACAGATGGATTAAGGCTTCATTGACCACATCACAGGAGTGAGGATAAAAGCCCAGGTTTTACTCCATGTGATCTTCCCCAGTCAGCAGTTGTCCTATGGTTCAGTCAAAGAGGACTCAGCAGGCAGAGTCTGACCACATGTTTCCTCACTGAAGCAGGGATCAGAGCTGCCAGGAGTGTGGCATTAAGAAAGGGCCTCATGTAGCTTTCCTTCACAGGAGAATGGCTGAGGAGGAAGGAAAGAGAGGCTTCAGAGTGTTTATTCATTGAGGGCCTCCATGTCTCTTTTTCCCTATAGGGTGTTTCCTAGAAGGTAGGATCTTTCCTTCTGAATGCAAATCCCAAATTCAATTGACATTCAGCTCACTTGGATTTTTGCCTGAATCACTTACTCTACCTCAAATAGTATATCTAAATCCTCTTTAAAAAGTGATATGTTGCATCAGTGTCAGAGAAAGAAAGACCTAAAGGGAGCTTTGAGAGATTTCAGTCAGTTTTTCTACGCTCCCACGTCACTCATGCTTTGCTAGGGACCTGAACCAGTGTGAAGGATAAGGAACAGTAAAGCATGTAGTGGAGCTCCCACAGGTGGGGCTGTGCCAATGTCCTTGGCTTGAGCACCACTGCTGGATCTGGAGTCACTGGGGCAAAGAGGAGATGCGGTAGAGCCCTGAATATCGTGGTTGAGTGGGTGAGGAAGATGCTGTCCAGGTATGCTGAGGAGGTGGCAGTCCAAGGAGGATGCTGGAAAGGACGAGAATGTGGCAAGTGTGGGGTTTGATACAGATGTTGAAATGCCTGGTCTAGTAGGTCTCCTATATTTAAAGCATGAGAATAAAGACCATGTCACAAAATCTTACTGATCTTAAGCAGGAGTGGGAGGAAGTAGTGCTTATAACTTTTACTCCTCTCAGCAAAACACTTGTGGTAGCTTACACCACATGCATGACCAACTAGGAGATAAGCCACCATTTAATCATGCCTTTTGTGTACAGTTGACGTTAATAAAGCTGAGCCATCAAGTGACGAATAATCATGACTACAGCTCTGCCACAGTAGATAGAAGGCTATCTGTCTATGAACATCACAAATGTGGTATAAAACTGATACCGAGAAAGAAAAAAAAAATCACATTACATGCCAGATATGCCAGATAATCACTATCTTCAACAATAATTCAATTCACAAGGACAAGCCTATCCTTTCCATAGAATCGTTGTTCAGTTCAATGAGGAAACCTCCCATGTCAGGTCTTCAATGCTGAAAGCCTTTGTATCTCACAGAGCTTTGACATCAAGGGTGTTGTTAGAACATGGATGCTGATAGAGAAACGTAAAATAATTTAGGTCAGAATGGACCTGCAGGAGTGATATCAGCTGTACTTCTGTCTTCCAGGTTATCATGGGCTTAACATAGATAAAAGTCTGGAGCGAATATCCTGATCATACTTTGGCCTGAAGATTCAGGTAAATCAACATAGATTTTGGTGAAAAGACTTAGATTTTGTTGTACTTCCTTTCACTTTCCCAGCCAATTTTGTACAGACCATATAATCTTCTTTCTGAGCTACTAGATTCACAAACTCAGTGGAAAATGAGTCACACAACTGTGATCTGAGCTTCCTCTTGAAGTCCATGAGATAACCTGGTGAGTTACCAAGGTGCCAGAAGAGAAATTCTGTCCCCAATAGCAATCTTAAAGAAGGTAAACTGATGACTGCAATGCAAATTCCCCTGGTTTAAAAACCCTTTAGAAGACAAGATGAGCAAGGCAAGATCTGACTCAGGAACTAGGTGTCTCATATGTAGTAAAGGAACATAATTGCATTTTCCAGGAAGAGAAGGAGGAGTACACACAAGCAGAAAAGTGAGGTGCCCTGTTTTGGACAATAAGACAGAATGCATGACAGGGCAAGGAAGAAAGGAAAACAGAGTATGAAGTGTGAAACTGGCATGCAGGATTAAGGCATGATTTTTTTAAAAGACCCATCAGGTCCCAGTGTTGTTGACAACATTACTGCATGTAGTTATGCCAGTAGAATGGAGAGGCCACTTGCCTAGGAACAGGCAAAATGAGGAGACAGTCTGTGAATATCTTGCATGGATATTTCTACCAGAACCTGTCTATGCTGGGGCTGCAGCTTCAGCTTTCACAGCCAGTGTTGACATTTCTTCTTTAAAAGCTTCCAAGTTTTATAACCAATAACTGAGCAGCCCTATTTTTCAAAGCCAACCAACCCCCAGTCTCCTGGATTGATAACTGGGAGTAGCCTAAGAAACCTGCAAGTACAGATCTTTTTTTTAATGAACTGATATATTTAAAATTACTTTAATTGATCTGTATTAATTTCTGTGAGCTGGTGATAGATCTTACTGTTAGGCAGAACCATCTTTCTACCCTGCCTGTGAAATTCAGAGCCTGCAATATCTTCCTTTTACACAGTGACATGGGACCGTCAGTGAAACTGTGTTTATTTTACATTATTTTGTATTCAAAGTGAAAAAAGAAAAAGTAAGTCAGCTACTTTGGGGCAAATAGTACTGTGAACTTAGTGTGACTACCCTGCCAAATTTATTTCAGGATGATACTTTTGCGCAATGATTATCACATTTTAGGTAAATGTCATACTTTTCTTTGTCTGCATGCTTAATAGGGCTTCGACCTTTTCGACAGGTTTTCTATTGAACTGTTTCCTTGTATAAAAGTATTGGAGCAATGCCTCACTTTTCCTTAGAAATACCTCTGCAGTTCTCCTGACCCTACTGCCAGCTGGGGGAATAGATTAAAACTCCTGAGCTGTGAGTTATATTAGTGAAAACTATGCTTATCTGTGATAATGCAAAGTATTGGCATGTCACATGAGGAAGAGACCTCTTCCTACCTTAAATAATCTTTTCTTATAGACAACGGAAAAAGCCCTGAGAGAATCCTAGTGGGAAAGGATCTGAGCAGGAAGAGACCTCTGGAGGCCTGTAGTTCACACAGTTAGATCAGGCTTCTGAAGGTCTTGTCCAGGCAAGAGCTGAAGATATCAAAGGCTCTGAATTTCATTGCAAAATGGTATCCATTGTAGGATTGTCATCCTACTGCTGAATCACATAACAAGCAAATGCACAGCAGGGTTACCATTAATTGAAAGTGAAAGCAGGGTCCAAATGAACCCTATGTCATGCCAAAAGAAGCCAAAGATTTTAAATCCTGCTCACAGTGCACCAAAGCTTTCATCAACTTCTTTGTGGCCAGTATTCAAGCCATCCCTTCATTGGCTTTGAAGTAAAAGCACGGGGATAACAGGTACGTGAAGAGACAAGACTGTCAGTCTTGTAACCCAAGTGAGAACTTCATGGCACTATTGTGCTAATCCTGCTGGACCATGGAAGATGCTTTCATTCGATAGCTGTGAGACCGGTTTCAGATCTGGAAAACTGCTTTACTGTGAAGGCTGTAAGGAATCTATCTTAAATAATGCACAACAAAGCCAGTGTTTTGAAAATCAGTTAGAGTGTTTATATAGGAGCTAGTAGGTTATGTATGTAGTATTATAGTCCTAAGCAGGAACTGCAGTCAAGAGTCAAGATTGCATGATGCTAGGAGCTGTACACTTAAAACACACAAGGAGACATTTTCAGGCTTGCAGAAAATTCTTAAGTATTCAATCTGCCTTAATTTTAAATCCTTGTTTTCATCCTGTCTTTACAAGCTACACTTTCCCAAAACAGCATCCATCAACATCCAGTGCAGAGAGGGAATCAGCAGTCATGAATCAGGTCCAGAAAAAGCACAGAGACTTTTGACATAATTGTGGAAACAAAACACTCTGAGCAATTTAAGTCATTCTTATCTGTGTTTTGGAAATCCTGAAATTAACTGTTTACTTTTTCTTATATGTATATTTAAAACAAAAAGCAAAGCAGAAGGTTGGCTGAGCTTATGTAGATAAGTATTTAGGCCTTTGCTAGGAACAAACTGTTAAAGATGTGCTCTTTTTCTTTTTAAATGTCACCTTTTACTAAGAAATCCATTCTGCTGTTGCAATGACTTATTAAAAAGAAAGATACAGTGAAATGCTAAGCAAGTCCAACAACCTAGAAAGCTGCTTGTGTCTTTATTTATTTATCTAGCATTTGTCTTTGCCCAGCCAGCTTAGCTCCTGCCTAAGAGACCAAATGAACTGCAGACACATAGCTGATAACATTGGGCCTAAAAGAGCCTTAAAAATAAAGACTTGAACTGCTTCTTTGAATTGTCAAGGAAATAGGACTTTCCAAGTCTGAGTTCAGTATAGATCCTAAAATTAGTCCAGTGTGTGCTGAAGCTATGAGGTTTCAATGATTTCTGAGTGGTGGTGAATTTCATGCATATGATTGAAATTCACCGCATTAGGCTCATTTTGGTGTATGAATTTTACATTGTTTTACTTCTTTTGTTGTCCAGTGTGTAAAGTTTTTCTTCTTTTCCTATTTAAGACATGTGAATTAATTCCCCATCTACTGCTTTTCCTCTGTCAATACAAAACAAAGCATTGCTAGAGCTGATGCTGCCATCTTAATATCATTTTACTTACATGAAAGATCACATTTCATATTTTAAAATAAAAGCCAAAAGAGGAGCCCCTATGTTATTTTGTAAATTTTGGACCCATTTCGGAACAACTCTTTCTATGACACCATCAAAGTTACTTCACAAGAATTACAAATCCATTTTATTATCTTCTAACAGTGCTTCCCAGTTCCTTTTTTCATAATACCAACAATAACATAATTTCTTTTACCTGCTTTATATTATCAATAATAAATTTTATTGAACCATATGTGACATTATCACTAATGGCAGGCTGCTAATTGCACCATACAATGACACTTGTTGCCAAGGGCAGTATTAAATCTGTAGACATACTAATGACAACCAATAGTTCACTTCTTGACTTACAGATTAGATGCACTGGAATGAAAGTCATTTTTCAGAGTAGTCTTTAATTCAGTTGTTGAACTAACAAGGAAAGTGAAGAGTAAAATTAGTTTGTCTTTGTAACTGGAATCTGTTAGGCAGTGGTAAAAGGACACTCATTCATAATATGCTACACACAGAAAGTCATTACATAAGGCCTTCATATACACAAATCTATAGTAGGTCTGGCTTAGGTGTAGAGGCTTAAATCCATATGAGTTGTTGGTGATGACAAGGAGAAGGAACCAGGACAGAGAGGTTCAATTTGGGCCTTGCCTTCTCTGTCCCAACCTTCTTTTTCTCAGGCAGCACTCAGTTCCTGGCTTTCCTTCTCTTCTTGTATCAGTCCATGTGCCTAGTCATCCCCAATATAATTTATACTTCCTCCATCCTCTCCTCTGAGCACTGATCTCGCCTTCTCAGCTGATCTCAGCTTCTTGTCCCAGAGAGCACAGGAGAGCTAGGCTCCCAGCTCAAACATCAGGATCCGTGCCACCATCGGTTGGAGCCTCAGAAAGTACTGTGAGGATTTGCCTCAGTGCTTTTATGGATCTTGTACTCCTCCTTTGATCTGCTTTTGGCCACTGGTAGAAAGAACCATAGAAGGGAAGTCCTGCTTTGTCCCAGGGACTTTAGTGCAGGTACTGAATTTTCTCAGGAGTCGGTGCTCTTTTTGTCTTCTAAAACTGAGAAATTTCTTGTTCTGTATGTAGATCCTGGGGCTGGTTAGTTTCAACCCTCCAAAATTACTGTGCAGTAGACTGACTAAGAAATGAGTCCTAGGCTGCACCTTGCTCACTTCCTGCTATCCAGACAAATGCAGGACCTTGAGCAAAATGTATATAGCACTTGCTTTCTGTGAGCATTTCTTCCTTTTAAAAATCCAAAGCTGAATAGAAAGATTTTATATTATGTTTTTCATGAACAATTAGAAAACTTCATTAATATTATAAAAAGCCATAACCATTTTCATGTTTTGATGAAATCTTATTTTTAAGGGGAAGAAAATCAGTCTGAAAAGTTTCTGTTAAGTCTGATGACTTCATTATGTTTTTATGTTTTGCTACATGAAGTTATTGTCAGTCACTTTAAATTAGCTGTTGTGCAACGGGACTTTGGTATGCATAAACAATATGTCTGTTCTTTCTCCACTAACAAGCACTTTTTAAGTGCAGCATAGAAAGTCAGGAATCACTGTGGTAAATTCCACAAGTATGTGTAAGATGTTGATAAATAGAGGCTTTTGACTACAAAACAAAAGGACAAACAGCAGCAGTTTTACCGATCTCTGGAATATTAGCATGAAGAATGACGAGAGCACAAACAATGGGATTAATGAGACATTAGTAAAAGCAATTGATAGCATTACCAGGAGCATTATTTTTTTGACATCACTAAGAGTAGAGTAGCATTGTTCAGGCACATTCAATTAGCATCTGTTATTGTGAAGGAAAACCTGTATTATGGGGAGGATGGACATTCTAACTTATTTGCAGCATTCTGTGGCCAGTTTTATTTGAAAATTATGTAGTATTAATTACAAATTATATCTTTTAAGACAGGTGAGCTCTACAATTATAAAATAATAGGTGCATATTATATTTTATAAAGCCATGAGTTCAGAAGGATGTAAAGTCACATACAGGCAAACACAGGGCTGTACTCCAGCAGAACTAGACCCTGGCCTACATAAATAGGGGACACTTATGTCCTAAAGAATAAACTAGATGTCCAACAAGAGTTTTACATTTAAACTTAATTTTAAAATTTATTTGTGCTGAATTATTTTAAATGCTTTTAATAAGAAGTAGAAATATTTTTCCTTCCTCATTCTGTAAACCAGGAGAAACCTTCCTGTCACAGTTTAGCCCCACTCTGGACCAAGGTACACAGTCTCTCACTCACTCTCCCCACCCTCCAAGAGAATGAAGGAGAGAAAATATAACACAAAGATCAAGGTTTGAGATAAGGACAGTGTTATAAATGAATCCAAGCCCCGAAATGGGATTCCAATCAAAGTTTCCAATTTATTGAATAGAAGCAAGCAAACAGGGCCGGCCAACAGCGCTGGGTGCGCCAGGAGTCTCCGCTCCGCCAAGACGCACACCCTTTGTTCACGGTTACTGTATTTATAACTTCTTCCGGTCCCCGCACCATACCTGTCCCCTTTTTGGCGCTCACCACCTACATTCCATCGGTCACTCACATTGTTCGCGGCAGGTACTGATTGGCTAAGAGTGTGTCACTAGTCACTACACAGGTGCTAATTGGCTAAGAGTACCGAAACGGCTGGTCCCACATTTGGAGTTGTTTACCTGCCCGTGCTCACCAGCCCCCAGCCCGGTTTCCCGCCTTTTGCTGGCTCCCCTATTAAGGGTCCTTTACCTGCAAACAGCAGGTAAAATCCTCAATTCTGTCAAACTACTAAGGCAGGAGTGAATCCTGCCAAACACATTTTTAATAACTTAAATAAACCTCCCAAATATGTTTATAATTTTAAACAAAATTTATACATTACCTACAGAGTTTCAAAATACACAACTATGTACAAATCACCCTGTTCTTCCCAGGATAATTAAAGATTCCATGTATATTAACACGAATCAGGTGAACATATATAACAGACAGGGAGAGATCACTGAAGTTACCATTACGGGCAAAACAAACTTCACTTAGGGAAAACCATTTATTTTAATATTAATAAAACCAAAGCAGGATAATAAGAAAGAGAACAAAACAACTTCCCCCCACCTCTCCCTCTTCCCAGGCTTAACTTAATTTCAACTTATAGCTGTTATAGTTTACCTGTCCAATTAAATGACAGAGATTGGCCAATTCCAAAATTTGGTTTATTAAAGCAAGCAACAAGTAAGCAAAACAGCGCTGAGTGGCCAGGGAGTCTCCTGCTCCGCCAACGGCACGCACCAAGATAGCAAACCGGCCGCATTCTTATACTGTAGAAACAAGGAATATGTCGTCAACGCTTATACATATTCATTACCTAAACCCACCTACTCTCGCTTCGTATGTTAATTAGCTTATCAGTCCTTCGCGCTTGCGCAGATTCTCCCAGGAATTGTGGGTGAGGGTCTTCGGGGGTCTTTTGGGAGGAAGGCCGTAGGTCTTCTTCATGGTGTACTTTTCACCTTTGCCTGGAATGTGCTGTTCCCACAAGTTGGCAGTCTCCTTATCAGTCTGAGCTGATTCATGTCCTTCTTGAACAAAGAGATTTATGTGATGGGTGCCATCCTGTCTCCAAATTCTTGCTCCTTTTGATCACTTATCTCACTCCTTCGAGATAACGTGAGACTGTCTTCTTCACACCACATGGTTAGAAAGTTACTGCTTTTATATCTTTTATCTTCGTGAGCCCCCCTCCTTCCCTCCTGTCGCAGTCCTGCATGCCATTTTTACATAGTCGGGTACCTGTGGCTGACCTTGTGTATTTTATGTAACTTTCTCGTGGCCGACTTTGTTTATTTCATATAACTCTTCATTGTCCTGACAAGGTTTGATGAGCAAACAGTTCACAGTTTATTACAATCTCTACCTCCTTCTTGCCCTTGAGTGGCACACGGGCGGAAAAGGGAATGGAGGCTGCAGTCAGTTCATCGCATGTCATTTTTCTGCCACTCCTTCCTCCTCGGGGGAAGAACTCCTCACATTCCTCCCCTGTTCCAACATGGAGTCTCTCCCACTGGCTGCAGTCCTTCACAAACTGCTCTAGCATTTCCACCCCTTTTCCATAGGGTCCAGTCCCTCCAGAAATGACTGCCCCAGCGTGGGCCCTCCCTGGGCCACAGCCTCCTTCGGGCATCCATCTGCTCCAATGCGGGGTCCTCCATGGGCTGCAGGTGGATCTCCACTCCTCCATGGGCCTCCATGGGCTGCAGGGGGACAGCCTGCTTCACCACAGTCTTCACCACAGGCTACAGGGCACTCTCTGGCAGGAGCCATATTACTCCTCCTCCTTCTTCACTGACTTTGGCATTCACAGCCGTTCCTCTCACAAGAAATTCTTCACAATCGGGCTCAGGCAGACTCCTCTCAGGTTCTCTTCACATCTTCTCTCTTCACTTCTCTCAGCTGGGCAGGGCCGAGTTGGGCCTAGACAGCCACCCAGCAGGAGGTCAGAAGGCTCACACCTCCCCCTCTCTGCCTCCGCTTCTGCTTTTCACTCCTTTTCTTTATTTTTTATTTTCCCCTTCTTAAATAAATTATCACAGAGGCATTATCACTGTCGCCAATGAGCTTGGCCCTGGCCAGCAGCAGGTCAACCAGACAAAGGGAAAACTTCTAGCAGCTTCTCACAGAAGCTGCACTGTACCTCCTCTGCTACACAGGCATAGTTTTGTTGTCCCTGTTGGTCTTCAGGAGCTGTCTGTTAACACAGCTGTCAGCCACCCTTTAGAGGGTGACCGTCAGCTTGTTTACTGGGAAGTTTGCAGTGTCTCCAGTCATCAGCCTCCGTATCCCCTGCAGTAATTAAAGAACCACAGGTGAAATAAAAGTAAATTGTTTCCACTTTATAAATAAAAAATGTTAAATTGATACTGTCAAATGTTTTCTTAACTTTAGCCTTTTTAAAGCTAATTTTAATTAAATATTTCAATAGCAAAATTATGTTATATTCAAGGAAATTATCTTCAATAATGGATTGTATTTAGCACAGTAGGTGCTGAGGAGGAAAAAAAAAGCAAAACAAGCTATTTATACTTTTAACAATTTTTTCTTCCTTTACAATTTAAGGATTTCACTGAGTTGATGCCAACTATGAAAATTCAACCATTTGTATCATATTTTCGTTCTTCTCTAGGTATCTATAGCAAATAGATATTTTTAATAACATTAAGCACTTTCCTCTTGAATGTCAACTTACAAACAAGCTAGTAAGTGTAAACTTGATTTATGAGAGTGTAGGCTGAATAGGCATGGTTCAGAGCAAGGAAGCTAGAAGAGTCAGACATGGACATACTGACTTCAGATGCAAGCCCACTTCAAGCATGAAGTTGTGTTCAAATCTGAAATATTGTGGTATTGAAAAAAGTTAGTTGCAGTATTTTGGATTATATAATGCCAGATACAGCAAATGCTTACCTTTTAGTGGTAGTGAATATGTCCTTCCATATTCTCTTGTGAAAATGGAGCGTGTTTTTTCAAGTAAACTAATAATCTATGTTTTCCTCACGTGGAGAACCATTTGAAAGATGCCACCTTTGATTTGGGCTAACTTGTATTAGGAAGTAACTGGGTTGAGTGCTTCAAGTTAGTATCTTGCTGAAACTAATAAAAGAGAGTAAAAGATGTGCAATGAACAGAGAAGGATGAACTTTGAGATGGTTGGAAATAAATTTGAATCTCCCTTTTACAAAGGAGAAACTATGAATTACATATGGTATTTGGAGGTTGAAGCAAAGGTTTGATTTCTGAAAGAGCATTAATTTCAGTAATGGGATTCTACTTCTGGGTTTTCTCCTGTTGTCACCATGCTGTCTAAAACCTGCCAAATCCTTGCCTGTTTTCCCAGTCTTGGCTAAATTAGATTAAATCAAATTACATCATAGTTTTTCTCACATTCAAATTGGTGTTGATTTTCCAGAAAAACTGCAAAGCAAATTTCTGTGATCAGAGCCTTGTTCTCCCACACACTTCAGGAACTTGGCATTATGATGAATGTAACCACTTCTTCACAGTCATCTTCAATGTTTTAGGACTGGAAATGTTAATAACATAGAATCGTAGAAACGTAGAATGGTTATAGTTGGAAGGGACCTTCAAAGGTCATCTAGTCCAACCCCCCTGCAAGGAGCAGGGACCTCCCTGACTAGATCAGGTTGCTCAGAGCCTCATCCAAAGTGGCCTGGAATGTTTCCAGGGATGGGGCATCAACCACCTCTACGGGCAACCTGTTCCAGTGTTCTACAACTCTCAGTGTAAAATTTTTTTTCCTAATATCCAATCTAAATCTACCTCCCTCTAATTTAAACCCATTACCCCTTGTCCTATCACAACAGGCCCTACTGAACGGCCTCTCCCCATCTTTCTTGTAGGCTCTCTTGAGGTACTGGAAGACCGCTATCACGTCTCCCTAGAGACTCCTCTTCTCCAGGCTGAACAGCCCCAACTCTCTCAGCCTGTCCTCATAGGAAAGGTGCTCCAGCCCTCTCATCATCTTTGTGGCCCTCCTCTGGACTCTCTCCAACTGGTCCATGTCCTTCTCATGTTGGGGGCTCCAGAACTGGACACAGTACTCCAGGTGGGGTCTCACCAGGGCAGAGTAGAGGAGGAGAATCACCTCCCCCAACCTGCTGGCCACGCTCCTCTTGATGCAGCCCAGGATGCAGTTGGCCTTCTGAGCCACAAGGGCACATTGCCGGCTCACGCTGAGCCTCTCATCCACCATCACTCCCAAGTCTTTCTCCTCAGGGCTGGTCTCGATCCATTCTTGGCCCAGCATGTATTTGTGTCTGGGATTGCACTTGGCCTGGTTGAACTTCATGAGGTTGGCTCGGGCCCACCTCTCCAGCCTGTCCAGGTCCCTCTGGATGGCACCCCTCCCTTCCAGCGTGTCGACGGCACCACACAGCTTGGTGTCATCGGCGAACTTGCTGAGGGTGCACTCTATGCCACTCTCCATGTTGCTGACAAAGATGTTGAACAGGGCTGGGCCCAACATGGACCCCTGAGGGACGCCACTCATGACTGGTCTGCACTTGGACATTGAGCCGTTGACCACCACTCTCTGTGCGTGCGGCCATCCAGCCAACTCCTTATCCACCGAGTGGTCCATCCATCAAACCCATGCCTCTCTAAGTTTAGAGAGAAGGATGTCATGCAGGACAGTGTCAAAAGCTTTGTACAAGTTCAGGTAGATAATATCAGTTGCTTGTCCCTTGTCCACCGATGCTGTCACCCTGTCATAGAAGGCCACCAAACTGGTCGGGCATGATGTGCGCTTGGTGAAGCTATGTTGGCTGTCACCAACCACCTCCTTGCTCTCCATGTGCCTCAGCATGGTTTCCAGGAGAATCTGCTCCATGACCTTGTCAGGCACAGAGGTGAGGCTGACCAGCCTGTAGTTGCCCAGGTCCTCCTTGTTCCCCTTTTTAAAAATGGGGGTTATGTTCCCTCTCTTCCAGTCATTGGGGACCTCACCAGACTGCCACGACTTCTCAAATACAATGGCCTGTGGCTTGGCAATTTCATCTGCCAGTTCCCTCAGGACCCGCAAGTGGATCTCACCAGGCCCCATGGACTTGTGCACCTTCAAGTTCCTCAGATGTTCCCAAATCTGCTCTTCGAGTACGGTGGGCGGTTCTTCATCTTCGCATTCCCTGCTTGTGCCGGGAATAACAGAAGCATGCTGAACAAGAGAATCGAGTGCTTCGATATGTTGTGGATGCCAATTTTGAAAATTTCAGAATGCAATTGAGGAAACTCACAGAAGGAAATTCATCAGGATTATTTAACACTAGTATACTGGTACTTGCTCAGTGGCACATTACTGGTAGATGGGAAAGTGTAACTAGGGAAGTACTACTACATAGCCTGCCACAATATTTTTCCCCCAGACATCCACTATGGTACATTATTGGATGCATAATGCAGATCTAGATGATACAGTGTGACTGTGTTAGTGGAATTCATTCAGCTATGGTCAAGATACACAGATTATGAGAACACAAAATGGGTATACAGTTTATTTATTTATCCTATTGCTCACATGCCAAAACTAAGTAGACTTTCTTTAAAGGAAATGGAATGGAAATTCACTCAGGATAGATCTCAAATTCAACAAGTCTGAAAAAGGTAGCATTAAAGCCAGGGCAGTTGTTCAACCTTGACTTAGCTCCTGTTCAACCTTCTTAGCTCCGTCTACCACTGTAATCATTCATCCCCAAGTCTTGGATGTTGACTCTAGACTGACCAGAGTGTAAGAACTCCCACTGGGTCCATAACCATCAGGAGGATGAACAGTGATAAATTAACACATTTTGCTTTCACCAGCTGTGACGGAATAAGAAGCAAAGTTATGTACTGAACACTGTAGTTATTAAAATCATATTTGTCATGGGAACAAAAAAAAAGAATAGAAAAAGAAGAGACTGAGGATTGAAAGAGTAGCAGGAGACCAAGAGATCTGTATTTAAGTCATCTTTATCTATAAGGGAGCTTATTTTCTTTTTTAAAAGAAGAAATCTCCATTGCATTGGACTGGGAAAGGATGAAAAAAGACAGATTCTGTGGTATTACTTGCTTTCTTCAAGTCTCAGTAGCTAATTGTCATGCTTGGGCATGCTGCAAGGACATCTGAAAATAGCTCACAGCAAATAATGTCTATTATGTTATTTAGATATGCAGACTACCTCTGCTCTGCATGGCATGTTTATCTGTTTGAAAATAGATTCCTTGGGGATCAGGTTATGTGAGTGTTTAATCTGGCTTTTGTGTGGTATTAAATTCTTTAGCAAGCTATTTGTTACATAGAAATGAGGAAGAAAAAGGAAATCAGTGTTTCTAAGAATCTTCCACCCAGTTGGTTTTCTTATGAGCAAAGGACAAGCTGTGTCCACAGGGTATCTTCCAATTCTCTCTGATGATGAGGAAACATGAGTTGACTATGTGCACACTCAAATGTAGCCTGGTTTGCATATGTGCATATCAGTAATTTTCTCAAGAAAAACTAAGCTGCAGGAAAGGCAGGAGATATTGCCTGTATTTGTAATGTAAAGCAGCCTTCAGACCACTCTTAATTAAGCCAAGGATTGCAGAGAATGGAGAGGCAAAGTCATCTTACAGCACCTCAGCTCTTTTAGGTCCTACTGTGACACTCCTTTCTATCCTTTCTTCCCCTGGGAATTTGTTTCATAGAGCTCCAAATTGAGACAATGATGAGACAGTGGACAGGAAGTATAGAGCTTCCCTCTTCCACCAGTGTGGGTGGGAATTACTGAGTGCTTTTGCGAGTCAAATTAGTTTGTTATATACTTTAACATAAATTTCCTATCTTGGTTTGAAGTGGGTTTATAACAGTACTAATTTTCTTGTAAATTAAATGTAGAAATGCTGAGGAGGCTTTTTTGAGAATAATTGCCTTTTTAGAAGGTAGTTATTAAAGAATGTCACAAGTACATTGCATGAAGGGTAGATCCTTTTGACTGTGCATGAGTGTGCAGAAATTTGGTATTTGCATCTGAATTAGTTCCCTTCAGCTCCTTCAGTCAGTGGAGTGTTAACCAATATAGCCAGTGGAGCTGAGAAGCTGATTCCTCCCTTCTTACAAGAGAAGCTTGTCAAAGAAATCACACTTTAGACCTTGCTTTGCTTGTAACTAGCTCACATATAAGCGACCATGAGTCAGAGACAGTGTTCCCACCAGAAGTATCTATATTTGCATGTATTTCAGTGCTTTTAGCTCAGATTGTCTTTTTATCCTCTTGAGTCAGCAGAGCTTCCTCACCCAAAAGAAAGAACGAAAGAGAAGGTGCACAGCATTCCCTGGCATCCCTGTGAGCTCGGGGTTTGAGTCTTACAGAAATATTACTGGTGGATACTACTGTGCTTCAAAGGTAGCTGCACAGTATGTATGTTCTTAGCCGTGCTTGAGCAGCAAAGTTTTAAGCCTCACTTCTTATTCAGACCATGCACTAAGAGTCAGGGCAGACACAGATCTTCTTGCTGTGGATTCGATGCCACTGGGAAAAAGTAGTGGTAATCACACCACGTCTCTCACAGCGCTATGATGACAGCATTGTTCTCTTTAACTTAGGACCTGTGACAGTGCCATTCATATTCAGAAAGCAATGTCACCAGAGGTCAATGCAAACACAACCGTCCTTCATGCGGCTCATGAAAGGAAGACCAAAGAACAGAAGGATTGGACTGTTTGCTCAGTTTAGGTTGATAAAAGTGGTCATTGCTTTCGCCAGATGAAATAAATATTTCAGAATGTGCTTCTTTTGTGAAGTGTCTAAAACCACACTGGGCTTTTTTTGTGACTCTACTGCTGTTCTGTTAAGTTGAAAATACTTGCATAAATAGAATAATGGGTCTTCTTATTCACCATACCCAACCAGGCTCCAAGTTTCAATCAGTACAGAGGAGTAACCCAAAGTAGCCCAGACTAGAGAGCTCTTAGCCTTTTTTCTCAGGTCTGATTCTCAGCTGGCACTACAAAACTCAGAAAGACAAATCTCCTGGAGTGGATGCTGTGGAGAGACGGGTTTGATATGCCACATATCTGTTGGTGTTTCGTAAGATGAAGCTATCTAAACAGCCTGTAAAGGGACAGGTTTTCAGCAGGGGACGAGCACCTAGCAGCTCCTTTTTCACACACTAGGGGCCTTCATGAATCGGTTGTACTTGGTGTTCCAGGTGCAGAGTTTCTTTGAAGAAACTGATTCACATAGCTTGTAATCAGGGTCACATAGCCATGTAATCAGGGTCTGCCCGCATGTTGACAGCAAATGGCTGTTTAGGATTATGGAAATTGTGAAGCAAGGATAGGATTTTGACAACTGTGCTAAATCCCATGGTTGTCTGTATATCTGATTCTCACTGAAATCAGGGGAAGCTGAGGGCCTAATTAACTTTGAAATTAGGCCACCAAGTCTTCCTCTCATGAGTCATTTAAAATCTGTACATGTTGTCACTAAATTAGCCTGTCCTGAAGACTGAAGTTACATTTAGATTACATAGCAGCTGGAAAGATTAGAAAGAAAAAGGCTACAGGTGAAGGTGGAAAAGCCTTGCAGAGATGACTGAAAGACATTCAACCAGGGTGTTATAGTTTACCTGTCCAATTAAATGACAGAGACTGGCCAATTCCAAAATTTGGTTTATTAAAGCAAGCGACAAGTAAGCAAAACAGCGCTGGGTGGCCAGGGAGTCTCCTGCTCCGCCAACGGCACGCACCAAGATAGCAAACCGGCCGCATTCTTATACTGTAGAAACAAGGAATATTTCGTCAACGCTTATACATATTCATTACCTAAACCCACCTACTCTCGCTTCGTATGTTAATTAGCTTATCAGTCCTTCGCGCTTGCGCAGATTCTCCCAGGAATTGTGGGTGAGGGTCTTCGGAGGTCTTTTGGGAGGAAGGCCGTAGGTCTTCTTCATGGTGTACTTTTCACCTTTGCCTGGAATGTGCTGTTCCCACAAGTTGGCAGTCTCCTTATCAGTCTGAGCTGATTCATGTCCTTCTTGAACAAAGAGATTTATGTGATGGGTGCCATCCTGTCTCCAAAACTTGCTCCTTTTGATCACTTATCTCACTCCTTCGAGATAATGTGAGACTGTCTCCTTCACACCACATGGTTAGAAAGTTACTGCTTTTATATCTTTTGTCTTCGTGAGCCCCCCTCCTTCCCTCCTTTCGCAGTCCTGCATGCCATTTTTACATAGTCGGGTACCTGTGGCTGACCTTGTGTATTTTATGTAACTTTCTCGTGGCCGACTTTGTTTATTTCATATAACTCTTCATTGTTCTGACAAGGTTTGATGAACAAACAGCTCACAGTTTATTACAAGGGCGAGAGTGATTGAGGGTAAGGAAGATGAGAATGTGAGTAATTTTGTGAAATACCAAGGAACCAACTGTAGAACCTCAGATGAGGACCTCTGCTCAGTCCTGAAGAAGCAGAGCCCTGGTAAAACTGCACCAGTCCTGCAGAGTCAAAGGACTCAAAATGCAAAAGTTGATTATTCTTGTATTTGGTTTCTGATTGCAGTTCTTGAAATGCTTTGTGAACTTGATGGACTTTTAGGGTATTCCCAAAGGGAAAAACATTACTAGGGAGATGACTAGAGGAATGGAGTCATAACCAAACCTTAACCTGAGTAGTAGGGAATGGTGGTGAAAATTCATCATGAGAATAAGATGTCTTTGGGAAAACAAAAAGATAGTGGTAGCCATACATGCCTCTAAGTTAAAAAAACAAACAAACAACAAAAAAACAAAAAAAAACAACCCCAACAACAACAAAAAAAAAAAACAAAAAAAAAAAACCCAGTGAAAACCATCATATTATGTATGTATATGTGTGTATATATATGTGTGTACATATACATATACATGTTATAATCACCTTTCTCTTGTAATTTTTCCTGAGTTACCCTCCCTTCTACTTCTTTTCTTTTCTGCCTCTTTTCCCCTCTCCTCTTTATTTTTCTGCTGATCTTTCCTCCTTTGAGAGTCAAAACTTGACCCTGCTGAAGTCAATAGGCAGCTTTTCCTATTTGTAGGCTGTGTAGAGATTTCAGCGTTTATGTTTTTATGTATCTTTTCTTCCTTTCACAAGGTCTAGGGAAACCAGAATGGCCTTTACTTGAAA
Source organism: Tetrax tetrax (assembly GCA_009806455.1). Taxonomy (NCBI): domain Eukaryota; kingdom Metazoa; phylum Chordata; class Aves; order Otidiformes; family Otididae; genus Tetrax; species Tetrax tetrax. The sequence continues at coordinate 76,704 of WHYT01015997.1, forward strand.
ATCAGTGGCATGGCTTTCATCAACCTGTGAACAGGAGCTGTATGAAAGAGGTCTGAAAGATTTCAGAGTGGTTTTGTGAAAACAGTATTCAGCAGGCTATTTTCATTGCCTTTTTAGGGAGGCCTTTGTAAAAACAGTCAATTCACTCAGGGAAATGACTTGGGCTCCTTTCAACCTCTGTTGCTGGGTTTATCAAAGTCTAGCTAGACTTAAGAAGCAAAAAGTAAGAACAACACTGGGTCTGAGCATTACAAACAGTATAAATGTAAGCAGAAACTTCTTAACTTGAAAGGAGAAGGTGTTAAGTCTTGCTGCCCAACAAGACAGGCTGAGAGAGTTGGGGCTGTTCAGCCTGGAGAAGAGGAGGCTCCGGGGAGACCTGATAGCGGTCTTCCAATACCTCAAGGGGGCCTACAAGAAAGATGGGGAGAGGCTGTTCAGTAAGGCCTATTGTGATAGGACAAGGGGTAATGGGTTTAAATTAGAAGGAGGTAGGTTTAGATTAGATATTAGAAAAAAATTTTTTTACAATGAGAGTTGTAGAGCACTGGAACAGGTTGCCCATAGAGGTGGTGGATGCCCCATCCCTGGAAACGTTCAGGGCCAGGCTGGATGAGGCTCTGAGCAACCAGATCTAGTCAGGGATGTCCCTGCTTCTTGCAGGGGGGTTGGACTAGATGACCTTTGAAGGTCCCTTCCAACCCAAACCATTCTATGATTCTACGATTCTAAGACAGTTTAAACAACCACATCTCCAGGGTGGTAATTCTCTACATCTCTGGACAGCAATTATAGTTATATTTTAATGGCCATCATGGCATGGGCCTAGTTGGTGTTTGGAACAAGTAGCAGGATTTATGTAAGCCTAGGTCTTTTCCAGGCCAAGTAACCTCTTGTGAATTCTTGTGGATGATCTGGGCTGGTTCAGGGCACATAAAGCTTCATCTTTTTCAAAGGTTTTAAGGTTGGAAAGACCTTCAGGAAGCTTTAAAGGAGCTCAGCATGGAAGATCTGTCTATTTTGTATTTTCAGCCAGCCATTATCTACCTTTGCTAATGAGCCCTTTCTGAATCAGAGAGTAGGTAACCATATTACTGGAGTGCTGAGCACAAGTAAAAGATCTGTAGAAGTGTAGCTCTTCTATGCCTTCATAAAGGACTGAACAAAGACCTTCTTTGATTTGATAGGTAAGTTAAAGATCTGCAACAAAAAAAAAAATGGCAGCTATATTGCCGTTACTTTTTGTTGTCTGGGGTGCCACAGACATTAGATCTGTTTCAGAGAAAGTAAACAGTATATTAATAATGCATGCTGTGAGTCTGTCATGTTCTGTCTCTTCCCTTAGCTAAGGGATAAGAGTGCCTCTACTGACAGTTACAAATTGGCCTGCTGGACTTGTTCATTCCTATAATAGTAGTGACTTGACCTTGATACATCTCCTAATGTCATTTCCATCTACTCCTTACTTCCTATCATTTAGACGTCTCTATTTAGCCTCTGGTGTATCTCTCTTTTAGTCATAAATCTTTTCCTTTGAGTAAGAAGTCAAAAGTATTTTAGTGTCCCATCTTATAAAGCATGGCTATGACACTGCTGCTAAAGGATGCACTGTAGTAAATTTTTTTTGCCTGAGACTTTCTGAGGTAAAATAGATCTATTTTTCCTATATCTGTCCAGATATAAGTTGTTAAAAAGAAATGACATACAAATATTTGATTTATAGTCAATCCATCCACAGCATTGAAGTTGAAGTTATGTGCCTAAAGTACTATATATCATTAAGGATGGTAAGCTTTTATGTAGTACCCTTGAATTCTATACTGCAGTGCACAGAAGCATGGTGGCATGAAAAAAAAAGGTAAGTAGAACTTTAGGTGCAAGTTTAACTTAATATGTTTTTGGCCACCTTCTTATTAATGCTAATAATGTTGTTGAATGCATACGTCAGACAGTGAGTTCACATCTTTATAGCTTTGGAGCTGGAACTAGCCTTGGCTTGAGGAAAGACTAAGGTACAAGAAAAGGCTGAAGATATTTTAAAAGGGATGTGGGACTGTTGATGTATTCAATTATCCACTGTTTCACTATTCTAAGTCTATCTTGTGTTCTACCCTATTATTACCTCTTTGCTTATATAATTATTTCTATAGAGGGTATATGGGACATTGAAATTAAAACTATTTTATTCCTACCTTAAGAGCACATTGAAGTGAAATATGTACTCTTCTTTGTAACTAGTTTTAAATGTATTAATCTAGGCACCATATCTCTTAGTATAAACTAAGTGAAGTGTTATCAGGAGATCTACAATTACATTGTATGTACTTAAAATTGTCAAAATACTTAGCAGGGTTCCTGCCAGATTTTGTCATTTCTGTGTGGTAATCTGTCTCATTCGTTGTGGTAATTTGTCTCATTTGTTATGCTGGAATAAGTCCTTTCAATACATTGTTTTTGTGGTTGTGATTTTTTTATTACCAAAATAATTGTGATATAGCTGTACTTTGTGAATAAGAAAGGTCCTTTTTCCCATAATGCCTATCATGAATACATTAATGGAAATAGCAATGAGAATATCTGACTACCAGCATCACAACAGAAAAATAAACAGATGTCCTGGGAAAAAGTTAAAATTGTTGAGTTGTCTTACTGTTATGTCTGCCTTAATAGCTTATCCAAAGCAGAATGAAGTCAAGGAATAAACCTACTTGGACTAAAAGAGTGTTCAAATCAGGCTATTAATACCTCTGTTAGATAATGTCATGGATTAGAGATGATTATAACAACAAGACAAAGTCTGCACTTACAACTTCCCTGTATCTTACATCTTTATCTTTCCTCTGTGGATTGCAGTGCATGTTACAATATTAATTCTCACTGTCCTACTGGGAAAATTATTGTTGTGCCTATCTCCTCAGTGAGGAATATGCTGCAGCATGTCGAGAGCTAACTCAAGATATCCAAGGTCACACCATGGAATGGGGAAAAAATAAGCATGGAATGAGAAGGGCTGGTTGAATAGTTTATTCTGACAAAACTTTTTGTAGTTTCTCAATGGAAAGCTTTTCTTTTCCCCTTTAGCTTAAGTTTGCCCTTCCCTGAAGGCATTTTCAATTTGAAATAAAACTATTATTAGCCAATACCTTCCCCCCATCTTATTTTCATAGTTGACAGCTATTTGTCTGAATTTTCATAGAATCATAGAACAGTTTGGGTTGGAAGGGACTTTTAAAGGTTATCTAGTCAGACCACCCTGCAAGGAGCAGGGACATGTCCAACCAGATCAGGTGGTTCAAAGCCCCATCCAACCTGGCCTTGGATGTTTCCAATGATGGGGCATCTACGGGCTCTCTCAGCAACCTGTTCTAGTGATCCATCACCCTCATTGTAAAAAATGTTTTCTTTATGTCCAGTCTGAATCTATCTCCCTCTATTTAAAAACCATTATCCCTCATCCTATCACAACAGGCCCTGCTGAAGAGTTTGTCCCTGTCTTTCCTATAAGCCCCCTTTAGGTACTGGAAGGCTGCTATAAGGTCTCCCCGGAGCTTTCTCTTCTCCAGGCTGAACAGCCCCAACTCTCTCAGCCTGTCCTCATAGGAGAGGTGCTCCAGCCCTCTCATCATCTTCGTGGCCCTCCTTTGGATTCTTTCTAACTGGTCCACGTCCTTCTGATGCTGGGAACTCCAGAACTGGACACAGTACTCCAGGTGGGGTCTCACCAGGGCAGAGTAGAGGGGCAGAATCACCTCCCTCAACCTGCTGGCCACGCTCCTCTTGATGCAGCCCAGGATGCTGTTGGCCTTCTGGGCTGCAAGGGCACATTGCCGGCTCACGTTGAGCCTCTCGTTCACCAGCACTCCCAAGTCCTTGTCCTCAGGGCTGCTCTCAATCCATTCTCTGCCCAGCCTGTATTTGTGCCTGGGATTGCCACGACCCAGGTGCAGGAACTTGCACTTGGCCTGGTTGAACTTCATGAGTTCATTTTATATGGGTATGGATAAATGTTTTGCCTCTGATCTCTCAGTGAAGTTGTTATTTCTAGAAAAATTGTGAGGTTAGGTTCAGGTTCATTACTGATAGGTTCAGGAACTTATGGGCAGCTTTTTTGCTGGTAGGTTTTTGGGGGAGGATATGTCTGGAGCGCACAGAGGATATTTGGTGCAAACCCAAATAATTTATCTGGATGATTTGCACTGATAGTATCTGTATCTAAGAGTCAGATTCTTTGTATTACCATTAGCTGATTTTGCCTGGAGTGAATTACATAAAGTGCCAGCATGGCTTGTTTTCAACAGCCAGAATAAACTGAAAGAGAAGTTAAATGCTTTCTCCTCAGTCATTGTCAAATCCATATATCTTGCACTTCTGCAATATTAAATTCCTCTTATTGGATCATAGTTATTCCCATCTACATGATTCCTGGTTTCCTATGAGGCTTGAAAGTTAAGTTGACATTCCCTAGGAACAAAAAAGGCAGAAATATCTGAAGTTGTTATACAAGCAGGAATATTTTTGGGTGAGTTTTTCCCCTATGGAGCTAGAAAGATTAATAAGGGTGGCTGACCAATCTCATCATCATTATGAAAAAATAAAAATATAAATCTTTTTTACAGAACTCTTAACAGTCATTTTAAAAGGATGACTCTTCCATTATGCTAAATTAAAGTATGAACACTGAAACTGTTGAAAATTTTTCAAAAATTTTAGAGTGTCTCTGCTGCATTTTCAGTGTAGGGTTGATACCAAATACTAGAAATGGAAGAACTCTCCACCTTTGTGGGAAAGACGTAGCAAGACTCTCAGTACAGGAACAAAAGACAGACAAAGTTCAGCTGATAAATAAAAATGTATGTTTATAACAGCAAAGATGATTGAAGAGGAAGATGAACAAACTCCTGAAGGAAATTTTGTCTCGATCATCTTCAGAGATGCTTTTCTGAAAGGCAGAATTCACACCAGCACAAAAGATATCGCTTGATGCAAGAGCGAGGTACATGAGACTCTCTGCCTTGAAGTAAGATTGGATATTGATACAATGTGTAGAGATTTCCCCTGCTATGAGTTATCTTCATGGGAATCCTCAGAAAGCTGATTATGTAGAAGGAGAAGCAGCAGAAGAGGGCAGACCAAACAATTAGAATTCCAAAAGGTGCTTTTTAATAGGTTAGTTCTATCATAGTGATGCAAGAACCCTTTTAATTTACAGCTACATTTTAGCTTCTATTATAAGTCCAACATAATTTTCTGATTTAATTACACAAAGTCTTGATAACATTGAGAATTAGATTTTAATCAAGAAAAACATACTCCTGGGCAGTGGATCTCCGAGTAATGCACCGATCCAGGAAAGCACTGAAGCATGTAATTTTATCCCTGCTTGGCAGTGTACATAAAGTCATATTTAATTTTAAGCATGTGAAAAGTCCCATTGATTGTTAAATTAAGCATGTTTATAGGTGTTATGCTTGTACAGAGAATACAGAAGAACCTAGTACATAAATTCAGTAGTAAATAAAATGAAATCAGGTACAGAAAATAGTAAAAGTTACTAGTTTATTCTCTCCCATTCTTCTCACAAGTTGCCCAAGAGGTAGGTATTCTGCAGTCATGGCATTAAGATCATTCATTATGTGTCTAGAAGGAGCGCTGGTTTTGTATTAAGACCTCTCCTGTGTACAAGATGCTGCACAAATATCAAACAATGTTAATCCTACCCCAGGTAGTTTGAAGTCAATTTCTATCTGATACTGGAATATGTGTGACTGCCTCTATTAAAAGCAAATGAATATATTATGGGATACTGGGGTGCTGGGAGCCCACTCATGGTGTCCTGCATACCCAGTGAATGTGGGAGCAAGTTCACATGTTTCTGTCAAAGCAGTTCAAGTTCTTTCTAATGTAGGGAGAAGCCTTTGTCGTAGTTCAGCGCCGATCGGGACCAGACTACGCAGTTTCTCACTCCCCCCACCATCTGAGAGAATAGGGAGAGATAATATAAGATAAAACGGCTCAAGGTTTGAGATAAGGACAGGGAGAAATCCTTAAAGTTACCATCACGGGCAAAAACAGACTTGACTTGGGGAAAAATATTCATTTATTACTAAAACTAGCAGGATAATGAGACAGGGAAACAAGATAACCTCCTCCACCCCTCCCTCTTCCCAAGCTTAACATTATCTTTACTACCTGGGACCTGGACAGGCTGGAGAGGTGGGCCCATGCCAACCTCATGAAGTTCAACCAGGCCAAGTGCAAGGTCCTGCACCTGGGTGGTGGCAGTCCCAGGCACAAATACAGGCTGGGCAGAGAATGGATTGAGAGCAGCCCTGAGGACAAGGACTTGGGAGTGCTGGTGAACGAGAGGCTCAACGTGAGCCGGCAATGCGCCGTTGCAGCCCAGAAGGCCAATCGCATTCTGGGCTGCATCAAGAGGAGCGTGGCCAGCAGGTTGGGGGAGGTGATTCTCCTCCTCTACTCTGCCCTGGTGAGACCCCACCTGGAGTACTGTGTCCAGTTCTGGAACACCCAACATAAGAAAGACATGGACCAGTTGGAGAGGGTCCAGAGGAGGGCCACGAAGATGATGAGAGGGCTGGAGCACCTTTCCTATGAGGACAGGCTGAGAGAGTTGGAGCTGTTCAGCATGGAGAAAAGGAGACTCCAGGGAGACCTGATAGCGGTCTTCCAGTACCTCAAGGGGGCCTACAGGAAAGATGGGGAGAGGCCGTTCAGTAGGGCCTGTTGTGATAGGACAAGGGGTAATGGGTTTAAATTAGAAGGAGGTAGGTTTAGATTAGATATTAGGAAAAAATTTTTCACAATGCGAGTTTTAGAACACTGGAAGAGGTTGCCCAGAGAGGTGGTTGATGCCCCATCCCTGGAAACATTCAAGGCCAGGCTGGATGGGGCTCTGAGCAACCTGATCTAGTCAGGGAGGTCCCTGCTTCTTGCAGGGGGGTTGGACTAGATGACCTTTGAAGGTCCCTTCCAACTCTAACCATTCTATGATTCTATGATTCTATGATTCTACCTTCCCCCCGAGCAGCACAGAGGGGAAGAGGGAATGGGGGTCACGGTCAGTTCATCACACATTGTTTTACGCTGCTGCTTCACAGTAGCTACCATCTTAGGCCCCCCCTCACCAAACAAAACAATCTTTCAATCTCCTTCCTTGAAAAGTAAGATATACCCCTCAGCCTGTCCATTGAGATAGTCCTTAAGCCCCAGTTCTGGGCTGGTTAAGGTTTTACCTGTGTTTTGTTTAGTGAGGGGGGCCTAAGGTGGTAGCTTCTGTAGGAAACTGCTAGAAGTCGCTCCCCTTTGTTCAGTGGACTCGGCCAGGCCTAGGGCGGACCTGCTGCTGGCCAAGGCCGAGCCAATTGGTAGCAGAATGTCTTCTCATAACGCCTCTGGGGTAATGTATTTAAAAAGGGGAAAACAGAAAAAAAAGGGAGAAGAGAAGATGTGAAGAAGCTGAGCGGGGGCAGAGAGGGGGAGGCGCAGGCCTCATGGGCCTTGCAGCCCTCACCCTCTGGCCTCTCGCCAGGCAGCCGACTGGGCCCAACTCAGCCCGGCCTGGCTGCAAAAGGTGAAGAGGAGATGAGATGGATGATGTGAAGAGATCCTGAAAGGCTTCTGCCAGCCTGTTGTGAAGAACTTTTCTTGTGAGAGAAACAGCTGCAGACACCAAGGTCAGTGAAGAAGGAGGGGGAGGAGTAATGTGGCTCCTGGCCAAGATTCCCCTGCAGCCTGTGGTGCAGCCCATGGTGGAGCAGGTTTCTCCCCTGCCTGTCCTTCCTATAGAGCTTATATCCCTCCATCCCAATGCTCCAGTCATAGGAGTCATCCTACCACGTCTCTGTGATGCCAACAAGATCATAGCCCTACAGGCGTGCGCACAGCTGTAACTCTTCCTGTTTGTTCTCCATGTTATGTGCGTGCTGTGGGTTGCTCTAATCTGTACCTTCCTTGATTCCTACAGGACAGAAAGGATTGTTTAAAAATGCAGAGCGAGTATGGATTGCTTTGCTCCACTCTGCTTCTGTTAGAGTAGACTTTCTGGAGCACATTCTCCAGTGTTTACAGCATCAGTACAAACCAGACCTGACCTTTGAAAACAAGTCGCATGCCTTTCTACATATCCTTTAACAAGTGAAGACAGCATTTCTGTTTCAGTCTGTGAAATCTGAGTGACAGTCACCCTTAACAACAAAATCCAAAGTAAATTAGAAGTTAGTATCTTGAACAAATATAATTGTTATACTAGCCTGACCAAAATAGTCCAGACAGTCTTAATTTTTTTCTCAATTAATGTGAAAATGATAGCACTTCAGTGTTAGCAGGGCAAACAGCTGTTGTGCTTATCTAGACAGAGGGTAACTTCTCTTTAATGATGTGGGTTATTAAAATCTTTGGAGATAACATTATCAGGAGTAGCATACAATGCTACAGGATTTATCACTCACCTACTTTGTTCTCATCAGTGCAGAGAACGTAACCACCTTGCTTTCTACGTAGGAAGTCAGATAGGCTGAAGCAAGAATTTGAGAGCTGGCTGCTATTAACCTCCAGAAAATGTCAGGATATTTGATACACTTTTCCAGTTGCATGAGGAAGATAAGTCTGTGCTTGCAATAATGTTACTTTGCACTTTTTACCAGTGAATTTAGCTACTGGTTTCCGCACCCAGTCACTGAACTTAGCACTGCACAGACACTTGCTATCCCAATCAGCAAGAGATGTTTTAGAGATGGCAAAGACTGATGCATTATTATTCCTGTTGGAAGGTGAAGGATCTGAGTTTCAGAGATTAAGGATTATAGCCTTCCTTAAGCATTTTGATACCATGTCCTGGTTTCAGCAGGGACGGAGTTAATTTTTCTCTCAGTAGACAGTGTGTTTTGGACTTCATATGTGAAGAATGTTGATAAAACACCCTGATGATATGAGTTGTTGTTGATGAGACCAAGGACACTGTCTGGCTTTCCAAGTCTCGCTAATGTGCAGATGCAGGAAGCTGGGAGAAAGACAGACAGAATAATTGCCCCAAACTGGCCAAAGAGAGTATTCCATGCCATAAATGTCATGCTCAATATGTAAGTGGGGGTTTTGCATGAAGGGGGCATCCATTTTTCCATCTCATCTCTTTCTCCTACTTGCTGGCATCGCTCCCTCTACCTTGCTGGCTCACTTTTGCTTGTTTGCTTGCTGCTTGGGATGGACTGTATCAGTCATCAGGACACTGGGTGGTGAAAAATCGTGCATTGTTAATTTTGTATATATTAATATCCTTATATTTTGTTATTATAGTTGTTTTCCTTTGCTATTCTAGTAAACTGTCTTTATCTCAACCCACGAGTTTTCCTTTCTTCCCAATTTCTCTCCCCCATCCCGCTGGGGAGGAGAAGGGTAAGTGAAAAACTGTGTTGTGACTCCTAACTGTGTGGCTAAACTACCACATGCCATCATGACACCTAGAGTGCTAAGCAAGCATCCATCCTCCCTGTACAATGCAAGGGAGAACTGAGCAGTTCTCACCGGGATAAACATCATCTTCTGTGCTGAGCAGGGAGTCATCCACATAGAGCCTAAAGACAGAGCTGCAGGGAAGGAAATGGCTGAAGCCCTAGATCTAGGATGCTGAACTAACCAGTGCTACCAGAGGTAGCAGCCTAAGAGGCTCCTTATGGGGTGTTAAACAAAGAGAAACATTGCTTTTGGATCTGCTTAGGGTTCAGTTGGGAAGTGTTGAGTCAGGAAAGTGCAGAACGTGGGCAGGAGTTGGTCTTTCAGTGGCTTTAAAGATCAAGAGAGAGATGATAAATGCCTTTTGCAACCAGTGATGCAGGAATTCCCAGAGAGTAGTGCTGGAAATAAAGCTGGAAATAGACTTTGATTTAGTCTAAATCTATGTCTGACTTGCCTCTTTCTTTTTCCTCTTTTCCAATGTCTTCACAAGTAGGGTTACAGGTAAGGTAGTGATGATATTTTGACTGGAAGAGAGGGAAAATAACCCCCATTTTTAAAAAGGGAAACAAGGAAGACTCAAGGAACTACAGGCCGGTCAGTCTCACCTCCATGCCTGGCAAGGTCATGGAGCAGATTCTCCTGGAAACCATGCTGAGGCACATGGAGAGCAAGGAGGTGGTTGGTGACAGCCAACAAGGCTCCACCAAGGGCAGATCGTGCCTGACCAATTTGGTGGCCTTCTATGACAGGGTGACAGCATCGGTGGACAAGGGACAAGCAACTGATATTATCTACCTGAACTTGTACAAAGCTTTTGACACTGTCCTGCATGACATCCTTCTCTCTAAACCTAGAGAGGCATGGGTTTGATGGATGGACCACTCGGTGGATAAGGAGTTGGCTGCATGGCCGCACTCAGAGAGTGGTGGTCAACGGCTCAATGTCCAAGTGCAGACCAGTCATGAGTGGTGTCCCTCAGGGGTCCGTGTTGGGCCCGACCCTGTTCAACATCTTTGTTGGCGACATGAAGAGTGGGATAGAGTGCACACTCAGCAAGATCGGCGATGGCACCAAGCTGTGTGGTGTTGTTGACACGCTGGAAGGGAGGGATGCCATCCAGAGGGACTTTGACAAGCTGGAGAGGTGGGCCCATGCCAACCTCATGAAGTTCAACCAGGCCAAGTGCAAGGTCCTGCAGCTGGGTGGTGGCAGTCCCAGGCACAAATACAGGCTGGGCAGAGAATGGATTGAGAGCAGCCCTGAGGAGAAGGACTTGGGAGTGCCGGTGGACGAGAGGCTCAACATGAACTGGCAATGCACCCTTGTGGCTCAGAAGGCCAACTGCATCCTGGGCTGCATCAAGAGGAGCGTGGCCAGCAGGTTGGGGGAGGTGATTCTCCTCCTCTACTCTGCCCTGGTGAGACCCCACCTGGAGTACTGTGTCCAGTTCTGGAACACCCAACATAAGAAAGACATGGACCAGTTGGAGAGGGTCCAGAGGAGGGCCACGAAGATGATGAGAGGGCTGGAGCACCTTTCCTATGAGGACAGGCTGAGAGAGTTGGGGCTGTTCAGCATGGAGAAGAGGAGGCTCCGGGGAGACCTGATAGCTGTCTTCCAGTACCTCAAGGGGGCCTACAGGAAAGATGGGGACAGGCTGTTCAGTAGGGCCTGTTGTGATAGGACAAGGGGTAATGGGTTTAAAATAGAGGAAGGTACATTCAGATTAGATAGTAGGAAAGCACTTTTTCTAATACGGGTTGTAGAACACTGGAAGAGGTTTCCCAGAGAGGTGGTTGATGCCCCATCCCTGGAAACATTCAAGGCCAGGCTGGATGAGGCTCTGAGCAACCTGATCTAGTCAGGGATGTCCCTGCTTCTTGCAGGGGGGTTGGACTAGATGACCTTTAAAGGTCCCTTCCAACTATAGCCATTCTATGATTCTATATTCTCTGCAATGTCCAGCTGTGTCCCAGGACAGTGGCATGCAGGTTTGCTGTGAGATGTTTTCTCTTCCAGACAAAGGGAAGCCTAATAACTTCAGTATGCTAATAAAGGAGCTTACAATTTGCCTTTAGTCCTGCTTAGTCCATATTTCAGTCCATTCTTGATAAATGCACTTTGTCTGCCTAAATACCTAGATGAAATCAAGACACATTTCAGACAACTTAGTGTTTATTTTCATGCTTTTTTCATAGTCTGAGGCTACTACTGTTTGGTTATAGGAAAATTCAAGGAAGCAGAGGCTCTTTTATTTCCTGAGGAAAAAAAAAAAAAAAAGGCCAAAAGCTAGCACATATGAGGCAGTCTGACAGTAAATGCCAGGGCACTTCAGGGACGTGTTGCTGTCCTACAACTACAGAGGAAGGCATTTGGAAAGGGTTGTTCCAGTATATCTAAAAAGAGTTACATTAGCTCTGTCAGTAAAGGTAGTAATTTACATTTGGTAACATTTCTTATTCTGCTTAATTTCAAAGGTGACTAAAAAAATCTTGGAAAGAAGATGATTTTAATATTCATGGACAAATTTCTTAACCAATAGGGGATTTGCTTCTCCTTACTTTTACCAGTTAGATTAATATGATACAGTAATCATTTTACATCGATTTTTATGTTTTTTTCCTGGCATGATTTCACAGTTATTTTCTGTCCCTTGCTAGGTGTATGTAATATTGGACTGAGTATAGATCACGTTGGTACAAGCTCTGTGCTTCTTGTATTCAGTCATGGATTTAAGCCAGAAAAAGGCTTCAAAGCTTAGATCTCTCTTTCTGTAGGTCACTTTCTTCTGCTTAGTTTCAGGCTATAGCAAGTGGAATCTAGCTGGAAGAGTTACAAAAAGAATGTGTGAGTTCTTCATTGTATACAGACAGGAGTTTCCCTTTCTTGTTTCCTCAAGAGCTGTGTATGGCCCTGCCTGATACAGTGCTGCTATGTGCCTGGTGCTCAGGGAGCATGAAAACAAAGGGCTTTTGACCAAGGTTTGCAAACTGCCTGTATCTGGAAAACAACCTGGTGTTCCTTCAGAAGGCCAGAAGACCATCATAATATAATAGTGAGTGGGTAGGCTCAGAGCAGAAGTCTAGTCTAGTATCTCACCTCCAACAGTAGCCATAAGTAGATGCTTATAGAAGGGTAAGGAATAGGGACAGTTTCTGTTTTCCTTCCCTCAGTGGGCTTGGAAAATAGTTAAACCTTAAGCCTTTACATTGCCATTAATTCTCTGGAAAACTGTTAGGTCTCACCTTTCTCTTTCAGCCTCTAGAAGTCCAGCCACTTCCACCTTTCCACCCAGATCTCATATTTTACGCAGTTTCAGAGTCCTTATAACCCTGCATAGCAAGATGTGGGAAACTGCACATCCGCTTCTTTGAAACAAACCTACAAGAGCTGGAGATCTTCCCAAGGGCTTGACTCCCACCTTACAGAATGCTAGTCAAAACTGGGGGTCAGGTGAAGGTAGGGGTCCCTGGTCAGAAGTGCTCACAAGTTGTATAATGCCTCCGTAAGAGGGGTGCTTTAAATGGGACACCTGGTGGCCCCCCCGGAACTGAGGAAAGCAAGTTACATTCTGCGTCTTATGGAGACACTCTCTCCTCCCCTCGGTATGATTTTTTTTTCTTTTTTTCTGTAACATCTTCAACATACTTGCTTTGTAGATAGTTCACATTTTGATACTTCTCTGCTGAACTGTCATCTTTTCCTTGGTTTTGTGTACCTGCCTTCTCCATCTGACTCTAGTTTTACTGAGATGTTTTTGGAAGAATCCTTCACAGTCCTTCAAAACTCTGAACATATCCTCTGAATGATCTACAATTCCTCTCAGTTTAATGTCTTCTCGAAAACTAATTAATGCTCTCTCTTCCCATTATCAATGAAAATAATTAATAGATAAAGGCCAGGGTACAGCCTTTTGATATCTGTCCAGCCTTACAGTGAAAGACTGGTACACGATCTCAAAATGATTTTTCAATGACTTCTGCACCTGCCTGACAATATTTATAAGTAGAGCATATTTCCTTAGCTTGCTTATGAGAGTGTCATATGGAACAGTACCAAAAGCCATACAGAAGTCTCAATAGTTTCTGTCTATGTTGTGGTTTTGTTTAGTGAGGGGGGGCTAAGGTGGTAGCTTCTGTAGGAAACTGCTAGAAGTCGCTCCCCTTTGTTCAGTGGACTCGGCCAGGCCTAGGGCGGACCCGCTGCTGGCCAAGGCCAAGCCGATTGGGAGCAGAATGTCTTCTGATAACGCCCCTGCGATAACGTATTTAAAAAGGGGAAAACAGAAAAAAAAAAGAGAAGAGAAGATGTGAAGCAGCTGAGCGGGGGCAGAGACACAGAGGAGGAGGCGCAGGCCTCCGGGGCCTTGCAGGCCTCACCCTCTGGCCTCTCGCCAGGCGGCCAACTGGGCCCAACTCAGCCCGGCCTGGCTGCAAGAGGTGGAGAGGAGATGAGATGGGATGGATAATGTGAAGAGATCCTGAGAAGCTTCTGCCAGCCTGTTGTGAACAACAAACTTTTCTTGCAAGAGAAACAGCTGTAGACACCAAGGTCAGTGGAGAAGGAGGGGGAGGAGTAATGTGGCTCCTGGCCAAGATTCCCCTGCAGCCTGTGGTGACAACCATGGTGGAGCGGGTTGTCCCCCTGCAGCCCATGGAGGTCCACGGAGGGGCAGAGATCCACTTGGAGCCCGTGATGGACCCTGCACCGGGGGAGGTGGATGCCTGAATGCAGCTGTCGCCCGTGGAGGGCCCGCTGGGGCAGCTGTTCTGGAGAGACTGTACTCCGTGGAAGAGATAACCTACGCCGGAGCAGTTTAATGAAGGACTGTGGCGTATAGGTGGGACCCCACACTGGAGCAGGGGAGGGATGTGAGGAGTTCTTCCCCCGACTGTGAAGCAGTGGCGTAAAACAACGCATAATAGACTGACTGCGACCCCCATTCCCTCTTCCCCCCTGTGCTGCTCGGGGGAAAGGTAGATAATGTTAAGCTCGGGAAGAGGGAGGGGTGGAGGAGGTTATCTTGTTTCTCTGTCTCATTCTCCTGCTAGTTGTAGTAATAAATGAATAGTTTTCCCCAAGTCGAGTCTGGTTTTGCCAGTGACAGTAACTTTAAGGATTCCTCCCTGTCCTTGTCTCAAACCTCGAGCCGTTTTTCTTAAATTATCTCTCCCTATTCTCTTGGAGGGTGGGGGGAGAGCGAGAGAGTCTGCGTAGTCTTGTCCAGATCGGGGCTGAACTACGACAGTCTACTATTTTCTTCATTGTTCATGAGGCCAGTTACCTTGCCAAGGAAGAAATTTACTTATAAAGCAAAGAAGCAGCAATATCCACTAAAATATCTCATTATCATCTTTATAAACTGTTCTGGTTCCTGCTAGGATAGAGTTTATTTTCACCTGAGCTGGAAGAGAAACTGGAGCTGGCGGCACCTCTGACTGGGCACACAACTGGGATAGTTTACCCAAATTAGTCAAAGAGCTATTCCATACCATGTGACATCACACTCAGTATAAAAAGGAGGGACTGGGCTGAGGGGAGATTCCTGCTACTCAGGGGGGAGCCAGGCATCAGGATCCACTGTGAGCTACTGTACTGTAAAATACACGCTAAGTATTTTCTGTTATTTTTGTTTGGTTGGTTTTGGTCTCTGTTTTCTTTTTCCTCTGTTGTTCTCTTAGACTGTTTTTATCTCTACCTATGAGTTTTGCTGCCTTTTCTTTGCCAGCTTCATGAAGTTCTCGTGGGCCTACCCTCCAGCCTGTCAAGGTCCCTCTGGATGGCATCCCTTCTGTCCAGTGTGTCAACTGCACCACACAGCTTGGTATCACTGGTGAACTTTCTGAGGGTGCACTGCCCATGTCTATGTCCCAATACTGACCCGCAAGGAATGCCACTCGTCAGTGATCTCCAGTTGTACATTGAGCCATTGACCACAACTCTTGGAATGTTACCATCCAGCCAATTCCTTATCCACTGAGTAGTCTACCCATCAAATCCATGTCTCTCCAGTTTAGAGAAAAGAATGTCATGTGGCACAGTGTCAACAGCTTTGCACAAGTCCAGGTAGATTATGTCAGTTGCTCTTCCCTTATCCACCAACAGTGTAAATGCATCGTAGAAGGGCACCAAATTTGCCAGGCATAATTTGCCCTTAGTGAAGCCATGTTGGCTGTCACAAATCACCTCCGTATTTTCCATGTATCTTAGCATATTTTCCAGGAGTATCTGCTCCATGACCTTGCCAGGCACAGAGGTGAGTGCCCGGTCTGTACTTCCCTGGGACTTCCATTTTTCCCTTTTGTTAAAAGGGGGCTATATTTCCCATTTCCCTGTCAGTGGTAACCTCACTGAACTGCCACCACTTCTCAAATATAATGGAAAATGGCTTAGCAACTTCATCTGCTAGTTCCCTCAGGACCTGTAGATTCTTCTCATCGGGTCCCATGGACTTGTGCACCTTCAGGTTCCTTAGATGATCTCAAACCTGCTCTTCTGCTGCAGTGGGTGGTTCTTTATTCTCCCAGTCCCTATCTTTGCCTTCTGCAACTTGGGCAGTGTAGCTGGAGCCCTTGCCGGTGAAGGCAAAGGCAAAAAAGTCATTGAGTACCTGAGCCTTCTCCATGTCCTGGGTAACCAGGTCTCCCGTTTCCTTTCTGCCCAGGCTACACGTCCTTGCTTCTACCCTCTGTAGGCTTCCTTTTTGTGTTTATTTTATTGAGGAGTTCCTTGTTAACCCATGCAGGCCTTCTGGAGTTTTTGCCTCACTTCCTCTTTGTTGGGATGCACCTCTCCTTGTCTCCTGTATCACTCCGAGAAGAAAGTTATCAGCAATGCATTCTAGGAACCTCCTGGATTGCTTATGCCCTGCTGTGTTGTCCCTTCAACAAATATCGGGGTGGTTGATGTCCCCTATGAGGACAAGGGCTTGTGAATGTGAGGCTGCTTCTATCTGTCTATAGAGGGCCTCATCCACACAGTCTTCCTGGTCAGGTGGCCTATAGCAGACCCCACACTGTAATGTTGCCTTTCCCTGCCCTCTCTTTAATCCTAACCCATAAGCTTTCTATCGGCTCAACCATCCCCAGGTGGAGCTCCATGCACTCCAGACAGTTGTTGACATAGAGGGTGACTCCCTGTCCTCGTCTCCCCTGCCTGTCATTCTTTAAAGAGTCTGTATCCTTCCATTCCAACACTCCAGTCATAGAAGCGATCCCGACACATCTCTGTGATGCCAATAAGATCATAGCCCTGCAGTCATGCCACCTCTCTAACTCCTCTTGTTTATTCCCCATGCTATGTGCGTTTTCACAGAGGCACTTAAGTTGTGTCCCCAGTGAAGCCAACTTGGTGGCTGAAGTGGCTGGAATTCTTTTGTGCTCTTCTTAAGGTGCTCTCCTGCTGACTTGTGATCCTTCTCCAGGCTCTGGGCATCTGTTGTTATCAGTGGCATCAAACTGGTAGGAAGTAGATGGATTGAGGTTGCCCTCTCCTGGCAACTCTAGTTTAAAGCCCTCTTCACCAGCTTGGGAAGCCTATGACCAAAGATGCTCTTCCTCTTCTCTAACAGATGGACCCCATCAGCTGCCAGTAGACTAAGTTTCTCAAAGCAAGTCCTGTGATCTAAGTTGCTGAACCACTGTCTGTGGCACCAGTCCTGTAACCATTTGTTGATTTGTCAGATTTGACTGGCCCTTTCAAACACTTTCCCTTTGGCAGGATTGATGAAAAAACTACCTGCCCTCCAGACTCCTTTACTGCTACTTTAAGGGCTCTGTGATCCTTCTTGATAGTCTTCAGACTGCTCCTCATTTAAATGCTTTGAAGAACAGCTTGCTGAGCAGAAGGCTCTTATAGCCTCTTCCACTGGCAGCCAACTCAGGAGAGAGGGTGAAACATGATAGAATTGAGTTTACCAGCTCTACGTGGGTTCTGAGGAGACAATGGAGATATGAACTTGGGGCAGTGCTGTTCGCTATTAGATTGTTGTCCCACCAAAGGAAGTGGGAAGAGCAGTCTTGCAACTCTAAATTGTAGTATCAGCTTCAAAACAGTTCTGTCAGAAGTGACAGATCGTCTACTGCTCGTTCTATTATTGAGATGTTCACAAAGCTGAACTGTGAACAGTTAATTATACATTATTCTAGTTATTTTGTTAGTAATAGAGAGCCACCAATGCCATGTTTACATGATGCCTGTATTTTCAGTTTACAGTGGAAAATTAGCTACTCCTGGGTGTTTTTTTCCTCTGCTCTGGGGATAGATTGAGATGATAGTATTGCTAAGACACCCTAGGCACCTCTGGGTTAAGATTTGGTGCATATTATATCTTCTTGCAGTTGAGATCACATCATGGCTCATAGGATTTCTATATGCTGTCAAACAGCCTATGTTTCTATCTGAGTTTGAGTTCATCGACTGTGTTGTAAAACAACCTCTTCTAGTACTACAGCTGCAACATGACTATGCTTGCAAGGACTTTGGAGCTGAATGAGGGAGGGAATGTGTCCCACTAGGAGAAACTCAATTCCTGTCCATTATGCAGCTTAGAGGACAACACACCTGAACTGTCCAACTTGGGAGACAGCAAGGGACAGCTTTCAGCCATGAGTCACTCTGTGGTCACTCAAAATACCTTTCAGTGCAAAATCAAACTGTTCTGCTAAATCGAGGGTCAAAGTTGTTTCTCTTGTTAGTGGATCTTCCATCTCTGCAAGGAATGGCTTAGGGACTATGCTCAGGACAATGGAATCACCATTGTTTGTGTTTCTGGGCAGGATGTGGGCCAAACATGCAGTAAGCTCTAGCTGAGAGCCAGAAGTCATTCTGTCCTACGGTCCTAGAGTAACACACTTCTGCACTGCTACCTGCTCACCTACCAAAGCGCTCACATATCCCCAGGACAGTGAAGGAGACTAAATTGCCAACCTCTTGCTGTTCATGCCATACTTTAAGAGTTAGTCCTGGAATAATGGAAACAGAAGAAGAAAATAACTTTATCTAAGGCTTATATGGTTTGGCATTTGGTAGCTGAGAGGGGAAAAATGAGAGAAAACTGCAGGGGAAAATGACATTTGAAGTCTGATCTCCTGATTGTGGAATAGAAAGAAATTTTTCAGAGACACAAAGTTTGATTTCATATCACCTGATCTTAATGTAGTGACAGCTACTTGGGTGAACTTCTTTCTTCTTTTCCCTTGCTTCCCTCTTGCAAGATTGCAATCTCACGCTGCAGCTCCTGCTCTAAGGCTCACAGGCTTTACTGGTGAGATATGACCTTTTCTAAAATATGGAACAGACTATGAAAGGCAGCAAGAGAGACTAATCTCAAGAATCTACGCTTGGGAAATAAAAAATATTTCTGAGCAAGAAAGTGCTAGATATCTGTAGCAATCACAATTACAGTCATTTGCCATCTGTTCCACAGTAGCAGAGCATGGGACTTTGTACTTAATCTGTGGGTAGGAGGGGCTAGATCCAAACAGATCAATGAAACCTGCAGCAGTGCATTGCAGTGGCTATGCTTTTTGCTGTGCAACCCTTGTCTTGGATTTCTGAAGCCTGCAATTATCTTGTTGTACTGACCAGTGCAGGTGAACCCACTTAAAAACCATGCAATCTGCCTGATCTGCAGGGCCAGGACATTCTGACAGTGAGAGGCTAGGAATTCTGCTGTAACAACTAAGTGATGCATGCATTTAATGTTAGCTACTCACCAGGAAACATTATCTATCCCCACTTTGAAAAAAAGCATTTGATGCTTTTGCATCTTGAGGGCAACATATCTGGTATTGCATAGTAAGTTTCGTTAAAGAAAGCAAGGCAGTGGGCTGCCTGGGGTTGACCTCCTGTAAACCTAGCAATGAGCTAAGCTTTGGGTACCAAGCTGGATGCATTTTGAGATAATCAGGAGCAGAGTATCCAGAAACTCATAAGACATTGAGGTGAAATATGAGATACCTGTGGAGTCTGCACAAAGCCAAAGAAGTTCAGGCCCATAACTTTAGTCTTAAGCACTTAGTTGTTACAGCAGTATCACTGACCTGCTATGAAATGCAATAAATTAAAAAATCTATTCCTGCTTGTAGTCAATAGTGCAACTCAGAATCATTGTCCATTGCAATGTTTTTCATTGTAAAAGACTGATTTTCAGATGTTGAAACCTCTGAAGTAGTAGTTTCATTAAAACCTGTACAATGAAGGATCCTTAGTCTGGAGAGGGTACTTCTGTTCAAAATCGAAGAAAAAAAACTTCGCCAAAAGACAATCAAATGCTCTATCCATTGGGCCACTGGCTGTTTGGAATTCATGTAACTCCATGCTCAGAAAATATTCAAAGTTTTTTATGCTTTTACCCTGAATCACTTCACAGAGCTTACTTAGCACAGTCTCACAAGCAGCCACACTGTCAAAGCTGACAGAGGTATAAATAGTGGCAGCAGGAGAGGGGCAAGCTGCTGACAGAGAAAGTGAGACCCCTTCCAGCTCACTTTGCCTTTGGATAAATCTCTCCATTTTGCCTCCTGAATGGGAAACACTTGCTTAGGTGCAAGAAAAAGGCAGTGTAGATGTAAAAGCTCAACATTCTCACACATTCCAGTTTTTCAGCCAGCTATTGATACCCAGAGAAAAATGTTTCTCAGGGCTAAATGTAAGCATTTAAATCCCAATATGACTATTATTATTTTAACACGTATTTTGTCTAAGCAGAGGAGCTGGCTTTTCTTTTTCACAGAGATCTACAAAGATGTAGAGAAATTAATAGCAGTTTTCTGTAATAGAAATTCAGCCTGTTTCAACTCTTGCTTCTAGGAATGGTAAAAGATAGTATTTTTAAACATGGTAAAACCTTTACTTTCCTTCTGTTTGATGCTAGATTAGAGCCTGCAGCATCTTTTTAAAGAGGCTTATAATGGAAATGGTGAGACATCCTTGACTACGGCAGATCAAGTGATTGCACTCACAATGCAGCCCAGCATGGGAAAGTAACAGCAGTGTAGGAGACTAAGGAAAGTGTGAACTGTCCCCAGAAGCCATTACACTAGTGAAGTTTATCTCAGCTGGGTAATTCAAGTAAGTCAGGAGCTGAATGGAATTTACTGTTGAAGCAGCAGTGGTATACCTAGTGCTATTCCTGTCCTCTGTGTCTAAGGGGCTATTTTGTGCTCAAAGATAAAAAAGTTATCTTTCTTTCCTGTAGGAGCCAAATTAGATATTAGCAATCAGATGCAACTCTTTCCTACCGCATAGATGACTTCTTCTGTGCCTCTTGGCATTTGTTTTCACAAGCCTCCTCCTCCTAGTTTCCTTGGAAAGGCTGCATCAGGGATCCGTTTCTCCAGCTCTGTAGGCCAGAAATGCAAGGGCAATAGCTGTGAAGACAGTACCTCATCAGGACTCATGGTCACTTCACTGAAAAAGAAAGTATATTATAGAGGGTTATATGACATAAAATGATTAAGCAATGTAATATTAGAACATCATGCTAGAAATATTAGGCAGTTTTTGCTGTCTGTGTGACTGCAGCCACATAGGTTAGACTTCATATGTAATCTATTAATCCCTAGAGAGAACTGGTAGTTTTAGGATTGTCAGGAAAATTGATCATTCTGTTTGTTAAAAGTTAGCCTAGCATATCTGGGGTGATTAAGAGGGATAGTAGAACAAAGGTAGGCCATGAGGATGGAGTGTAAAACAGGCCCTGAGCCAGTACTTTACAGGTAGAGAAGATCAAGGAACACCGTGACCTGTTCTCAAGACCATATATGGAGATTTTTAAGGAAAGCTCAAGCAGTGGACTTGAGGAGGGGGCACTCTAACGACCCCCGGGACCACCAGACAACCCTCTACTCAAAAGACACAAGTGGGTGGGGAATATGATAACGATTTCTAGGAAAACTAATGACTATGTATCAATATTCTGGGAATTGTTGATGATTATGTATGAAGTTACTGAATATATTCCGTTTGGATTTTTAGACCAGCATGCATGCTAGGTGAAAGGATCCCCCGTGCATCTGGTGCCACAATAAAGAATGCCTGTTTCTTAATGCTACATTGGTGTAAAGGAGTTTGGTTCCGGATTTTGGTGATAGATGCAAAGGCTGAAGCTGCCATTGTAGGTAGATGTTTCTTTCAAAAATCTGCTCCTTTTGGGAAGACTCTAATTTCTGGAGCAATTTAGTATTTCTTTATTGTGGACAGCAATGGCCCAGCTTTGTAGTGTGCCAGGAATGACAAGCACTCCTTTAAGAGTAGCTGAATGACAACAGTCACAGCGTAGCACTTCCTTCTTCATGTCACCTCAGTGGTTTCAGTTCTCAAGTCAGACCGTAGTTTACCATGTCCTGGACACTACACATTCTGGAGTTTACCAAAAGCACTGCAATATCAAGTAATCCATTTTCAGCTCAGAGGCATTGTTGAGAAAACAAACTGCACTCCCTGGGGCAACTAGGGCCTATTCATTCCTATTTTTGGGCCACATAAGACCACAGACTGTCTGTGAGGTTACTGGTCCAAAGGCCCATTAGGCTGAACATATTCTGCTGAGGTGGGAACGCTCATGTATTCCCTGTTACAAAATGTGGTCCGGGAGATTTTCTTCTCCTTCTAGCCTGTGTAAGTTGTAAGTATTTCAGGGACAGATCTGCATCTTTCAGCAAGTGCCAGTCACCACAGAAGTTCAACTGGAGTTGGCTGAGGGTTCTCATCTTGCTACTCATAGGAGCCTCAAAATCTTTGCAAGGCTACTGTTTTTTATTGCTAATGGTGATCTCAGCTCCATTAATAAGGATATGTTTACTTTTTATCCATATATCCAAACAATTATCATTCACCTAAATGAATGAGAAGAGAGTAGAGGGGGAAAGATTTGCATGATTGATGGGAAGAATGAATTTCTTCTAGCTGCCCAGCAGTACAGTAATTGGTAACTGGGACACAGCTTTAAGTGCTACATAACAGCTGTCAGTGTCATGTGTAGGCAGATGGCCTCAGTGTTTTGGAGTGGAGGTAACACTGTGATGAAAGGATTGTCATGGTGTGAACAGAACACCACAATTCTTGGCTGGCAATCAGAGCAGCACTGCTGTGCTGTCCTACCTACAAGATGTCTATGACAGCTTCCTGCATCTGGAAAGATGCTGATGCCTCTAGAAAAGAAAAATGAGAGATGAAAGCAGTAGCAGAGAGATCTATGAAATATATGTGACTCTCTTCCGTAGCCTGTCACCTGCCTAGAGATTTTTAAAAATTTTTTGATGTTGTGAAGCCAGCTTGGAGAGAAAAATTTTGTTGTGAAGACAGAGGGTTCTTCTAGGGCTCTCTCAAAATATTAAAAAGAAAAAATGCCTCTTGTGAGTTCATTCATTAGGTCCCATGACGTCCTCATAAAGTGCTTTCCGCTAGAAAAGCAGTATGACTAGCATTGCTGCATCCACACTGTTTAGATTCTGCACTCCTCTGTCACTCTGCCTCCAGAACAACCTACGTAATAGGAAAGACAGATTTCCCCTGTTCCTTATCTGTGTTACAAAACCAAAAATTGCTGAAGGAAACGTGGCACTAGGCATACTACTATAGACCTGTGTAAGACTTTGGGCTTGCATAGTGTGATTCCTAGACATTGGGTCATTCAGCCTAGCTCATGCCAGTAATCACAAATATTTGTTTCATAAACCAAAGCAAGCAGCAGGCTGCCAGCACCGGTTTAGGATGGAGTAGGAGAGGATGGCTATACTTTGTTACTTAGTGTGAAAGCAAATTAGCTATTGACACTTTCACCGCTACCTAGAGCTGCATGGGTACATTTCAGGAGTCTGAAACATAATGTCAAATGTAATGTGTATTTATTTAGTTCCCTCATAATTCTGAACTCCCATACTACTGCATTTTAGAGCTGTGTTGCACTGTAACACCTACCACTATCAAAGCTACTGCAATTTCACATACCCTGCAATTCCATTTTATTTTGGGGACAGAAGATAAAAGGCTTCAAGCCTTCAAATCCTTGTAGCTTCAGGACTGGGCTGATTCCCACTGACTTCTGTATAGCATAGTCATTGGACACACCTGTTTGTCAAGCCTTCAAGCTCATGTGTTATATGGAAAGGTGTCCTTTTCACCGATAACTGAAAAGCTCGTTGTACAAGAGACACGTTTCCATACATAGGCAACTTTTCCTACAGAGGCAGACAGCAATGGGAAGTGTGTGAATCAGTTACGCTGAACGGGATCCTTTACCTCTAATTCGAAGCCCGCTTACATCAGCAGTGAAGCTCAGTTTCTTGTAGATCTTAAACATTTTCCAATTAAGAGTTTCGTCTTGGCTAGGGAGAGTATCTCTGCTTGCTCCCACATACTTTTCAGTGCTGAAGCTGAAAAAAAAGAAAAGGAAATAGTTGTAAGCAGACAGGATTTCCATGCAGAAATATGGACCTAATTTCAAAGCATGTGCATGGGGAGAGCCATCTATGATATCTGGGAATACACATGGCCAGAATAAGTCAGCTACTGAATCCACCAGTGTGGCGGTCTGCAAAGAGACCTCAGTCAGGCAATTGGTGGAGTAGGGGTGGGGGAACACCCTAACACCTTCATCCAAGCAAATGATTCAGAAAAAACATCAGAGATTTTTGAGGCAAAAATGGGGGTGAAATGGAAGTAGAGCATTTGTGGGTTTTTTTAAATACTTCTATGCTTCAGTAGACTGGAGACCTAGGAGCAGAACGTCCAGAGCTGGACCTGAGTATTTTAGTGGTCCTACTTTTCCATGGGGAGATCAAAGCTCTGACTGTGTCCTTAAATGACTGATTCAGGAAAGGAATCTCATTCAGACTACCAGTAATAAGGCTGTTTGTTTAGGTGTGCCTCTCAATCACAAATGATCACTCCTTACACCCCTCCTGCCCTGGTCCCGAGATTGTTTTTTTACATATTTATCTTCTTATTTGCTCTTTATCTTGTCCTGACTCCAGATTGTGAGTTCTTCGGGTGGGACAGTCTGTCCTTTCTCATACCTATGAATCAGGTCTTAAATGTACAGATTCTGGTTTTCCCTTGCTGAGGTCATGAAAAGTGACTTGCACTCCTGCACATTTTAGAGATGTTTTGTTGTAGTTTTTAACAGCATACCAAACAGCTTGGTAATTCTTCATTTGGGATGCCACTTCTAGAGGTGGAGGTTAGACTAAAACAGAACTTTATATTAATTCTGGTTTAATCCCTTCCTGTTCTCTAGTTTAAACATTGAGGGGTCACCGTAGTTGAATAAGACACAGCAAAACATAATTTTAAAAAGAATAGCATGTCTGGATGCCTTTACCCTTGGATGAAGTTAGTTTGCTCTTAAGACCAAATATTTATTTAGCACTTATTTAGGGTTAATGAAAGATTGAAAGATCTTTTTGGAGATAATAATTTATAATATAAACCAAGTATGAGTAAAGAGGCCTTAAATGATTAAGTAGATTTGTGAAACTCATCTATTAATATTCCTGCAATGTGAATAAACAAAATCAGTATTAATAATTTGCATTCTTAGAATCCTAATTATAAGCCTAATAATAAGATAAGTATTCCCATATTCCCTTCCTCTTTTTAGACACATAGCTCTTTTAGAAAACAAATCACTTAAGATGCTTATGAGTGATAAGTGAATACTTATGAGTTAGTTGCCAAAACAATTTTGAGAAAACATATTCTGAATAACACCTGTTTTGCTGGACCTGAATTAGGTAGCCATGAAGCAAAAGCTATAGCTTGTCCTCAATCACACTGTGCTTTCTTTATGAACTGTGCACATATTTGGACCGACTTTTTTAGCAGAGCTAGACTTTCTGTTCCATATCCTCCAGAACATAATTCAAAGGAGCAATAAAATTCACTTCAGTCCTTGGCGAAAATGAAGAATATGGCACACGAGTTTCTATCTGTTTTTCTTCAAAGAGCTGTAGCTCAATTTTTGTGACTCATTAGGGACTAGCTGTATTTCTAGTGCTTGCTCATGACATTAAACATTAAGATAACTACACCGTGGCAAAAAAGCTCTGGACAGTAAGTGTGGTAGTGTTGTTGCAGCTATGAAGATCTCAGAATTTAAGCAAGACAAGATTTGACAGAGAGGCAGTGTTCTTCACAGTGATAATTAACAAAACTGGAAAAAGCAAACAAGCCTGAGGGCACCCAAGCTTATTTTCAAGAGAAGCAAATAGAAGCATCAAACTTTTAAGTCAAGTAAAAGTTGAGAATTGTGACAGGTGAGTTACTCTCTGAGAGAGGAGTAGATAATTGAAGTCCAAAGGAATTGTGGTGGTGATACAACAAATAATAAACATTCTTCAACACATCTGTGCTGCACAACATCCTTGTCTCTAAACTGGAGAGACATGGATTTTACCAATGGACAACTTGGTGGATAAGAAATTGGCTGGATGATCGCACACAAAGAGTGTGTCCAAGAGGACACAGATGACAAGTGGCATTCCTCATGTGTTGTATTGGGACTGCCGCTGTTCAACATTTCCGATGGTGACATGGACAGTGGGATTCAGTGCACCCTCAGCAAGTTCAACGACAACACCAAGCTGTGTGGTACAGTTGACGTGCTGGAGAGAAGGGATACCATCCAGATGAACCTTCACAGGCTGGAGAAGTGGGCCCAGGCAAACTCCATGAAGTTCAACCAGGTCCAAGTGCACTTGGGCCGGAGTAACCCCAAGCACAAATACAGGGTAAATAAAGAATGTATTGAGAGCAGCCTTGAGGAGAAGGACTTGGCTGTGCTGGTGAATGTGAAGCTCAACGTGAGCCAGAAATGTGTGCTTCTAGCCCAGAAAGCTAACCTCATTCTGGACTGCATCAAGAGAAACATAGCCAGCAGGTCGGGGGAGATGATTCTGCCACTCTACTCCACTCTCATGAGAGCCCATCTGGAGTACTGCATCCAGCTCTGGAGCCCCCAATGTAAGAAGGATGTGGACCAATTAGAGAGAGTCTAGAGGAGGACCGTGAAGATGATCAGAGAGCTGGAGCACCTATCCTATGAGGACAGGCTGAGAGTTGGGACTGTTGAGCCTGGAGAAGAGAAGGCTCTGGGGAGACCTTATCATGGCCTTCCAGTACCTAAAGAGGGCCTACAGGAAAGACAGGGAGAAACTGTTCAGCAGGACCTGTTGTGATAAGACAAAGGGTAATGATTTTAAAATAGAGGGAGGTAGATTCAGACTGGACATAAGGAAAAAATTTTTTACAATGACAGTGGTGAAACACTGGAATAGATTGCTGAGAGAGGTGGTGGATGCCACATCATTGGAAACATTCAAGGCCAGGTTGAATGAGGCTGAGCAACCTGATCTAGTTGGAGATGTCCCTGCTCCTTGCAGGGGAGTTGGGCTAGATGACCTTTAAAGGTCCCTTCCAGCCCTAACTATTCTATGATTCAATGATTCTATATTGAATTATGTTTGGGAGGTAAATTATTCAGAATTTACAAAGATGTCAGAAGATTAGCTGAATACCCATCTAACTGTCAGAAATAGATAAAAGTTAATGTCATAATATTTAGCTCAGTGTGACTAATAAGATTTGATTCAATAACCAGCATCACTTTTCAATTTTGTTGACTGCAGGACTCTCCCTGCCTTCTACTGCCATCCCTGAGTGGTTCAAGTGAGAAATGTTTCCCAGCTCCAGTAGGTACTTCTCAAAATACCAGACTGAAAATCCCATCCATCACTTTTAAAGTCCTTATCAGTCATCTGTCTCCTCCTTGGTGAAACCTCAGCGCAAGAGCAGAGGGCTGCCTAAAGTGGGAACATGCTGAATATGCCAACGATATAGGAAGGATTAGTCAAGCTGGTGTTTTTCAAGAAAAAAAAGCTAAAGACAATAGATACAGTAGTCATGATAGGCAGCTATTACAAGATTTCTTCTGTTACCTTGGTAGTTGCACAATGACTTTGTCCTAATGCCAAAATATTTGGGGCTGATGTCTGGGTAGCTGCCTCATGTTGCTACTGCACAAAAGTAGAATGACTAATGACTCTAGATGGCACTGAAAAGGAAGCTAAAATGTTGGTTTTCAAAACTCCCAGATAAGAAAAGTCTTCCTTCCAAAGTCTTGTTTAGATGCCTTTAATCTGAATCAAATTTTTTTGAGAGACAAAATGGAGTAAAGTACATTTCTGTTAGATAATTTAGTATCTCATTCATGTGTTTTTCATATCTGACTCATTAAAGCAGTAGAGATTTGGCACATCTATGACCTCACATTTCAAAATACGGAAACCATTCAGTGATTTGATTAGTAGGTGGTATTAGAGTAACATTGTAAAACACATCAATTAAACTAAATTACATTTCACAAAATCTGTTTCAATACCTCCACTTTGAATCTGAGTTTGAAAAAGAGTTATTCTTCCATTGGAAACACAGCTAATGGCACATAGATTACTCACAAGGTGCATTTTGAAGAAGATTTAATTAAGGATGACAGTAACCAAATAGTAATAGCTCATGATTCTGCATGTTAATGAACAAGATAAAACAATTTCTATTTTGTTTTCATTACGCTTGCCTCCCAGAACAAAGGTGCTCTCCTACTCCTCCATGCAAGAACACTGTGCCTGTGAGCTGATAAACCATCCTCTTCCACCTTCTTTTTCAAAGATAGAAAAAGGAGCTCACAGTAGGTCAAGGGAGGCCAATGGTTCTGAAACTCATTCTCTTCTCTGCATCCAAGTATTTGCATACAAAGTTTGAAGGAAAGAATGAGTGTTACTATACTGAGCCAGAGCAAACACCCTTTTAGCTCAATATCCAGCTTCTGACAGCGACAAACAGAGTCACTGTTTACATCTGCCTTTCTCCAAGGGGGCATACAGACACTACCAGGCTGAACAGATACTTAAAGAAATGTGTAAGGAAAGGAATACAAGAAGTATAATCGGAAAATATCTGTAAAAATGCTGACTGACAATGCTGTCCAGCAAAGGAGCAGATTTGTGGGCTGGTCTTGCTAGACTAGCTGATACAAATGGAGGTGAACAAGTTTTGAGATTCTGAATTCCCTCATCAGTGCATGACAAGAAGGAGTGTAAGCCAGATATTGGTATTATGTAACTATACAAATAGAATATATTAGACTACTGGAGAGAGCAGGATGGTTGTGCCAGCTGAGCTGGAAAGAGATATTAGGAATCATATATAAGAAAGAGAGTAGGGGGGAAAACATAGTGAGGCACAAAGTCCATGCCTCTATTCACTATTCGATTTTTAGCATTAAGTAATTATAGATTTTAGTTTCCAGCTAAAGAAAGAAATAATTTTGTATGTCTCCCCTGAGGCTGAGGACTGGGAGACTGGAGACAAAGTTCCTTTATACGTCATTTGGGGGAACTCTTTGCTAGGTAGTGGGTGACTAGCTTTGCTCACATAGTTTCCAGAAGAGCATTTAGTCACTGAAAGAATGCTTGTCTGGTTCCAGGGACTTTGATGGCTCAGCTGGGATAGTGTATTGATTTTAGTGGCGGTGAATGTGTTCTGCCTTTGTTTGCTTTTTTTTCTTTGATGTGTTCTGGTTTAGCCATTCTCATTTTGTGAGAATATTTCCTCTGATGATGAATTTGGTGAGGTTAGGGATATTTGAAAGTCAGCAGGAAGAGGTCTGAAGACATTTCTTTCAAGATGTGATCGTCTCGTGACACATGTTGTGACTGTATAATGGCTTTGAAGATTCCAGCATAGGTAAGTTAAGGCCTGTGCCATGCAATGTTAGCCAATTTCTTTTTGCCTTGTCATACCTGGTATCTGTGGTAATCCTTCAAAGATTCAATCTCTTTCTCAGGGGTAGTATTCTTTAAGGGTTTATGGTCAATTTTAGCTTAGTGAGATGAATGTCAGGAGGGATTTCTGTAGCACAGTTACAATATTAAAGGGTTTGACTACACATTACAGCTTTCGAGGATGCAAAGTTGTTTGGTGTTGTGGAAGTAATTGTGTTAGTTTTCAGGTTTTCTGTGCTCAGTAATTTATATATTTGCTGTTGTATTAAGTCAACCATAGAAACTTGAATGTAGATATCAGTTTTATAGTATTGCAGAGACAGTTTGATGAAGTGTTTGTTCTTCTTACATTTGTGGTAGAAATTAGTGAAGTAGAAATGTGTTCCCACTTCAGTTTTATTTGATGGTGGTAATGCTTCCTGACTCT
This sequence comes from Tetrax tetrax, assembly GCA_009806455.1. Taxonomy (NCBI): domain Eukaryota; kingdom Metazoa; phylum Chordata; class Aves; order Otidiformes; family Otididae; genus Tetrax; species Tetrax tetrax. Next base: position 106,386 of record WHYT01015997.1, read on the forward strand.
TTCTCTGTTGCAATGTTTACAGGACTGACCTTCCGGTTTCATGCTGACTATTTGATATTCAGTGAGTTGGATGGAGGTGTAGAGTTTCTTGAGAGATATTTTTCTGAGAAAATCAACATCACTGAAGGTCTACTTTGTACAGAAGGGAATTATGCTCTTTGTTCTTTATTCCTCTGGGTTGCCATGTTGGTCTTAAATAGAAAGGGACTATCTAAAATCATTAGTCTAGCTCAAATATACAGTGACTACAATCTGTCCTCTGGGTTTGTATATTTTAATCAACATAAGGAGTAACCCTCCCTTGCTGTCTGCTTAGAAAAGCATCTTGCAGTTATTACTTTCACCTCAGAGACCTGACCTGAGGATTGCCTAAATGGGACAGATGGAGCTTGTCTAAGGCTATGTTTCATCAGCCCTGTCCTTGGCAGGCCTCCCACAGACACCAGAGTAGACAGTCTGATGCTCTGTGTTTTTGTAACAAATTAAGGAATATTGAATTTCATGAAAATGTTATTGACATGTTTACACATGGAAAATAGACTGTCAGATTTAGTAATAAGGAGGTTGCTCTGACCTCATAAACCTTTTGTCTGCCAGGCTGTGAGACGTACCTGCAACTTACACAATGAAAATACAACTTAAAGTGAGAAACCTTGAATATAGAATCATAGAATAGTTAGGGTTGGAAGGGACCTTTAAAGATCATCTAGTCCATCCCCCTGCAAGGAGCTGGGACATCTCCAACCAGATCAGGTTGCTCAGAGCCTCATCCAACCTGGCCTTGAATGTTTCCAGGGACGGGGCATCAACCACCTCTCTAGGCAACCTGTTCCAGTGTTCTACCATGCTCATTGTAAATATTTTTCTAATAAATATAAAGAAGGGAAATAGTCACTAGCACTGATTGAGAGTCAGTCACAAGTCTTCATTTTTACACTCCTTACTTGTGTGATGCAAAGTTCTAATCTTCAATATATGTATTAACATGGAGATCTAGAACTGCATGATAGCTCCCCCTTTGTGATCGATCTCTGCTTTCCAGCTACAAGAAGTTTCCACAACTGTAAAGCTGCTAGGTTTGACACATAGTGAGACAGCAATGCAAGAAACCCGTAAAGACACAAACAATAGTGAGAAGAACTTGCTGAATTGCTTTACGTTGGTCAGATGATCAATATTCTTCTCTTATAACCATATTGCCTTTCTTTCTCAACCCAAAACCCACTGATGCCAATGGAAAACTTCCCACTGGTTTCAGAGTTTCAGACTGGGGCCAAAGAGACAATGTCTCAACACAAGAGGCCAACTTGGCCTACTTTCCCGATTTTAAAAATCGGACATAGATATGAAATGTGTGAATTCTCATGTTACACTAGGTACACATAGATTCATGTTTCTAAAACCACTGAGATCTCCTGTCACATAACTTATTCACTTTTTACAAGGATAATCTGGGGCCTGATTCTTATTTATAATAAAGTTTCATCCACTATGGTGGCTAATTACAGAGTACAGTTAGAAAAGAGCCTTCATTGTTGAAAAGAATTGTCTGAAAAAGCCTAAGCAAAAATGAGAACAGGTTATTTCTATCAAAAGTGATGGAAAAGCATTATGCACTTTTACAAAACTGTATTTCTGCTTTCTGCTATCTTTATTCTGCAAGTCGTCTTACTGATTTCAGAGATTAAACATAAAGGAACGAAGTAGACTGGTGTGAAGACTTGTTGGTTTTTCAAAATCACAATCATGTTCCAAAGTTGTAAAATTGCTGCTGTATCATACTTTTCTGAGACCAGAGGCACAGCAGGGGAGTACGGTTTGAGTCAGCAGGTGGTACTGGAATGCCATTCAGGTCCCCTTCCCTTCACATCTTCCAGACAAGAGAGAGAGAGATGTAATACAAAACCCACAGATCCCTCCATTATCCCCTCTGCAAAAAAAAGGTGACCTTGTTGTTGCAGGTGCTTGTACCGACATCTCGTAAACAGTATTAAAGTTCTGTCTGTTCATAGCAAGAAGAAGAAGACGGGGAAGAGAAAATGAAAATTAAAGGACACAACATGTCTTGCTTCATGCCCAAGATTATATGCAGATCAGTGCTAGCACTAGGTTTTGATCAAAAGCCTCACTGAAAATGAGGTTAAAAGAAACAGTGGGGGTATTTCATTATATGGAACTGGTAAGAATGAAGAAAACAGTGACAATAGACAAGGTTAACTTTCTTGAAATGGTTATTTAGCTTCTATATAGGCAGATTTTCCAAAACACCTATGCAAATCTTTTGATTCTAAAGGTCTTTAAAAACCTAATGACAGGTGCTTATGCTCATTTGTAAAATGGAGTTGTGTCCTTAGCCACTTTTTTTCTTTACTTTTATCAATTTTAAGGGATAGTGGGTTTTAAAGCAAGGAATCAAGATATTGTATATCCAGATGTACAAGGCAGGTATTTGATCACAAATGAAATGCAAGGTTGTGTACCTCGGAAACTATTCCAGTGTCATTAACCATTTGGACAGTTTTGTAAATATTGTGGCAAGTCAGGGCAATCAGTTGATCAGGCCCAGTCAGCATAGGTTTGTGAAAGGCAAGTCCTGCTTGACTAACCTGATCTCCTTCTATGACAAGGTGATCTGCTTAGTGGGTGTCGTAGTTTAGCCCCGACTGGGACCAGAATACGCAGTCTGTCGCTTCCCCCACCCTCCAAGAGAATAGGGAGAGATAATATAAGAAAAACGGCTCGAGGTTTGAGATAAGGACAGGGAGAAATCCTTAAAGTTACTGTCACAGGCAAAACAGACTGGACTTGGGGAAAACTGTTCATTTATTACTAAAACCAAAGCAGGATAATGAGAAAGAGAAAAGGATAACCTCCCCCCACCCCTCCCTCTTCCTGGGCTTAACATCATCTTGTAAAAGACTGTGTCAAATATTTGTCTCAACACTGTCGAAACATCAAACCACCACCCAAACAATGGAACTTGACTAGAGTCTTCCTGTTATCTTGCAAGCCAATTCCCATTATCTTGCAAGCCAACTCCTGTTGTCTTGCGAACCTGAATGCAGAGCTGATTCTGAGAAATTTAGCCCTACCTATTGCAACTGAAACTCTTTTCTTTTTTCTCTCTTTCCTTTCTTTCCCTCTTTTCTCTTGCATTTGCGAACTTGTTCTCAGGTAAATAAAGTTACCTGGCGCTTTACTCCGTTTTGAGTCTTAATTCTGTTCCCGAGAATATGAGCAAAACCACGCTCCAGTGTGTGAGAGATTGGTCCAGCCGCCTCTAGCCTCCCAGACTTTTCTGAGGTCGGCTAGAATGCAAGGGGGCCTTCCTCTCCTCCAAAATCAGAACATGACACATCTCTACTACTTTCCCCCATGCCAGAGCGGAGCAGTGGGGAAGAGGGAATGAGGGTTACGATCAGTTCATCACACATCATTTTACGCTACTGCTTTGTCACTGGGAGAAGAACTCCTCACATTCCTCCCCTGCTCCAGCGTGGGGTCCCTCTCACGAGCTGCAGTCCTTTGTGAAACTGCTCCATCATGGGTCATTTCTTCCACGGAGTGCAGGCCCTGCAGAACAGCTGCCCCAGCGGGCCTTCCACAGGCCACAGCCTCCTTCAGTCATCCACCTGCCCCAGCGCGGGGTCCTCCATGGGCTGCAGGTGGATCTCTGTTCCTCCATGGACCTCCACGGACTGCAAGGGGGACAGCCTGCTCCACCATGGTCGTCACCACAGGCTGCAGGGGAATCTTGGCCAGGAGCCGCATTACTCCTTCCCCCTCCTTCGTCACTGACCTTGGTGTCTGCAGCCGTTCCTCTCACCAGAAATTCTTCACAACAGGCTGGCAGACGCCTCTCAGGTGCTCTTCACCTCATCTTCTCTCCACTTCTTGCAGCCGGGCCGGGCCAGGCCGGGCTGAGTTGGGCCCAGTCAGCCGCCCAGAGGGTGAGGCCTACAAGGCCCACAAGGTTCATGCCTCCCTCTCTCTGCCCCCGCTCAGGGTCTTCACATCGTCTCTTTCTTTTTTCTGTTTTTCCCCTTCTTAAATACATTATCACAGAGGCGTTGTCATGGGACATTCTGCTACCAATTGGCTCGGCCTTGGCCAGCAGCGGGTCCGCCCTAGGCCCGGCTGAGTCCACTGAACAAAGGGGAACAACTTCTAGCAGTTTCCTACAGACGCTACCACCTTAGCCCCGCCTCACTAAATAAAACCAGAACAGTGGGTTAGGGAAAGGCTATTGTTTACCTGGACATTAGTAAAGCCTTTGACACTGTTTCCCACAGTATTCTCCCAGAGAAACTGGTTACTCATGGCTTGGATGAGCATATTATTTGCTGAGTGAAAAACTGGCTGTATGGCTGGGCCCACAGATTTGTAGTGCTTGGAGTTAAATCCAGTTGGTGGCCATTCACAAGTAGTGCTCCCCAGGGCTCAGTTTTACGGCCAGTTCTCTTTAATCTCTTTAGAAATGATCTGGATGAGAGGATTGAGTGCGCCCTCAGTAAGTCTGCAGACCATACCAAGTTTGCAGGGAGTGTTGATCTGCTTGAGGGTAGAAAGGATCTACAGAGGGATCTGGACAGGCTGGATGGATAGGCTGAGGCCAACTGTATGAGGTTCAACAAGGCTGAGTGCCAGTTGGGTCTGCATGTAGGTCACAATAACCCCTTGAAACACCATGGGGAAGAGTGGTTGAAAAGCTGCTTGGCAGAAGGGGACCTGGAGATGTTGGCCAACAGCCAAGTTGAGTCAGCAGAGTGCCTAAGTGACCAAGAAGGCCAGCAGCATCCTGGTTTGTATCAGAAGCAATGTGGCCAGCTGGAGTAGGGAAACTAATTTCCTGTATTTGTACCATTTCACACTGTGTTCAGTTTTGGGCCCCTCAGTCCAAGAAAGGCATTGAGGTGCTAGAGCACATACAAATAAGAGCAAGGAAGCTGGTGAAGGGTCTAGAGAATAAGTTCTATGAGGAATGACTAAGGGAACTGGAGTTGTTTAATCTGGAGAAAAAGAGGCTGAAGGGAGACCTTATCACTTTCTAGAATCACCTGAAAGAAGGTTGTAACAAGGTGGATGTCCGTCTCTTTTCCCAAGTAACAAGTAATAGGACAAGAGGAAATGGCCTCAAGTTGCACCAGGGGTGGTTTAGATTGAATATTAGGAAATTATTATCAAAAAAAAGGGTTATCAAGCATTGGAACAGGCTGCCCAGGCAAGTGGTTCAGTCACCATCCCTGGAGGTATTTAAAAGGCATGTAGATGCATCACTTAAGGACATGGATTAGTGGTGGACTTGGTAGTGCTATGGTAATGGTTGAACTTGGTGATCTTAGTAGTCTTTTCAAACCTAAATGATTCTATAACTCTATGATTCTAAGTCTTCCATCACCAGAAGTGTCTGCAGTTACTAGCTCAGATGAGTCTTTGCCTTAAAAATATCTCTTAGTCAAAGTAAAATGGATTCAGGGCATTTAGGAGTGGCTGTGCAATAAACATAAACGTGCACTTAATGGGGAGGGGAACCTTTCATAAGGCTCTCTTTCTTTAAGCAAGAAATCTTTACCATAAGTATTTAAGTGACTATCTTGGGATTGATAAAGTGTTTTCCACTTGGGTATACATCTTAGTCTGTATCTCACTTCTGAATAGGTACCATAAATTTTTCCACATGTGTCATGACATTAATTTTTTGCTTGTATCTGGTGGATGTCTGATAACTACTTAGAAATCTGAAGTTCAATGGTATCTTTACGGTATAGCATTTCCCACAGACAAAATAATATACATTATTTCACTGTCTAATTTAGAGAGTGCTGATACTATTTCCATGTCCTCGATGCATACTTCTTATTGCATAGGTTTTTTTTTTTAACCTGACACAGCAGGCAATAGGATATAAACAATCTCCAATTCTCAGTAGATTTTACTTTAAAAGGCATATAGGAGAAAACTGTCTGCTTTTTTTCTTCTTCCTCCCCTGCCCCGCAACATAAACCTGCAGATTTATTTTAAGGCCATGAAATAAAATGCAACAAACTAGAAGGCATAATGTGTTCCAGGGTTTGCAATCAATGCATCAAGCCTCCTTGTTTACTGCCATAGACCTTTTCAGTCAAATTTTTACTAGCTTTCTCCTAATGGCCTCCAATTTGTAAAAATTTTTAAAAGTAAAGAGATGCGATCTGATCTAAGAAACCCTACACTTCAAATCTTCCTGTTGGGTATGTAGTCTCATTGGAACGGGAATTTTCTGAATGGTAATGGCACTTTTGGCAATGTCTTGGCTAAATTTGATGACTGAAAATGAATAAGCCCATTTTACTTACAAAAGGGTGTAGCTGCTCACTGACTTTGCACCTTGGCAGACTGAAGTATTTTGTTTCATAATGGAGATATGTTTCAGTGAAGAAGTAAATAAAAAACACTTGGGGGAACATCTTCTCCATAAAATTCCCTTCTTAGGGAAATAAAAACAACTGTTAAGAGAGTTGCATTTCATGCAAGACATACAATGTAATTTTCATGCCTGTTCCTTTTCAATAGGAAACATGAATGCTCATCTTCTAGGGCAAATTGTAAATGTATCAACTGAGGCCTTGAAAACATCAGTAAATTAGAGTAGCGTAAAATATCTGCTTTAAAATATTTGTTTATATTTGTTAAAGAAGGGTCTGGGAAGACCCTTCCGTCAAGTTGCAGGATTCAGGCTGGACCCCCTTGCTTTCTAAACTCCTTCACAGGAAGGAGCCTAGGCATGGCTGGAACCAGACTTAGCCCTCATTGTGATGAAGAGTTTGGACCCTAGCTTCTGCCACAGAGTAGGTTTAGTTAAGCTGGAGCTGGGCCCTCCTACAAGGGATCCTGAACAAAGAAACCCCTCAGCAGTTATACCCTTTACAATATAAGTTCCCACTCCCCATGCACTCTTCAGGCACTGTGCACGCAACAGTCCAGTGGTGTTTCAGGGCTGGTGTCTTTCTCACACTTCTTCACGCACTGTCCGTGTGACAATTGGTCTAATAAGGTTTCAGAGACTGGGGTCTTTCTTGCTCCCCATCAGGTCCCCTTCTTATCTCTAGACAGACCATTTCCTAGTCTTCAAAAACTTTGCAGTTGATCCTTAGTTTCCTTATCTCCTGGCTTGGACCAGCTCCTAGGGTCCCTCAGTTATCAAGGTCTTTGTTCATTATCTGCTACCTGTTTTGGAGGCCTTCTTTTTCCTTCATTCATGGGTTTGGTTCTTTTTATCTTATAGATTAGGATGACCCATAGTCCTTTGTTACCCCCTCTGCATAGCCATCCATGATAATGAAACCATCCATTTAAAATTCACTTATGATAAGCTTTAAACAAGGCCTACTCGTGCCAAGCTACAAATAAGCTACAATTCAACCCCACTTGGTTTTAATTATCTTACCTGTAAGCAATCACGCATTTAATTATAACAGTCTGTAAGTAAACTTTTTTTAAATCCACAACAATATTCATCCATCTCTTCTTGGGTTTTGCAGCTCTGCCACTATAAATTGTCTGTCTGTCCTGTGTATGAAGTACAGATTTCTGGAAGTGAGACCTCTAGTTAAGTAGCTAGAGGGGAACATGAACACAAAATGTTGAGCTGATGTTAAGGAATGAAGTTGTTTTTCCTTGAAAGGCAAAAATGGGCTTAATGTTGTTTCTTGTGTGTGTTCTGGCCTGATCTCCAAAAGCAGATTTGTTTCTATGTCATGGTGTAACAAGCAGATTAATTAACTTATTGACATCAGGCATCATAGAGGGACAATCATTTTGCTTGGAGGGTATCGAATCTGAATTTCTTGCTGTCTCTAATGTTTGTCTTTTTTTGAGGCCTTCAGTTGACTAGTAAATTCTGGAGTATTCTCCTTGGACTTCAAAAATGCATTTGAAGCCAGGAGAGAAAATGATGCTCAAATGACAGACAGTAATTCTAGTTTTATATCACCTACATTTTTTGGAGTGCCTTTCAATTTACTGGCCACATTCTTCTAAGATCTTGAGCTCTGTTGTACATCAGCCTTAGCAAGAAACTGGGAACTTTAAGAATCCCATTAAGTACCTAAATACCTCTTAAAGCATGTCCCTGTTGCTCCTTTCACACATTTTTCTGAATTTTGGCAATGTATATGGTGTGTGAGGGTAGTTAGAATTATGTTAGTGATAAAATCAGAGTGTCTTTAATTTTGAATGTCTCTATGGAACAGTGACTGTTTTGTTAGCTATTTCCTTGAATATCCATGCTTAGAGTGTGCTTCTTCCATATCACCAGAGTGGGTTGATACATGGATTCCAACTTTCTTGGGCTAGCAGTTCCTAGGTGGCAGTTATGGTCCAATTTACCCTCTTTTATACCTACATCTCCAATTCAAGTACATTGGCTGGCACAAATCACTGTGAGGGTCTTTCTCACAACATACCTACATATTGTAAAATACAGACATCAGATAAGATTAACAGTTCATCAGAGAAATGCAGAGGACTCCCATAAATCAACTGAGAGAAGAGAGGCCCTTTATCAACTTCAATCATAGGTTCATTTATCCAGCATCCTGCCTCTGAAAGTGGTCAGTAGCAAATGTTTAGGAAATGTCTGTGAGAAATCACACATGTGTAGAGAATTTTTTTTCTCCAGATCCTACCTTTTTAGGGTGCATCAATCTGTCTTTTAGACGCCTCCTTGGCCAAAAAATGCATTTGGATCAGTGGATATAAAGACAATGGGTGGACCAGTCCTCCATCAGTTTCTCTTATCTGCTTTCTGACGCATTTCTGTTTCTCACTTCTACATCTTGTGACAATGAATTCAACAGCTTGATGGTGTACAGTTTGGGAAATCTATTTCCTCAGTCTTATTTTTTACACTTTATTCTCTTTATATGCTCTTTAAATTCTAAGCTTTGCTTCTAAACAAAACATGATGATACTTGCCCGTGCCACCTGAAAGGGTTAGAAAACTCTCCTTTCCTACCTAACCCTCCTAGGTCCACAGAGATATATTGCCTGTTTTCTAAAGAACCCTGAAGTAGTTTATGAAGACAAGTTGACTCTTCCACTGTTTCTCCATCTTTTTCTTTTTCTCTCCTTTCATCTCCAAAACTGTCAATAAAATTTCTTTACGTGCCTGAAAAAACTGCTAGAAATTTGTTTACGTTCTCTTTTTGTATAAGGAAGTGAACAATTATGTTCTTCCTCGAGCAATACAGTAAAGAGCACACTTGCTGTTAGTAAATGACTTCTATATGCTAGCTAGTACTGTTGCACCAGACTTCATCCTTTTTTTATCCTAAAAACTCTCTTCACAACAGACTTCCTAGTTACAAGTAATCTTAAAAGGAAAAGGATTCCAAATTCCATATTGTTATCTAGAGTTGCACTTTGTGGTTTTCTCTAACCACTTTTCAGCCTCTGAGAATCACAGAAGTTGCACATAGACACCTTCTGCATGATTTTAAAGCACACAAGAAAAGCATGAACCTGAAGGTCAAAGTGATTTTATTACCGTATAAAAGAAAACTGAAATAAAAAGGCAAGGCTCCTACTTTATTTAAAAAAAAAAAATAATAAAATTAAATGGCACACAAGTGATCATGGCCACAATACATCAAAGTACAAAGCCTTTTGTAGCTGTATGATAACAACTTAGAATCACAGAATCATAGAATATTTGGGGTTGGAATGGACCTTTAAAGGTCATCTAGTCCAACTCCTCTGGAAGGACCAGGGACATCCCTGACTAGATCAGGTTGCTCAGAGCCTCATCCAACCTGGTCTTGAATGTTTCCAGGGGTGGGGCATCCACCACGTCTCTGGGAAACCTGTGCCAGTGTTCTACCACCCTCAGTGTAAAAATTAATCTCCTTCTACTTTGAAACCATTACCCTTAGTCCTGTCACAACAGGCCCTACTGAAGAGTTTTTCCTCATCTTTCTTATAAGCCCCCTTTAGGTACTGGAAGACCGCTATAAGGTCTCCCCGGAGCCTTCTCTTCAGCCCCAGCTCTCTCAGCCTGTCCTCACAGGAGAGGTGCTCCAGCCCTCTGATCGTTTCTGTGGCCCTCATCTGGACTCATTCCAACCTGTTCACGTCCTTCTTATGTTGAAGGCACCAGAGCTGGACGTAGTACTCTAGATGGAGTCTTTTGTTACTTCTGGCAATAAAAGCAAAAACTGTACTGTTTTTGCAGATGACTTTAATTCATGGCCACCAGATATTAAAAATATAAAAAATCTGAAAATCCACTGTTGTGCTAACAAGTGGTCATTCGTATGAAACCCTCATTGTTCATTGTTATCCAAGACCAATTAGTTTTTTGAAGCTAGTGTCTCTCTCTGATACAGTGAATGCCATTATAAAGTTGTCCAAGACCATGACTCATTTCCTAATTCTTCTTCTCTGAGTACACAAAGGATATTCCACTACATCTTAAAAAAAGTAATAGCAGAGAAGCAAACATAGAAAAAACATGTTGTATTTCCCTATAATCTGTTATTGTACGACCAGTCCTCAACTCAGAGGCCACAGCAAAATCTATCTATTTTACAAGGCCTATTCAACATTGAGCTGCAATAAATCAGTGCAAAACTTCTGCTGTAAAACCTCCAAATCTAACCAGAGGCTGAGGTTTTCTTGAAACAGTAAGAGCTTTGGTTTGGATGCCTGATGTAGAAAGTTTGTGCTCCGGGAAATTGAATGCCATGAAAAGACAGGTAGTCACAAAACTTCTGGACATGCTCAGCAGCTAAAACCAACCACTGGTCTCCTGGAGGCTGAGGATTTCTACCAACTTGTAAAAGTGAAAGTTAAATTCTTTTGTAAATGGGTTGAAACAGACAACTAGAAGTAACCTTCTAGGGGAAGGGATTCTTCTTAGGAGCCAAAGCACCACTACAGTGTCACATCTTGTTAGCCAATGCAGAAAAGGGACTCAGTTTAGGCAGGGCCCTATGTGACAAGGCACAGTATTGAATTTGCTTTCAAAAGCCGAGTATTTATATATCTTTCTACAGAGAACTCTTTTGTTTGCAAAGTTACAAGTAACCAAGAGTGAAGATATGAAACTACAATAGGGATTTTGGTTTGGGAAAAAATCTGTGTAGTTTTAACCTGGCTTCTGAAAAGACAGCTTATTTAATTTGGATGTGCAAGTAACAGCCTCCTTCTTTTGCTGGTCTCCAGCTCACACACAATGGGAAGGACTTAACATAATTCTCATGTACTCCTGGCTGATTAAATCTGTTTCAAAGCAAAAGGTATGCACCTTTCATTTAGCAAGCCTACATTACCCAATTTTCCATCATCACAAAAGAGCAAGTTCTTAGCTGAACCGTCTTGGAACAAAACACCTCTTCTACAACCTTCCTCTCTCCTATCCCTTCAGAACCAAAACAAAGGCAGGCAGGACACTCCAGCAAAGGCAGTGTTAGGGTGATGTACATTGACAAACCGGATGGAGAGCCTCTTCAGTTCTGAGTTTGCTATGGCAGATGGCAGAACAAGTCATTTTGCAGTACAGCTATCTACTGTGAATTCTTAAGGCTCTACCATCATCACCAGAGCAAGGATAACTAGTTTCCTATTGCCAGCAATGGAGCAGCATCTGTTTACAGCAATTGACAATGACTTGCTGTTCCTCTCCTTCTATTTCAGTGACTTCTATGTGCTGTACCTATGGTTCGCATAGAGTCATTTACTGAAGTGAGGCTCTGCTTGTTTTGCAGAGATGCAAGCCAGAGAAATATAGCCCTAAGAAGTTTATTTGCCCCAAGTAAGCTGAATTTTGTATATAACATTATAGGAACTACGCTGCCAGTTGGAAAGGTGAAATTACCATCTAAAATGGATTAAAATAAGAAAAAAAATTGTAGTTTTAAAGGAGTGAGTATTTGGGCATGTGTCTTCAACACAGTATTGGTCTATTCTACCAAGTTTAATTAAAGCAATTCAGAAAAGCAACTGCTCTGATTGCAGTAACAACAGAATATGATTTTAATTTCTACTGAATGAACTTAGCAACTTTGTGTCAAAATTTCAGAATCACTCATCATAAATTAAACTGGCAAATGTAACAAGAGTTAATTGAAATCTATCTAGTCCCTCAGTGACCAACAGACTACAAATTCCTTGGTACAGAGCCATCCCTCCAATGTATTTAGAAACTGTTCAGCAGTTTAGTCGAGCAATACCATCTTGCATCAACTCAGCTCGACCCCATAAGAAGGCACCAGACCCGAAAAATGCCTTCAGGATAAGTTGTGCAGTGCCAGATATATTTAAAGGAGATCCACTTCTTGGTGTTATTAAGACCTCAGTCTTACTCCAGCTTTGCCATTCCCAGTGTTCTCAGTACACAATAAAAAGGAAACATTCATTTTCACACTTGGTGTTGAATATGTCAGAATAAATTATTAGACCTGGCCGATGTCAAGCATTCTCAAGGAATAGTGTATA
>WHYT01015997.1:118879-135624 GCA_009806455.1 Tetrax tetrax
CTGAACCGTCTTGGAACAAAACACCTCTTCTACAACCTTCCTCTCTCCTATCCCTTCAGAACCAAAACAAAGGCAGGCAGGACACTCCAGCAAAGGCAGTGTTAGGGTGATGTACATTGACAAACCAGATGGAGAGCCTCTTCAGTTCTGAGTTTGCTATGGCAGATGGCAGAACAAGTCATTTTGCAGTATAGCTATCTACTGTGAATTCTTAAGGCTATACCATCATCACCAGAGCAAGGATAACTAGTTTCCTATTGCCAGCAATGGAGCAGCATCTGTTTACAGCAATTGACAAGGACTTGCTGTTCCTCTCCTTCTATTTCAGAGACTTCTATGTGCTGCACCTATGGTTCGCATAGAGTCATTTACTGAAGTGAGGCTCTGCTTGTTTTGCAGAGATGCAAGCCAGAGAAATATAGCCCTAAGAAGTTTATTTGCCCCAAGTAAGCTGAATTTTGTATATAACATTATAGGAACTACGCTGCCAGTTGGAAAGGTGATTGGAACCTCATTTACTTGTTTAAAAAGGTAGAGAAATTACAGTGTTTTTGTTAAACTGGAGGGTTTGTGCTGCTTGGTAGAACTGTATTAGGTTGTTGCATATAATAAGTTAAGTGCAGTAATAGTGGTTAAGTGCATGTACTAGTCCATGTGAATGCTATGAGTTTGAGGAAAATGAAGGTATAGATTTTGTAGCTACCAAAACGCAGATTCTGTAAAGCAGTGAATTACTGAAAGTTAAAAATTACTTGTGAAATTACCATCTAAAATAGATTAAAATAAGAAAAAAATTGTAGTTTTAAAGGAGTGAATATTTGGGCATGTGTCTTCAACACAGTATTGGTCTATTCTACCAAGTTTAATTAAAGCAATTCAGAAAAGCAACTGCTCTGATTGCAGTAACAACAGAATATGATTTATGCATTTTAATTTCTACTGAATGAACTTGGCAACTTTGTGTCAAAATTTCAGAATCACTCATCATAAATTAAACTGGCAAATGTAACAAGAGTTAATTGAACTCTATCTAGTCCCTCAGTGACCAACAGACTACAAATTCCTTGGTACAGAGCCATCCCTCCAATGTATTTAGAAACTGTTCAGCAGTTTAGTCGAGCAATACCATCTTGCATCAACTCAGCTCGACCCCATAAGAAGGCACCAGACCCGAAAAATGCCTTCAGGATAAGTTTGCAGTGCCAGATATATTTAAAGGAGATCCACTTCTTGGTGTTATTAAGACCTCAGTCTTACTCCAGCGTTGCCATTCCCAGTGTTCTCAGTACACAATAAAAAGGAAACATTCATTTTCACACTTGGTGTTGAATATGTCAGAATAAATTATTAGACCTGGCCGATGTCAAGCATTCTCAAGGAATAGTGTATATGCCATTTGAGAAGAAAGCACCTTTTTGACAAGGCCTCCAGAGTGATGAAAGAAGTTGCTTTAGGTCTTGGGTAGATTAGCCTTTTCCAAGCACTAAGAGTCCTTATCTGCAAACCTAGTGAGAGGAGACTAGGCAACAACTGTACAGCGTACAGCATCTAGCTTATGTAAAAGGACAGCATCCAACAGGACTTTTCCACTTTCTCCTCTGGAAACTGCAAGAAAGTTATAAATTTGCAGGCACATAACGCTCATTATCAAAACCCCCATTTCTCCAAAGAGATCTTCCCATAGGCATGCTATCATGCTTCTGCTTTGGAACAGTCCTCAAAGCCATTTGCTGCTCTTTGGGCATCTGAACAAAGGGTTGACCCTTGCACAAAGAGCAGAGGTTATAAGTCTTGTACTGTTAGAGTAAATGTAATGTTGGCCTGGAGAGCAATGGTAGTGCAGTTTCAATGAAGAAGAGAGACCTTATGTGAGGATGGGGAGTCCATGGGGATTATGAACCATGGGGCTCTGAGCAACCTGATCTAGTTGAAGATGTCCTTGCTCCTTGCACAAGGGGATGAACTAGATGACCTTTAAAGGTCCCTTCCAACCCAAACAATTCTATGATTCTGTGGTCCTATGATTCTATGTAACTGCTCTGCAAAGCAATGCTGTCAGATTCATTCACTTACACAGTGCAGCATAGAGCCACAGAGCCATAATCTGACTACCAGAGTCAAATACATGTTTTAGGGTGGTTTTTTTTCATAGAAGCATAGAAACTTTAAGGTTGGAAAAGACATCCAAGATCATCAAGTCCAACCATCAACCTAACACTAACACCATATCCACTAAACCATGTCCTGAAGTGCCAAGTCTACACATTCTTTGAACACCTCCAGGGATGGTGACTCCACCACTTCCTTGGGCAGCCTGTTCCAGTGCCTGATCAGTTCCAGTGCCTTATTTCAGTAAATACATATTTCCTAATATCCAACCTAAATGTATTGTGCCGCAACTTGAGGCCATTTCCTCTCATCCTGTCACAAGTTACTTGGGAGAAGAGACCAACAGCTGCCTCCCTAGAACCTCCTTTCAGGTAGTTGTAGAGAGCAACGAGATCTCCCCTCAGTGTCCTCTTTTCCAGACTAAATAACCTCAATTCCCTCAGCCGCTCCTCATAAGAGGTGCTCCAGACCCTTCACCAGCCTTGTTGCCCTTCTCTGGACATGCTTCAGCAACTCAACATCCTTCTTGTACTGAGGGGCCCAAAACTGCACACAGTATTCGAGGTGTGGTCTCACCAGTGCCAAGCACAGGAGCACAATCACTTCCCTACTCTTGCAAGCCAGAATACTGTTGGCCTTCTTGGCCACCTGGGCACACTGCTGGCTCATGCTCAGCCAACTGTCTATCAGCACCTCCAGGTCCCTTTCTGCCGGGCAGCTTTCCAGCCACTCTTCCTCAAGCCTGTAGCATTTCATGGGGTTGTTGTGACTGAAGTGCAGGACCCAACACCTGGCTTTGTTGAATCTCATACAGTTCACCTAGGCCCATTGGTCTAGCCTGTCCAAATCCTTCTGCAGAGCCTTTCTACCCTCAAGCAGATCGACACTCCCACCCAGTTTGTCATCTGCAAACTTACTGAGGGAGCACTCAATCCCTTCATCCAGATCATTGATAAAGATATTAAACAGAACTGACCCCAGTACTGAGTCCCGGGAACACTGCTTGTGACTGGCCACCAACTGGATTTAACTCTGTTTACCACAACTCTCTGGGCTTGGCCACCTAGCCAGTTTTTAATCCATTGCAGAGTACACCTGTACAAGCCATGAGCTACCAGCTTCTCTAGGAGAATACTATGAGAGATGGTATCAAAGACTTTGCTAAAGTCCAGGTAGATAACATCCAGCCTTCCCATCATCCACTAGACAGGTCATCTGGTCATAGAAGGAGATCAGGTTGGTCAAGCTGACAGGCCTGTAGCTCCCCAGACCATTCTTCTGGTCCTTCTTGTAGATGGGCATCACACTCCAGTCATCTAGGACCTCCCCTGTTAACCAGGACTGCTGACAGATGATGGAGAGTGGCTTGGCAAGCTCCTCCACCAGCTCCCTCAGTATTTTCGGGTGGATCCCATCTGGCTCCATAGACTTGTGTGTGTCCAGGTGGTGTAGCAGGTCATTAACTGCTTCCTCCTAGATTGTTGGGGTTTCATTCCACTCTCTGTCCCTGTCTTCCTGCACAGGGGGCTGAACACCCTGTGGACAACTGGTCTGCCTATTAAAGATTGAGGCAAAGAAGGCATTAAGTACACCAGCCTTTTCCTCCTCCTTGGTGACAATCTTCTTCACTGCATCCAATAAAGAGTGGAGATTCTCTTTGGCTCTCTTTTTATTGTTAATGTATTTGTAAAAACATTTCTTGTTATCCTTAACAACAGGGGCCAGATGGAGTTCAAGCTGGGCTTTTCCTTTCTAATTTCCTGTCTACATGACCTAACAAGCTCCTTGTGCTCTTCTTGAGTTGCCTGCCTCTTCTTCCAAGAGTGGTATACTCTCCTTTTTCCCTTGAGTCCTAGCAAAAGATCCCTGTTCAGCCAGGCCCATCATCTCCCCTGCTGGTTCCTCTGACAGCACATGGGGACAGCCTGCTGCTGCACCTTTAAGATTTCCTTCTTGAAGAATGTCCAGCCTTCCTGGACCCCTTTGCCCTTCAGAACTGCCTCTCAAGGGACTCTGTCAAACCAGTGTCCTGAACAGGCACAGACGGAAGTTGTTAATTAAGAGCCTGCTTGAGGGGGAAAAGACTTTCTATTGTGTGAAAACAAACATACACAATATAAACACAGCTTTTTAGCTAACTGCTGCAGTTTTAATTGAAAATAAATAATTTGAAACTGTATCAGCTCGCTCAGTTTACAGCCATCTCAGAGCTGGACAGAGTAAGGGTTCAAACAAGCTGTGTATTAAGGTGCTTGCATAGGACCCCTGCCTTTTCTCAGCATCAAAGAGTGTATTTGAAGGAAGAGATCCATACTTCCAAAGGAAACTAATTAAATTTAGAGTATTTATTAGGAAGCTCAGATTGAATTACAAAATACCCCAATAATCAGACTCAGAACTTCTCTGTTTTTGTTGGAGTGTCTTTAAAAGGTTTATGGTCCTCTGGCAACTCTGAAGTTGTCAGACTTGTATCTGTCTTCCTTCTCTAATGAAACTACTCAGGAATTTTTTTTTGTCCTAAAAATTCTGATAAAAAGCCCTTTTAAAGAATTATTTAAATATAAAATAACATAGTAAGCTTAATTTGGGTTGGAACGGAGCTTTAAAGGACATCTAGTCCACTCCCTGCCATGGACGGGGACATCTTTCACTAGATCCAGTTGTTCAAAGCCCCATCCAACCTGATCTTGAATAGTTCCAATGACAGGGTATCCACAACTTCTCTGGGAAACCTGTAACTTTGTTTCACCACTCTAATCATAGAGAATTTCTGCTATATTTCTGATGTAAATCTTCCCTCTTTTGAGTTTAGAACCATTTCGCCTTGTCCTGTGAGTACAAGCCCTGGTAAAACATCTCTCTCCATCTTTCTTATAAGCCACCTTTGACTATTGAAAAGCCACAATATGGTCTCCCTGAAGGCTTCACTTCTCCAGACTGAACAACCCCAACTTTCTCAGCCTTTTTTCACAGCAGAGGTGTTCCACCCCATGGATCATTTCCATGGACTCCTCTACACCCTCTCTAACAGGTTCATGTCTTTCTTGTGCTTCAGGCCCCACAGCTGGATGCAGTACTCCAGGAGAGGTCTCATCAGAGGGGAGTTCAACCTACTGTCCCTGCTTCTTTTGATTCAGTCCAGGATATGTAAGTGTGTATTGCTGACTCATGCCTAATTTTTCACCCACCAAGTATCCCCATGTCCTTCTCTGCAGGGCTGCTTTCAATTCATTCATCCCCCAGCCTGTACTGATACTGGTGATTGCTCAAAGTGAGGTGCAGGACCTTGCACTTGGCCTTCTTGAACTTCATGAGTTTCACATAGGCCCACCTCTCCAGCCTGTCAAGGTTTCCCCGGATGGCATCCCTTCCCTTTAGCATAGCAACTGTGCCACTCAGCTTGATGTCATCCACAAACTTGCTGACCAAATGCTCAGTCCCACTGTGGATCTCATTAACAAAGATATTGAACACTACTGGTCCCAGTACAGAACACTGAATGACACCAGCTGTTACTATTTGGACATTGAGCATTTCACTACAGCTCACTGAATGCAGCCATCCAGCCAATTCCCTATCTATCACATAGTCCATCCATCAAATCCATCTCTCTCCAATTTAGCTCCAAGAATGTTGTGTGGGACTTTGTCAGAGGCCTTACAGAAGCCTGGTAGATGCCATCAGTTGCTCTTACTTTATCTACGGAAACATTCACTCCATCGTAAAAGGTCTGTGGCTGATCAGGCACAATTTGCCCTTTGTGAAGCCCTGCTGGCTGTCTCTAATCCCACCTCCCTTGGCATCCATATGCCTTGACATAGCTTCCAGGAAGATCTGTTCCATGATCTTACCAGGCACAGAGGTGAGGCTGACTGGTCAGTAGCTCCCAGGGTCCTCCTTTTTATCTTTATAAAAATGCGTGTGATGTTTCCCTTTTTCCAATCACTGAGGACTGCACCTCACTGCCAAGACTTTTCAGATACAATGGAAAGTGGCTTAGTCAGGAACTTGAGGGATGTGGGAAGAGCAACTGACAGTTGAGTACCTCAGCCTGTCAGCCATCACCATATCCCTTGTCTAATTTCTCAGGGAGTTACAATTTACTTTGTCTTCCTTTTCTGATAGAAGCTCTTCCTACTATCCTCCACACACCTTGCCAAATTTAAGTCCACTTGTGCCTTAGCCTATCTGATCCCATCCCTACACTCCTGGGCAGTATCTCTATATTCTTCTCAAGAGGTATGTCCTGCTTCCACTGCCTGTGCTTTTCCCTCCTGTGTTTCAGTTTGACCAGGAAGTTCTTAATCAATGCTGGTCTCCTGCTTTGTTTGCCTGGTTTCTTACACGTGGGAATCAAGAGTGTTTGGGCTCTAATAAAAATATCTTCAAATAGCTGCCAGCTCTCTCCTGCTTCTTTATCCCTGAGGACAGTTTCCCAGGGATCCCAATTCCTTAAACAACTGAAAATTTCCTAAGATTTAGGACCTTAACTATACTTTTCACCTAGCCAGTATCCCTCAAGGTCATGATCACTGAAATGATCGTTGGAATTTTGAGTTTGATCACTGGGCATGATCACTGCAGCCCAGGCTACCAACAGTCTTGACCCTTCCAATAAGTTCCTCTGTGTTGACGAGCAACAGGTCTAATAACACATCTCATTTGGTTGGACTTTCTGTCACCTAAATTAAGAAGTTATTCTGAATGCACTCCAAGAGTTTCCTATACTGCTTGCAGCTTGCTGGGCAGCTTTTCAAGCAAATGTTAGGGTGGTTGAATTCCCCTTTCAGGGGATATTTCAGGATTATAGCCTGCGAGCATTATGCTTCTTGTAGTTGAAGTAAGAATGCTTCACCAACATCTTCCCCTTGATCAGGCCGCCTGTAGTAAACACCAACCATGAGGTTTCCTTTGTTGGCTTGATCTCCAATAATTTTCACCCATAAGCTGTATTTTAAAGGGAACTCCGTACAATCAATCCATTTTTTAACACAGAGGGAAACACCCCCACCTTTCCTTCCTTGCCTGTCCCTCCCAAAGAGTATATAGCCATCAACTGCAGCACCTCCAATCATGTGATTCATCCCATCACGTTTCAGTGACAGTGAAACATGAGATCATAGCTTTCCAGTTGCACAATGGCTTCCAGCTCTTTCTGTTAACCATGATGCGTATATTGGTATAGAGACGCTTCACTTTCACTGTAGACTTTCTCATCTTTTTGGTGGAACTTTTTTGAAGGTTGAGGGGGCATTCCTCACTACTGTGGTAGGTGCACTCATTCCATTGTTTGTGGGTAAAAAAGTGTCATGACTTTGGAGCCCACCCCCCAAGTTCATTAGTTTAAGAACTTTTAATGGAGTTGGTTTGCAAGAAGTGAAAGCCCATGTATGATTTTTAGTACCTCAGATTGGCAACACTACTTCATTTCACCAAAGATTTTGATCTCAGAAGATTTTTTCTTACATATATATTGCATTTCTTTAGAAAAAAGTACCCATTTTCAGTACAATTGAAGTCATGTAGCCCTGGTACTGTGTAACAGAAATTTTGTGATGCTTGTCCATTTTCAAAATTTCTGGATACTAGAATTTAATGATAAGATAAGAGGTTTTTGTTTCTCGTTAGGGGAAAGATAAATTTTCTATTTCTTAGAGAGGGAGAGGGATGTTGCAAAACATGACCTCCCATTCCTGAAGAAACTTGAAGGAATATAAAAAGAACTATTGAGTTAAGTAATTTATTCAGCTTCTACATCATCTAATTAGGTCAGTATCATCTCATCTCTATGAGTGTCTATTAGAGACCCATATCTGGGGCTAGATAAAAGCAGACTGGCTGAGACTCATTATTTTGTCATGACAAACATTAAGTGAGGAAGAAAGTAGAGAAGGTGGAAGAAGGATCATTGATGCTTTTGGCTAGGTTTATGTCTGCCAAAAGTTACTACAATCCTCACCCTGGCTACCTGAGATCAAGTCACTCAGAAACCAGTTTAGTTGCATGATCTCTTTGCTGTCACACAGAACATATACAGTTCATTTTAAGCCCAGCTTTGAAGATGACAGTGAAGACCTCTAAACAGATCTAGCAAGGACTGTTTATGCTAGCATTAAATTTCCTATGGATACTTTTGCTGTAAAAAGCACTACAACTTTTTTCTTATTCTTTTAAATATTGATGATAAATTTAATACTTGTCAGAGGGATCTGTGAGTGCCAAGGGAAATGAGCATGAAGCTAGAAAAGCTACAAACGTATGTCAAAATTACTTCCTTATGTAACATCAATGCTATTGCTGTCATGCTTTTAGAGGCCATCCTGACATGTCATACTGAGAGGTGAGGAGTATGGAGGGAGAGGCAGTGAGAATTGCCACTAATAAAATGCAGTTGTCCTGAGGGACAACGTCAGGGGACCCAGAATGTGACATACTTAAAGTTACTATTAAATTTATTTCTTTTTTTATTAAAAAAAAAACCAAAACCTTCAGTACAGCATGTGTAGATAAAAGAAGCAAGTTGTTTATTTA
Organism: Tetrax tetrax; assembly: GCA_009806455.1. NCBI lineage: Eukaryota > Metazoa > Chordata > Aves > Otidiformes > Otididae > Tetrax > Tetrax tetrax. The sequence goes on from WHYT01015997.1 coordinate 127,520, forward strand.
TTCCTTGCAAAGGAAAGTTATTAGCCCTTCAGGCAGCAACCATGCTGACTAAACTTGCACAGTGTGGTTAGTGTTCCTGGGAAATTAAGTCCAGAGGTCAAGTCAAAGAGTATGCATGTGTATGTGTGAAAAACATGGAGCAGAGCAGGTTGCGGTGTCCAGGCAAGATTCCGTTAGCACAGCTTTGAGATACAGTGATGTTAATTCCAGTAAGCTGCAGGCAATAGTTTCTTTCTGAAATTTAATTAACTTGATATATTGATTTATATACTTGATTTTTGCATTACATCTGCATAAGATGCTGATGACTCCCAGCAGCATGTGAAGGAACATGTTTCAGGTGGCAGGTCTACACCTTGGTCTAGATCCTGTGCCAGGACTCATTTCTCCCGTTGTAGAACAGTCTACTCTGGTGGAACAATGTGTAAAGAACCAGATCACCAAATACTGAAACTTCCTGATGAATTTTCATTTAACATCTATGTAATAAATCAGCTCCTCCTGCTGCATCTATAAGAAAAGACACATGACCTCTTAATTACAAATAACTGCTTATCTTGGCCTGTGATTTATGTTGTGGTTTTGGACATTAGTTTCCAGACTGGCAGTGTTGCATATGCAGGTATGCAAGGTATATTTAGGTATGAGTACGTAAAAAAAAAAAAAAAAAAAAAAAAAAAAAAAAATCAATATTTTTCCCAAATTCATGATTTTATGTGGTGGCATTGCTTTGAAACTAAGATCTGCATTCAAAACATGGGTCCTATAATGCAAATACAGTCTCATCAGCAAACCAGAAATTGTGGAGTTTTTGTGTGGCTTTCGAACATGCAAAGTCATTGGAATAACATTTTTTCCACAGAATGGTTCTCTTTGACCCAATGTGCACTGCTTACACAGAGAATGAGAGTTCTTTTCCTGGTTATGTTAAAATTGAGCTTTTTGATTCAATTAGGTTTGATAGGAGAACATTCTGAGCAGCAGTACGAAATATGCCTTTGTGTTATGGGTGTTAAAGCCACAGCCATTGAGGGACACAATTTAAAGGAATTTTAAAGTATTTTTGTCCCCTGAGAATTACTATATCTGATCTAAATCTTTTCCTGTTCAAAATATATTAGATTATCTTGTCTTCACTGGAAAATGAAGGATCTATTACATGCCCTTGCTATATTGCTTAAGTAAATGAGCTCTCTAAATCATGCAGTAAAATTCACTTTGTGCTGTGTCAACATGTAGTTGGACTAAGATATTAAGTCTTTTCTATCTGGGGAAAGGATTGATGTAAGGCAGAGCTTCAGAAAAGTTACAGATCTCTCAGCACAAGATCCCAAATACACCCTAGGATCTGGACCAAATAACAGTCCAGCACAGAGTCCAATACGTGGGCAAACACATCTTCCCATATGTGGGCAAACACAGCTTCCCATCTGCTTGGTAGCTGAGTTCTCTGGCTGACATCCATAGAGATACAAGAGAGCAAATCAGATTAAGCCTTTTCTTGTTCCTGGGTTTTGTTGTAAAACTCTACTATCAGGATCAATTTTCATTTAAAAAAAAATGTTCAAATTTATTTCACAAAAGATTCTAGCTTTCCTTAGAAAATGCAGAAGATTCTCTCTCTGATCAAGAAATCATAAATAAAGACCATAAATATTATCTACATTTTTATAGTGAAAAAGTGGAGGATATCCACTCCAAGGTGGCACTGGGTGTTACTATACATGTGTCTTATGCACAGTTGTCCTTGTAGGCCATGATGTATCTCATAATGCGATACAGAGTTGAGACAAAGAGGGATTAGATTATGAGATGTCATGGGAAACAAAATCTAACCTTTGGGACAAAAGCTCCTCTGAAGCTCCTTGTAGTACTTCAGAAAAGATCTATATCTAAATTAGATGAAATAGTCAATGTTTTCTTTTCTCAGCCTCATGATTGAGGGCGAGGAGGGGCATGCTTAGCAACGAGAGGGGAATAAGGTCTTCTGTGTGCTTCAACAATCCTGTTATCACAGAGAGGACCTCTGAAATATCCAAGTCACACAACAGCCAGAACTAATACGACCAGTGAAGGGGTCACATCACTTGCTAAAAATGAAAGTCTTCTGTCACTGTCATAATTGCCAATGTCATTGAATTTGGCCTGACTCTATTAAACCTTACACATTTCGCCACTCTTCATTTCTAAGTTGCTGGTATTGTCTTTTCCACTAAAGCTAAAGGCACTTCAAACCTTACACTTTGCACAGTGAGTTATGAGACACTTTAAATTGGAGTGTATTGAGGAATAGTTTACCTCTGGCTCTCACAGATTTGGTCTGAGATTTGGTCCATAAGAGTGAGAAATCAGTAACTTAAAAGGATTGAGTTATATTTATGTTCTAACATATCCTCAACTGTATTAGACTGAGAAATGTTTTATCTCTAGCACTTGCACTTTGCTCTGAGATTTGTACCTTTTAAAGGGGACTGAAATTGCTCTGCACTTTGTTCTGAGATTCGCACCTTTTAAAGGTTACTGAAATTGCTCTGCACTTGTAGCTTTTCTCTCTCTGATAAATGATTGGAGTTTCTGACATCTTAGATGAGTGCCACAGTGAAGAAACGTTAAAAAATTATAATATGTGACTCTCTCAGGAACAAATAAGATGCTGACTACTTTTTATTCAGCATCAATAGATACAGGCATCTGTAAAGGGAAATGCATAATAACCTTAATTTGAGGAACCATGTGCTAGTAAGGTCCTTTGGTCTACTGTCTCAGTGGAGGTAGGGGATGGAGATCCATGCAGCAGCAAAGATGCAAGGGTTTTTAAGGTATTAAAAACCACAGAAGCACCTGAGAACAGACATGTAGCAATTAGGGCTTCTCCCTCCGAAAAGGTAACAGAATAAATAGCCTAAATTAAGTGCATCTACAACAATGCACGCAGCATGGGCAACAAACAGAAGAAGCTGGAAGTCATTGTCCAGCAGGAAAACTATGATATGATTGCCATCATGGAAACACGGTGGGATGACTCACACAACTGGAGTCCTGTAATGGACAGCTATAAACTCCTCTGAAGGGACAGGCAAGGAAGGAGATGTGTTGGCGTAGCCCTGTATGTTAGGGAGTGTTTTGACTCTCTAGAGCTTGATGATGGCGATGAAAGGGTTCAGTGTTTATGGGTAAGAATCAGTGGGAAGAACAACAAGGGAGATATCATGGTGGGAGTTTGTTATAGACCACCCAACCAGGATGAAAAGGCATAAAAAATATGAAATATGAGAAATGGTTAGCGACCTGCTGCACCACTCAGACACACACAAGTCTATGGGGCCAGATAGGGCCCACCCAAGGGTACTGAGGGAGCTGGTGGAAGTGCTCACCAGCCACTTTCAATCATTTGTCAGCAGTCCTAACTAACCAGGGAGGTCCCAGTTGACCGGAGGTTAGCAAACGTGAGGCCCATCTACAAGAAGGGTTGGAAGGAGGATCCAGGGAACTACAGGCCTGTCAGCCCATCATCACCACGAAAGGTTGTGCCATCAAACTGTACATATGGGAGGACTAGGCAATCAAGCCCGGACAGCAGGGGTTTATGAACCTTCTTGACTAACCCGATCTCCTTCTCTGACAAGGTGACCCACTTAACAGATGACAGAAAGGCTGTGGATGTTTTTTACCTCAACTTTAGTAGAGCCTTTGAGACCTTTTCCTACAGCATTCTCCTGGAGTAACTAGCTGCTCATTGCTTGCATGGGCATACTCTTTGCTGGGTAAAAATTGACTGGATGGCCAGGCGAAAGAGTCCTGGTGAATGGAATTAAATCCAATTGGCAGCTGGTCACAAGTGATGTTCCCCAGGGCTCTGTACAGATTCTCTTTAATGAAGGGATCAAGTGTACCTTCAATAAGTTTGCAGATGGCACCAAGTTTGCAGGGAGTGTTGATCTGCTTGAGGGTTGAAAGAGTCTACAGAGGGATCTCTGTCTCTACAGGTTGGATGGATGGACTGAGGCCAACTGCACAAGGTTCAACAAGGCTAAGTGCTGGATCCTGCAGTTGATTCACAACAGTCTCATGCAATACTATAGCCTTGCTGGTGAGGCCGCACCTCAATTATCATCTTCAGTTTTGGGCCCTACAAGAAAGATATTGAGGTGCTAGAGTGCATCCAACTAAGAGCAATAAAGCTGGGGAAGGGTGTAGAGAACAAGTCCTATGAAGAGCAGCTGAGAGAACTGGGGTTGTTTAGCCCAGATAAAAGGAGCCTGAGGGGAGACCTTATCACTGTCTACAATTAGTGAGGTGGATGTAGCATCTCTTTTCCCAAGTAAATAAGCAATAGGACAAGAGAAAATGGCCTCAAGTGGCACCAGAGGAGATTCAGATTGAATATTAAGAAAAATTTATTCACCAAAAGGGTTGTCAAACATTGGAACAGGCTGCCCAGGGAAGTGGTTCAGTCACCATCCCCGGAGGTATTTAAAAGGCATGTAGATGCATCACTTAGGGACATGATTCAGTGGTGAACTTGACAGTGTTAGGTTAATGGTTGGACTCTATGATCTTAAGGGTCTTTTCAAAACTAAATGATTCTGTGACTCTATGATTCTAGACAAACAACACCCAGCAGTCCCCATCTTTGCAAAATCTAGAGCTTGTTTATGTTTTTTTTTCTTCGTAAAACAATGACTGATATTAAATCAAAACCAGCTGTATGTCATGATAATTTTACTATAATAATTCAAGATGTGTTTGCCAATATTTCAGGGACTATATGTCTTAAATTAGACTCATAGAATCATAGAATAGTTAGGGTTGGAAGGGACCTTTAAAGGTCATGTAGTCCAAGCTCCCTGCAAGGAGCAGGGACATCTTCAAGTAGATCAGACTGCTCAGAGCCTCATCCAATCTGGCCTTGAATGTTTCTGGGGATGGGGCATCCACCACCACTCTGGGAAACCTGTTCATCTTACATGACTCCCATTGTAATTTTTTTTTTCCTAATATCTACCTTCTTCTATTTTAAGACGATTATCCCTCATCTTATTGCAACAGGCCCTGCTGAATAGTTTCTCCCTGGCTTTCCTGTAGGGCCCTTTTAGCTACTGGAAAGCTGCTATTAGGTCTCCCCGGAGCCTTCTCTTGTCCAGGCTGATGAGCCCCAACTCTCTCAGCCTGTCCTCATAGGAAAGGTGCTCCAGCACTCTGATCATGTTTGTGGTCCTCCTCTGGACTCTCTCCAACTGGCCCACATCCTTCTTATGTTGGGGGAACCAGAGTTGGATGCAGTACTGCAGTGGGGACTCATAAGAGCAGAGTAAAGGGGCAGAATCACCTTCGTCGACCTGCTGGCCATGCTCCTCTTGATGCAGCCCAGGATGTGCTGCAGCCAGGATGTAGCTTTCTGGGCTACAAGCGTGCATTGCTGTATCATGCTGAGCTTCTCATCTGCCAGCGCACCCAAGTCCTTCTTCTCAGAGCTGCTCTCAATCCCTTCTCTGCCCAGCTTGTATTTGTGCCTGGGATTGCTCTGACCCATGTGCAGGACCTTGCACTTGGCCTTCTTGAACTTCATGAGGGTCCACCTCTCCAGCTTGTCAAAGTCCCTCTGGATGGCATCCCTTCCCTCCAGCTTGTCAATTGCACCACACAGCTTAGTGTCAATGGCGAACTTGCTGAGGGTGCACACTATCCCACTCTCCATGTCACCAACAAAGACGTCAAAGAGGGCCAGGCCCATTACCGACCCCTAAGGAACGTCATTCATCACTGGTCTCCACTTGGACATTGAGCTGTTGACCACCACCCTCTGAGTTTGGCCATCCAGCCAACTCCTTATCCACTCAGTGGTCCATCCATCAAACCCATGTCTCTCCAGTTTAGAGAAAAGAAGGTCATGCGGAACAGTGTCAAATGCCTTGCACATGTCCAGGCAGAGGATGTCAGTTGCTCATCCCTTGTCCACCGATGCTGTAACTCCATCGTAGAAGGCCACCAAACTAGAAAGGCATGATCTGCCCTTAGTGAAGCCTTATTGGCTGTCATCAATCACCTCCTTCCTTTCCATGTGCCTTAGCATGGTTTCCAGGAGAATCTGCTCCATGACCTTGCCAGGCACTGAGGTGAGACTAACTGGCCTGTAGTTCCCTAGGTCTTCCTGGTTCCCCTTTTTAAAAATGGGGATTATGTTAGCCCTTTTCCAGTCATCAGGAACTCACCAGACTGCCATGAGTTCTTGAATATAATGGATAGTGGCTTGGCAACTTCATCCACCAGTTCCCTCAGGACCCACGGATGCATCTCATCGGATCCCATGGACTTATAGAATCATAGAATGGTTAGAGTTGGAAGGGACCTTCAAAGGTCGTCTAGTCCAACCCCCCTGCAAGAAGCAGGGACCTCCCTGACTAGATCAGGTTGCTCAGAGCCCCATCCAGCCTGGCCTTGAACGTTTCCAGGGATGGGGCATCCACCACCTCTCTGGGCAACCTGTTCCAGTGCTCTACAACTCTCATTGTGTACCTTCAGGTTCCTCAGATGTTCCCAAACCTGCTCTTCTGCCTCAGTGGGAGTTCTTCATTCTCCCAGTCACTGCTTTTGCCTTCTGCAACTTGTGTGACATGGCCAGAGCCCTTATCAGTGAACACTGAGGCAAAAAAGTCACTGAGTACCTGAGCCTTCTCCATGTCCTGGATAACCGGGTCACCCGTTTCCTTTCAGAGAGGGCCTACATTCTTTCCTTTTTTCCCTAATGTAACCATAGAAGCTTTTCTTGTTTCCCTAAGAAGCTTTTCTTGTTGCCCTTGCTTTAAATTACCATGTAAATGTGCACAGAGGAAATGAACACAACAGCAAGTTATATATGACCCCCAGAAAATGTTTCTTTATTTCTATCACAACACTGAAAGCTAGAAGATGGTGAGGATTTTCTTCCTGCTGAGTCTGAGGGGTTTTGAGGCTTTGTTCTGGTTTTGTTTAGTAAGGGGGGGCCTAAGGTAGTAGCTTCTGTAGGAAACTGCTAGAAGTCGCTCCCCTTTGTTCAGTGGACTTGGCCAGGCCTTGAGCAGACCCACTGCTGGCCAAGGCCGAGCCGATTGGGAGCAGAATGTCTTCTGATAACGCCTCTGCGATAATGTATTTAAAAAGGGGAAAACAGAAAAAAAAAAAGGGAGATGTGAAGACCCTGAGCGGGGGCAGAGAGAGGGAGGCGCGAGCCTTGTGGGCCTTGCAGGCCTCACCCTCTGGCCTCCCGCTGGGCAGGCAACTGAGCCCAACTAAGCCCAGCCTGGCTGCAAGAAGTGGAGAGGAGATGAGAAGTGAATAAGATGTAAAAAGGCTCCTGAGAGGCGTCTGCCAGCCTGTTGTGAGGAACGGCTGCGGACGCCAAGGTCAGTGAAGAAGGAGGGGGAGGAGTAACGTGGCTCCTGGCCAAGATTCCTCTGCAACCTTTGGTGATGACCATGGTGGAGCAGGTTGTCCCCCTGCAGCCCATGGAGGTCCATGGAGGGGCAGAGATCCACCTGCAGCCCGTGGAGGACCCCACGCTGGAGCAGGCGGATGCCTGAATGTGGCTGTGGCCCATGGAGGGCTTGCACTGGGGCAGCTGTTCTGGAGGGCCTGCACCCCGTGGAAGAGATGACCCACGCCGGAGCAGTTTCACAAAGGACTGTGGCCCGTGGGAGGGACTCCACGAAGGAGCAGGGGAGGAATGCGAGGAGTTCTTTCCCCGACTATGAAGCAGCGGCATGAAACAACGCGTGATGAACTGACTGCGACCTCCATTCCCTTTCCCCCCCCCCGTGCCGCTCGGGAGGGGAAGGTGGTAGAGATAAATGTTAAGCCAGGGAAGAGGGAGGGGTCGGGGGAGGTTATCATGTTCCCTGTCTCATTCTCCTGCTAGTTTTAGAAATAAATTAATAATTTTCCCCAAGTCGAGTCTGTTTTGCCTGTGACGGTAATTTTAAGGATTTCTCCCCATCCTTATCTCAAACCTCGAGCTTTTTTTTCCTTGTATCATCTCCCCCTATTCTCTCAGAGGGTGGGGCGAGTGGGAGAGAGACTGCGTAGTCTGGTCCCAGTCGGGGCTGAACTACGACAGGCTTCCATGGTTG
>WHYT01015997.1:156914-186927 GCA_009806455.1 Tetrax tetrax
AATTTGTGGACATTGTGGAAATTTGAATGTGTCAATCACAACAGTGTGTGATGACGGTATAATTTTCAGGTGCCTCTTAACAAAAGATTGAGAGAAACAGAAGAATAGAAAGAAGGAAAGTAAAAGTAACCAATGGTCAAGTCTTATTTTTCTGAAGGAGAAAGGACTTTTTTAGTTTAACATAATTCTTCCAGGGATTGCAGTGCTCTAAAAGCAGCTGCATTTGTGAAAAATTACAGCCCTATCAAAAAGTGTAGCAATAATACATAGGTATCAGCTGGCCTGTATAAAAGGCCCCTAATATGTCCAAGGCTTCCATATGGAGTCAGGTCAGAAACATCAGTTTAAAGCTTTTTGTAAGTACTTGAACCTTTAATCTTCACATTCTTCAAAACTGCATACCCCTTTACAAAAACAACATTTTGAGTTATAACATTACATAAACCCAGGGCTAAAAGGACACAGCCAAAGCATTTTTCAAAATTTCTGAGATTTTTTTTTTTTCCTTTTCGCCACTTGTGATTCCTTGAAACCTTGCAAGAGAAATTGAGGGGTTTATGGGATATTTTGCCTTCTCTCATAGGCAAATGCATATCTTTGGGGTTACTAAGGTGCTTGTCAATACTAATAAATGGCAATCATTTCTCTTTTTAGAGACCATATTTTGGGCAAAAGAAACAACAAATTATGAAGGGATGCTATTAAAAAAAAAAGATCCATCCTAAAAGTTGGGAATATCAATGTTCTTAGTAGGATTATTCTGTTAAAGTATTCTGTTAAAACAACTCTTTAGAAGGACAAAAGATGAATTATCAGTTAGAGGACATTATACATAAAAATTATTTTTTGAAGGAAACTTTTGTTGCTATTTTAGTTGTGGAATCATAACACCAAACAATGAAAATTTAAATATCTTGGTTCAGTAACATTTTGGGGGGCCATAGGATAGATCAATAGATACAGTCCTTCATTGCAAGGAATTCAGTCCATGGAGGAAAATAAGCCTCTAAGATCAGTTCAGTTCAGGCTACAATTTGTACAAAGCTTGGCAGCGTTTCCAAGAAGTATATCTGAAGATAAACTAATTGCAATGCCAACTTTGTTTATGTTTGTAGAACTGTAGAACAGAAACATTAAATAGTTTGGGTTGGAAGGCACCTTTAAAGGTCAGCTAGTCCAACCCCCCTGCAAGGAGCAGAGACATCTCCCACTACATCAGGTTGCTCAGTGCCTCATCCAATCTGGCCTTGAATGTTTCCAGGGATGGGGCATCCACCACCTCTCTGGGCAACCTGTTCCAGTGTTCTACAACCCTTATTATAAAAAGTGTTTTCCTACTATCTAATCTGAATGTACCTCCCTCTATTTTAAAACCATTACACCTCGACCTATCGCAACAGTTTCTTCACGGCTTTCCTGTAGGTCCCCTTGAGGTATTGGAAGGCGACAATAAGGTCTCCCCAGAGCCTTCTCTTCTCCAGGCTGAACAGCCCCAACTCTCTCAGCATGGCCCTTGGACCATATTTGTGGTCCTCCTATGAACTCTCTCCAACTGGTCCATGTGCTTCTTATGTTGGGGGCTCCAGGACTGGACACAGTACTCCAGCTGGGGTCTCACCAGGGCAGAGTAGACGGAGAGAATCACCTCCCTCAACCTGCAGGTCGCACTCCTCTTGATGCAGCCCAGGAAGCAGTTTGCTTTCTGGGCTACAAGCACAATTGATGGCTCATGTTGAGCTTCTTGTCCACCAGCACTCCCAAGTCCTTGTCCTCAGGGCTGCTCCCAATCCATTCTCCGCCCAGCCTGTATTTGTGCCTGGGATTGCCACAACCCACATGCAGAACCCTGCATTTCGCCTGGTTGAACTTCATGAGGTTTGAACGGGCCCACCTCTCCAGCCTGTCCAGGTCCCTCTGGATGGCACCCCTCCCCTCCAGCATGTCAACTGCACCACACAGCTTAGTGTCAATGGCGAACTTGCTGAGGGTGCACTCTATCCCACTCTCCATGTCACTGACAAAGATGGTGAACAGGGCCAGGCCCAATACGGACCACTGAGGAACGCCACTCGTAACTGGTCTCCACCTGGACATTAAGCCATTGACCACCACTCTCTGAGTGCAAACATCCAGCCAACTCCTTATCCACTCAGTGGTCCATCCATCAAACCCGTGCCTCTCCAGTTTGGAGAGAAGGATGTTGTGCAGGACAATGCCAAATGCCTTGCACAAGTCCAGGTAGATGACATCAGTTGCTCGTCCCTTGTCCACCGATGCTATAACCCCATCATAGAAGGCCACCAAATTGGTAAGGTGTGATCTGCCCTTAGTGAAGTCATATTGGCTGTCACCAACCACCTCCTTGGTCTCCATGTGCCTTAGTATGGTTTCCAGGAAAATCTGCTCCATGTCCTTGCAGTGAGACTGACCGGTCTGTAATTCCCTGGGTCTTCCTTGTTTTCCTTTTTAAAAATGGGAGTTATATTACCCCTTTTCCAGTCATCGAGGGCCTCACCAGACCACCACAACTTCTCAAATACAATGGCCAGTGACTTGGCAACTTCATCCGCTAGTTCCCTCAGAACCCGCAGATGCATCTCATTGGGTCTCATGGACTTATGCACCTTCAGGTTCCTCAGATGTTTCCAAACCTGCTCTTCCACTATGGTGGGCAGTTGTTCATTCTCCCAGTCCCTGCTTTTGCCACAACTTGTGTGACACGGCTACAGCCCTTATCGGTGAAGACTGAGGCAAAGAAGTCACCAAGTACCTGAGCCTTCTCCATGTCCCGGATAACCAGGTCACCAGTTTCTTTGTGGAGAGGGCCTACATTCTCCCTGGACTTCCTTTTGTCCCTGGCATACCTGTAGAAGCTTTTCTTGTTGCCCTTGATGTCCCTGACTATATTCCATTCTATCAGGGCTTTAGCCTCCCTTACCTGGTCCCTGGCTGCTTGCACAAACTCTCTGCAAACCTCTCATGTTACCTGTCCTTGCTTCCACCCTCTGTACACTTCCTTCTTGATTTTCAGTTGGTCCAGGAGCTCCTTGTTCCTCTATGTAGCTTTAAAATATATGAATAGTCTGGCCTGTTCTTTAGGGAGGAAGATTAATAAGCAGTGTTGTGGTGAAAATGCTGAAAAAAAGTTTCAGCAATTTTTCTCCTGAATGAATTTTTTTTTTTTTCTGAACAACAACAAATTTTAAAATGAAAGAAAGAAAGAAGAAAGTTAAATTTAGAAAAAAAAATACATTTTCTCAAACAGAGGAAAAAAATTGTCAAAGATAAACTCAGCTACAAGTAAATTTTTTCTATAAAATTTGTTCTGTAAAAGTACATCAGTTTGTTCATATTCAATATATCTTTTCAGTGCAATGGAGATCTGCCTAGCTGTCCTTTGTTTGATTTCAGAAAGTACAATGCACATCTCTGTGCTGGTGAGGAATTTTTTTTTTTCAAGAAGACGTTTGTCAGTAATATATAATGACGGCTTAATTCCATGTCTTATCTTCTTACCACCAATAACTCTTAATGGGGAAAAAAATACAGTCTCTTTTTCTAGATGCAAGGCTGAGTGGGGTCCATTTATACAAGTATCAGCAACTCCTCAAGCTCTTGATACAGAGAAAATTTTTTTCAAGAAACCATCAGACTTCCCTTGCCCCTTTACATATCATGCACTGCATCTGGCCTCAGCACAGACAGTAAATATTAGCTGGGATATGTGTCAAAAAGAGACAGACTCTATGACCTGAATTTCAAGATGCTTTCTGAATTGTAAGATTATTTTCTGTGGCCTGAATTACAAGATTCTTGGGTTTAATGTCTGAAAGTTTCCCCCATTTACTCATTATGAAATTCACTCAGTGCTCAAGCAAAGGGAAACAAGCGTAGCAAAATGGTATAAACTGCATTTAGCAACTTACAATGAGAGAAGAAGAGGGAATTTTTCATCTCTCTTCATCATGGCATGCTGCATCTTCACAGGAACATGGGTCTGGAAGAGGCCACCACATTTTGTCAGTAGCCTCAGAGCTGAGACTCATGTGATTAGCTATGTACTTGCAAACATCCTTACTCTTCAAGGAAAATATCCCACGTGTTGGAGGAGACTTGACAATGCTACTCAGCACCTTTGCAAAATCTTGTCACCGTCTGTTAGGCATCTCCGCTGAACACATGCCGCGCCTTCACTTTTCGATATCTCAGGTCACCTGTCTGTGATATGACAATAATTGTCACCTCACGAGTGAAGGTCAGTGGGCATGAGATGCAATTAATTAGGATGTATTCAGTACTTGGAGAGTCTTTGATGAGTGAAATCTCTACAGAAGGGCATCACATTATTATTAATTATAATTACTACATCTTTTATATCACTGATTAATTATTTCCAGAACTTCCTATTCTTCTCAAATTGTTAGCCAGGACTTCCAGAAATGGCACTTTTAGAGTGGTAAATCACAGGAGAGCTGACAGGTGGTACTTCTTGCACACATGGTCTTTCAAACAAAGGATCAAGACAAAGGTCATCACACAGGAAAAGCAGCAGGACTTTCTTACGTGGCATAAAATACTGTTGTCAGCAACTCGTTAGAAGATATATAAGGGAGATAAGCTGGACTTGGGGAATGAACTCCTGACAACAGCTTTAGATATTACTCTGTCCCCATGCCTCATATAATTAGTGGAAGCATATAGCTATAATAAAACATGTCAGAAAAAAGGCTTATATCAAAACAAACAGAAAAGCAAATGACAGAAGATTTGAAGATCATTAGGAGGGGAAGGATTCTGCATCTTCAGGTTAGCCTGGCTGCCACTGCACTGCCACTGCAAGAGAAGATGAAAGAGATGAGACCAATCTAGTTTCCTTCCTTTCCATTCTTCTCCCTGTTTGTATTCAGTGCTAGTCTGCGTTCACATGTCATAGGTACCTCTAGGGTATAGGTTAAGGGAGGTGAACTGGAACGTGTTAAAATTCCTTAACTCAAACCTGTCAAAACCTGGGAAACATTTGGATTTGAGGTTTTGGATTTTCAATACAATCTAAGATTTACACAGAAAGGGAACTCTTTTTCTTACATTGTTAGTATAAACCTTTCAAAAATAAATCTGCTAGTACATGCGTCTGTGCTTACTATTAACTAAATATCAGACTCCAATTCTGGCATTAATTTTTTCCCATGTCAGACTAGCAAGCGTTATTGTATATATTATGCATTAAGAGGCATACATTGCCTTCCTTTAAATCCATCTTGCCAGAGATGTGATATTAAACTCTGCCCACAGTGCCCTGCTCCCTCCCGGGGAATCCTAGTAGCTTCTAAGGCTTTGGATAGAAGTGAGGGATGGAGAATGGCTTAAAGCTATAGAAGAAAGGGGAAGAGTTGTAATGGATTATCAAATCTGTTCATGCCCAACGTTCGATTGCAGTTATCCCTCTTCTTTGTTACTGAAGAGTTTTTGCCTAAAGCAGCAAAAAAAAACCAGTTCTGGTAAGCAACAAGTCTATCCGTAGAGAGAAAAAAGAGATGTCAAGAGCAAATTGACATTTCTTCTGTGTTATCAGCTCTTTACACTGGACTTGAACTCTGCATGATGAGGTGAGACTGCAGACAATTCTTCCTCTCAGCATTACATCTCCATCCTAGTAATATTTAGGTGGTGATCCAACTTGAAATGGCACTTGATTCCAGTGTAGGATTCATTATCCTGTCACCCAGCTATCTTTAATAACTTCCAACAGTTGCATACTGCACTTGGGAATGATAAGAGCCAAGAGTCAGTGTTCTGGTTTTGTTTAGTGAGGGAGGGCCTAAGGTGGTAGCATCTGTAGGAAACTGCTAGAAGTTGCTTCCCTTTGTTCAGTGGACTTGGCCGGGCCTAGGGCGGACCTGCTGCTGGCCAAGGCCGAGCCAATTGGTAGCAGAATGTTCCCTGATAACACCTCTGCGATAACGTATTTAAGAAGGGAAAAAACAGAAAAAAAAAGAGAAGAGAAGATGTGAAGAAGCTGAGAGGGGGCAGAGGCACAGAGGGGGAGGCGCAGGCCTCGTGGGCCTTGCAGACCTCACTCTGTGGCCTCTCGCCAGGTGGCCGACTGGGCCCAACTCAGCCCGGCCTGGCTGCAAGAAGTGGAGAGGAGATGAGACAGATGATGTGAAGAGATCCTGAGAAGCATCTGCCAGCCTGTTGTGAAGAACAAACTTTTCTTGCAAGAGGAACGGCTGCAGACACCAAGGTCAGTGAAGAAGGAGGGGGAGGGGTAATGTGGCTCCTGGCCAAGATTCCCCTGCAGCCTGTGGTGATGACCATGGTGGAGCAGGTTGTCCCCCTGCAGCCCATGGAGGTCCACGGAGGAGCAGAGATCCACTTGGAGCCCATGATGGACCCTGCACCGGGGGAGGTGGATGCCTGAATGCAGCTGTCGCCCATGGAGGGCCCGCTGGGACAGCCGTTCTGGAGAGACTGTACTCCGTGGAAGAGATGACCCACGCTGGAGCAGTTTAATGAAGGACTGTGGCGTATAGGTGGGACCCCACACTGGAGCAGGGGAGGGATGTGATGTAAGGAGTTCTTCCCCATCTGTGAAGCAGCAGCGTAAAACAACGCATAATGGACTGACCACGACCCCCATTCCCTTTTTCCCCCTGTACTGCTCGGGGAGGGGAGGTAGTAGAGATAATGTTAAGCTCGGGAAGAGGGAGGGGTGGAGGAGGCTTATCTTGTTCCCTGTCTCGTTCTCCTGCTAGTTTTAGAAATAAATGAATAGTTTTCCCCAAGTCAAGTCTGTTCTTGCCCGTGATGGTAACTTTAAGGATTTCTCCCTGTCCTTATCTCAAACCTCGAGCCTTTTTTTCTTACATTATCTCTCCCTATTCTCTTGGAGGGTGGGGGGAGTGAGAGAGAGACTGCGTAGTCTGGTCTGGATCAGGGCTGAACTATGACAGTCAGGATGGTTGTTAGGACTCAACAGAGACAGCTACACCCTCCATCTTTTCCAGATGAACACAGACCTTTTCCTTTTCACATCTGAAGCCTCATATGCTCTGTGCAAATAAATTAGAATAGAATAGAATCATGAAGGTTGGAAAAGACCTCTAAGGTAATCAAGTCCAACCATCAGCCCAACGCCACCATGACTACTAATCCATGTCCTGAAGTGCCACATCTACACATTTTTGAAATACCTCCAGGTATGGTGACTCCACCACCTACATATTCCAATGCTTGACCACTCTTTCAGTGAATAAATTTTTCCTAATATCCAATCTAAACCTCCCTTGATGTAACCTGAGGCCATTTCTTCTCATTCTGTTGCTAGTTACTTGGGAAAAGAGACCAACACCCACCTTACTAAAATCTACTTTCAGGTAGTTGAGAGAACAGTCCTCCCTTCCTCCCTTTCTCACTCCCTCCCTTCCTTCCTTCCTTCCTTCCTTCCTTCTCAGTTCACTTTGTCTTCGAATCCACAACTTTTGTCCCTCTCATTTGGCATTAGACTTCCTCATGTCTTGTCCTTCTGCTGCTGAGATACTGGACCGAGTAAAGCACACCATTGGCTCCATAGCTCAACTACACACTGCGTCCAGTGTATGGATGCATCCCTGTATGAACACCTGGAATTGCATTCTCTGAGACTAGTGATGTTTGCAGTTTTGGAAAGTAAGGCTTCAGACGTTTCCCAGGACTATCTGGAAAAGTGATTTTGCTGGGAGGAAAGTGAAGATATCAGGTCCTGCCTTGATTTGAACACCAGACCTAAGCCCTGGAACAAGTTACCACTTTTCTGCAGCTGTCACAAGGGGATGTTGCCAGAGAGCAGGGAGAAATCATTCTGCTACAATGAGAAATGCTCATCACTTGCTGTGTCAAAACGCTAAAAGCTTTTTCACGCTGCTACCTTACTATTTGCATAAGCAGTTCAAGCAGGTGCTGATAGCGTTGAAGGCATGAGCATGATCATTAAGTCCCTTTAACCAATTCTGATTCTTGCTGGAGGACTTCACTGTTCATATTTTATTACAGTCCAACAACCTGTTTCTTGTTTATACTGAGACTTCTCTATGCATCTTGATCAGGTAAACATCTGTTTCCACAGGCTGTCCTTTCCTCTTTCAGAAAAGCAGCTGGTGATCTTAAATCAACTTTTCTGGTACTACACAATGTGTCAGAACAGAGATGGCCTCTGCTCTAGCCTTTGAGATATGCTGATGGGCAATAATTTTCCAGGTGTGAATATCAGAAACATTCAAGCAGCTAAAACTGAATTTCCTACCCAATAGCAAGTAAAAAATGAAAAAGAAACCCCCCAAAGCCCACTTCCTTTGCCAGGGATAGTGTTAGTTTGAATTGCTATTTCATATTAGCTACATAACTACACAAGCCCTAGATTGGGAGCAGGCTTATTCAAGCAAGAAGTCCCTTGTAATCTGACCTACTGGGTGCTGAAATCAGTTTTTATCTGACACAGTTTAAGGTGTCTCATATTGTTGTGTGTCTTATAGTGAAGGGGGGCCTAAGGTGGCAGCTTCCGTAGGAAACTGCTAGAAGTCGCTCCCCTTTGTTCAGTGGACTCAGCCGGGCCCAGGGCAGACCTGCTGCTGGCCAAGGCCGAGCCGAATGGTAGCAGAATGTTCCCTGATAGCGCCTCTGCAATAACATATTTAAGAAGGGGAAAACAGAAAAAAAAAAATAGATGATGTGAAGCAGCTGAGCAGAGGCGCAGAGGGGGAGGCGCAGGCCTCATGGGCCTTGCAGGCCTCACTCTCTGGCCTCCCACCAGGCGGCCGACTGGGCTAGACTCGGCCTGGCCCAGCTGCAAGAAGTGGAAAGGAGATGAGATGGATGATGTAAAGAGATCCTGAGAGGCATCTGCCAGCCTGTTGTGAAGAATTTTTCTTCTGAGAGGAACGGCTGCAGACACCAAGGTCAGTGAAGCAGGAGGGGGAGGGGTAATGTGGCTCCTGGCCAAGATTCCCCTGCAGCCTGTGGTGCAGCCCATGGTGGAGCAGGCTGTCCCCCTGCAGTCCATGGAGGTCTCTGTCTGCTTTCCCAAACCACTGAGACACCCTTGCATTCCTGGGTTTTAATCCTCATTGTTTTCACCTTTAAATATTGGCATATTATTCCAGGGGTTTTGTTCCTCACTCAGAAATGGTGATTTCATCTTCTTATCTCCTGTCTCTTCCTGAAACATTCTCCAGTCATTGCTGAGATTATGTTGTTATGACCTTGGAAGCTTGATGGTGAATGACAAATAATAGAGATCCCAAGAGAATGTCACTTCTTGGAATCCTTTTTAAAGCTGAGCTTCATTGTTACCTGTATTTAGTGTGTTGAAACACCGATTACCCCACTAAAAGCAAGAGATACTTATGTTTTCTACAATGTAAAGATTTCTGAAACAGTTAATTTCTTCAGAGAGAAACCGTCTACAAAGACATCTAAAGTTTCATCCTGTCACAGGATTCACAATCAGTGTTGAAAGCCGTTTAACTGCTGCAGAATAAATAGATACAGAGCAGAACAATATGATCATATTGAGATACAATTTGCGGTTTTTATGTTCCATCAATGCTTGGTTTCCCTTGATTATGACCTGTCAATTTTCATCAAGTGATTAAATTATTAGCTCTTTTATTTATTGGATTTTTTTTATACTTCTGGAATTAAAAGAGAGTTCTCTGAATGGTAAAACAAATATCTGATCTGTGTAGAGCCCTGACAGGGAAGAGTTTTGCTGCCAGTTTGCACTCTTTGTTTGGTTAGAACTTTGCATCTCTCCTGATTTCACAGGGTGGGAAGTGAGCATTTTGGGTTTAAAAAAAACACCAAAAAAAATATATTAATTTGCTCCAGTCAAAGAGAAATTGCTCCATCTCTTCCAGCAGAAGGCCCTCACTGGGAATTGAAAAATGGTGTGCCTGCTTCATGTGACAGCAGTAGTCATGTATTTGGCAGCAAAAAGGAGCATACGGCAGCAGAAGTGAAGATAGTAGTAGCCAAGTGTCCTATTCTCAGATCACTATTAATAGCCATTTTGAGGAGGGAAGCAGAGCTTAGAGAAAATAGAAGGAGGTAGATTTAGATTAGATATTAGGAAAAAAATTTTTACACTGAGGGTTGTAGAGCACTGGAACAGGTTGCCCAGAGAGGTAGTTGATGCCCCACCCCTGGAAACGTTCAAGGCCAGGTTGGATGAGGATCTGATCAATCTGATCTAGTTGAAGATGTCCCTGCTCCATGCAGGGGGGTTGGACTGGAAGACCTTTGAAGGTCCCTTCCAACCCTAACATTCTATGATTCTATTTAATTCAGCAATGGATATCTATCCAGAAGTGCTTATAAAAGTTAGTGGAAATGCCCATTGCTTGTAATAGAGAAAAGAGCCAGAACTGCTCCACATTCCACTGAGAAGCTAGTATCTCATGCTGATAGAGAAAGCAGGAAGGAAGGAGGGAGGAAGGGAAGGAGGGAGGGGAATTAAGTGGAAGAAAGAGAAAGACAGATGTTTTTAAGGTCTCTAACTCAGAGAGAGGGGAGCTTTCTGAGGGAGACCTCCAGATGCTGAGTAGGGACTCCCTTCCCAGAGCAGATGCACTGTCACAGTGTACTTCAAACTCAGCACCCAGACTGGATCCTTGCACTAAAGCTTTGATGTCTAAGCAGGGACTACCTGTGCATCTTATGTCGGCTAAATCTGAGGACTTTCTGCTCAGCCTGTGCCGTCTTCATGTTACTCTTCTGGGATTTCAGAACTGCTTACCTTAAAATCAGATTCAGATCCTTTGAAAACACAAAACCATTGCTTCTTAACAGGAGGAGGTATTTTTCTTTAAGAAGTATTTAACTCTTAATTGTATGGAAGTAATATTCTAAATCTGTTACTAATTAACCACTGGTAAAAATAATAAATCTGAGAGTTATCTTTGAAGAGTGAGTCTGTCAATATTAATTCTATGAGGTGGTGCCAAAGCTCAGCTGCAAGCCATGTACCAAGTTGAAAGCTAGTGAAGTCTTGCTGAAATGTGAATCCATGGGAGGGAACAGAGGACATGTTTGGTGAGCTGTTGGACAACTGTTATTTGACTTATTTTTATTTATTTTACTTGTTTATTTATGTCATTGTTGCTTATTTTTATTCCCAAACTTGAAATCATTTATAGTCTGGGAAAATATCCTATGGCCCAAATTCATAACGTCATTTGTAGGATGGTATGCCTCACTCCTCCTTTTTTTTTTTTAAGATCTTCTCACCATTCTTGACTCCAGAGGTAAGTCATGGTGAGTTTGGGCAGACTTGGAGAATTTCCTGAATTGCATCTTTCCAACAAACTGTTGCCACCTGTTTCAGCACTTAGGGAATCCTTACTGTTGCTACCGCTCCAGAAATAACACATCTTCATTGGTACAGCTGTCTGCTTATCCGTCATCTCCCTAGGAGCTTTCTCTTTCATATATAGATTTCCCCCAGACCTTAGATAGACGGACTTCAGAAGATTAAATGGTGCCAGTCATGATAGGCCAGATGAGGGCTAATTCTCCAGCTGTAGCTACCCATGTTAATTTAAACTCTTCTGTGGTATACTATTTTTGCTATTTCATCATGCCTCATTCAGCACTTCTTGCAGCCCACACTTATCTTCCCACAGTTTGTCACTTTGTTTTGAAACAATTGACCTTAGAAATAAAAGAACTATGATGTAAAGACACAGTGCCTATTGACACTGTGACACAATGACTATTTTTGATTAATTAGTGTTGATAATGTAGTATTGATTGCAATTACTACTCAATCTAACATTTTTTTTATGTTTTTAAGCATATATTTCTACAAGTCATAACTAACAATTGTTTCCTTTTTTAAACTAATTGTATGCTTCCCATATGGTTGTTGAGCAACTTCACTGGCTAAATATACATACCTATGAAAAATATACTGAGACAATTAAAATGTATTTTAAAATACACAGTGTAACCTCTGCTTGAGTATCAATTTTTGCTCTCTTAGTTTTTAATTTATTTATTTTCCTTCTCTCTCCCTTTTTTCCTCACTTTCATGGACTGGAAAGCAGAGAGTCCACGGTAGTTCTAATATAAATACTTGTAGGGAACAGGTTCAAAGAGAAATAAAACTTTTTTCCATGGAATTTTGTATTGGTAGACCAAAATCTTTTAAGTACTAATGACCATAGTTAGGATTTTAAATCTGTTTCTCACTTTTATAAGTTAAGTTCTGCTGATTTAGCCTTCCTTATGTGTCAGAATATGTAGTAAAGGTTTGTGGGGTTTACCAGTTCATCCCAAGTCACTAAAATCTGGGTAATTAACTCTCCTATGTTTCTTTGGAAGCACCTTTAGAGCTTGTAGGGGTGGATAGACATCTTGAAATGCCAGTGCTCCAATGTGGAAATCTGACTAAGATTTGTAAAATCAGCATTAATGCTTTCTTTTTGGAAAATCTATGTCATGGAGCATACCTGTGTGTGTATATGTATGTCAAGAGTTTAATTAATAATTTTCAAGCTCTTTTGTAGACTTAACACTGTATTTAGTCTCCGGACTAAACAACACCAGTTTCATCAGCTGCTCCTCGTAAGACTTGTTTTGCCTTGGCAAATGTAAACTGAAGAAAGTCTTGTTCCTTACTAGAAGGAACTCCAACAAAAGAGAAAAATATCATAAAACTGCTGTCCTAATTACTGGAACAATGTGCATTTTAACAGTCTTCTTAGACAGCTATAAGACATTATTTTTTTTTCTCACAGATAATATCTCATCTCTGTATAATAATGCATGACAGGCTATTTTGCATCTCATTAGATTTCAGTGTAGCATTTGGAGACGAAAGCTCAAAGCTGTCTTATTTTAAAATTTTTCTCCTTTTTCTTTCGAAATAGCTGACTGGTACAGTATTTGACTCCCACTTCAGGGAGCACAGACAAAGAAGTAGTCCAATGTCTACATTTAGGAACTGGATCTGGAAGGAGAAATTACTATGCAAATTCACTCATGTTTCTGTAACTTGAATCGCAGCTTGCTTTTGCAAAGAGAAAGTATGTCCCCAGTTTTGGGAGCATGCACTACCTACTAATGCTTCCCAACAGCAGGGGAGAAATAGGCAGGGAGAATGTTTTGAAAGTGAGACAACACCTCCTGTGAGCACTTCAGGGACCAGGATCACATTGTTCATTATCTTAAATTTATCACTACCATGTGCAAGATGATTAAGAGTGCATTTTACAGAGCAAGCCTTGCCCAGCAGGAGCAGCAGCCAGTGGAAAGGAAATTCTGCTGTGGAAATAAGAAGGGAAGTGTGGATGAGCTGGAGGTGCAGAGCAGGGAAAGAAGAAGTGGGAAATGCAGTTTTTGTGGCACTGTCGTCACTAACAGGCTGGAGATGTTTGCAAAGGCTGGGCAGCGAGGTAGGCATGTGCTTTAAAACGTACAGTGCTGCTTTATTCAAGATGTAACTAAGAATCAATGGAAAGTGTCAATGGAATTTAGTAGACTAGTTCTCACTGGGAAGTGAATACTCATTCTCCCAAATCTTTTAGAAAACTTTCTTTCTGGTTTTATTGAAGTAAAATTAATCCCTGCACAGGGGATTGGTATAAATTCTATAGTCATACATCATCCACTTTTGAGGAGCTAAGGAGTCACTGTTAAATATTCTCTGAAACACCAGGCAGTCTATAGTTTCCTTCTGCCTGCTTTCCTACCTGAAGCTGGGCACCAGATGATGTAATTTCAAGTAGATCATTGCATTATCATCTCCCAAACTAGCTGACATAGCTCTATGAAAACCCTGGTTAATTTGAGTAATAAGCACCAGGAGAGAAAGCCAGCATCCTTTCTAAAGGATTAACAGTCCAAGAAATTTGACGCCTTGGTGTTCTCTTCCTACTTTTCAAGCAAGTCAGATTAAATTCAAATAAGTTATTTTGAAAATGCAGGGGATTCTATAAGCATCTTCATTCCCTTCTCTTAACTTTCTCCTTTTTTATTCCACCAAAAAGGGTACGATGGAGCTGGAAAAGGTTCAGAGAAGAGAAACAAATTGGTATGGAGTATGTGCAAAAAGACTGACCATTTGAAACAGGTGTTCAATCTGGAAAAGAGACAACTGAGAAGGAGAAATAAATGAGGTCCATAAATCACAGGTGGCCTATAAAGGCACTGACCACACGGTCTTCCAGGATGGAAGTGAGGAGGTGCTGCATTAAGATAGTAGGAACAAGGCTTAAAATTGCCAGAAGGTTGTGTCTCCCAAAGATCAGGTGATTAAGCTGTGAAATTCCTAGTAGGTGTTCTGATTTCAGCAGAGATTGACTTAATTTTCCTCTCAGTAGCTGGAATGTTTTGGATTTCATCTGTGAAGAATGTCAATAAACACGCTGATGTTTTGAGTCGTTGCTAATGCGACCAAGGACACTGTCTGGCTTTTCAGGTCTCGCTAATGTGTAGGTGCAGGAAGCTGGGAGAAAGACAGACAGAATAATTGAGTCAAACTGGCCAAAGAGAGTATTCCATGCCATAAACGTCATGCTCAGTGTATAAGTGGGAGTTTCCTGGTGAGGCATCTCTGCCTCTCTCTCCTTCTCACTCCTTTGCTTGCTGCTCTTTTTCATTTCCATGATCGCTGCTTGGGACAGGCTGTATCATCTAATGGTATACTGTTTTGGATCTGACACTAAGATCCACTAAAGCACTGCTAAATTGCCTTAGAAACAATTCTCAGGCAAACAATGTAATTTAAATTTTCCCTTTCCAAAGAGAAACCGGGAATTCTTTGGGATCTGTACAGTTTCCACCATTCCTTCACTTCTCTCAGGGTATCTTCTTTCTGAAAACAATCAGGGGCTAGGTTTGATACTTCTCTTCTGCCCTTGCCCTTCTATGCTAACCTAATGGCTCTCCACTTGCTTAATGAAACCATTAATGACTCATTTGCCTACTGTACAGCAGCATGCTCTTTTTTGCCTGCATAAACAATGTATTTTGTATTTCATCTTCACATGCACGAGAGAGTGAAATTCCAGAGAAGACATGTACAGGGATGTTACACAGTTAAATTATATAGGCTTATATTATATAGTTAACTTATACATTTATATACAGATATATTATTATACAGAGTTATATTATTATACCATGATGTTATACAGTTATCATGATGTTATACAGTTATATATGTTACACAGTTATAGAGAGACTTTATGCGGTTATACCCATGAGAATAAGTGCTTGGAACCAGGAGTGACATTATTCTCTTAGTTTTATGTGATAATGGAGCTATGGGGCCTTGATCCCATCTTGGAGGGATAATTTCTTGAGTATTCATTCGGCAAAGATTGCAATCTGGACAAAGGTAATTGTTGCCCCAGCAACTGCCTGAGGAGCTATCTTCAGGCATCCATTCTACCTGCCATGCTGTGCACCAGCAAGAACTTAAATACATTGCATGTTTATTTTAAACAATCACTTTTTACCACAGGCTGCAGAAGATGTACTCAGATCTAGGCAAAAACATTCCTCACTTGCATGTTAAACCTTGTTGTGTCCTGTATGGGTAGCAGTTGTTTATAATCCATGTTATCCTGCTGCACTGGAAGAGAACATTTGTGTCCTGAATTTCTTTCTCTCTATCTGTTCTTTGCCAAGGCTGCAAGCCTACAAATCTGCAGATAGCAAAAGTCCCCCCTGTTGCTATCTATCAACAACAGATGTTGCTAAGAAGACATATCTTCTTTTGTACTACCATTGACAGGGAACAAGTGCGGTCTATGAAAAAGCTGCAGGCTTTTCATTATCAAAAGGTGATATTTAAGTCTTTTTTACCCTTCTAAATTGGATAGCAAATTAAATATATAGCATCGTTTTGCAGAAGAAAAGTTCCAAAACATCAGAATCACAAATATTAAAAGAAAAGAAAAATTATCATGTTCTAGTGAAAACTATTTATTTTGTTGCAAAATGTTTGTCATAAAACTTGAAAAATACATTCCATATCGATATTTTTTTATCACCAAAAAGCAAGGTTTTCTCCTAGAAGAAATTTAAATGAAACCATATTTCCAAAGAGGAGAAAAAGCTATTCATTCGAAAACATCTTCATTGATGCTGAATCTACCCTTGTTTAATAATTCTGACTTCCTATTATTCATACTGTTTGCACACCAAAAGGTTATGATATTTAGCAAGTACATCTCCACAGAAAATAGTTTACATTCCTAAAGCATTTCATAGGTTTTTGATTGACACCTCAGAAATAAACCTATACGTTGGAGAGATTTGGAAGTGTTTTCAGGTTTCTGTACTACGCATCAGAGGAAGTACCAGGCAATCAGTTTGGTTTTTACTCTGACAAATTTGTCTCAGAGTCTTCAGAAATGAAATAGAAAAATGTCAGGAACTCTTTAGATATAATGAGTCTCTGGAGAGTTCTTCTTTATTTCCTGCCTTTTATTTTCTGTTGTATTCCTTCTCTATTTATTTTTAAAGATATTTTCGGGCTGAATCTTCAGGTCAAACTGTCTGTTTGTGCTTGTCTCTCAGTCCTGGGATTTTTTTTTTATTTTTTTTTTTTATCCTTTCCGCTACATCTGGCTTAATTTCCACTTCTTTTTCGTTTTTTTTTTTGTTGAATTTTTGTGGGATTTGAAGTGTATCTTCTCGTAGTTTCTATTGTAAGATTTTCCATAGATTTTTTTAACTGCCACTGAACAGTAGTTGTTCATTCTACTTCCTTCCATTTCAGAATTTATTTTTTGAGGACTTTAATTTTATATTGTCTTCAGGAATAACCATCCAATAGGCTGCTTTCAAGTCGTATTTAGAGCTGGTTGCTGCCTTGAAAAAGCACAACTGAAAAGTCTTGTGTAGCATTTGTAGTTAAACTGAATGGATTTGTGTTAATCTGGATTGATTCAAAGCTGCTTCTAATACCAGCCATGTTTTGACCATAGACCAGTATTCAGCACCTTTCAGTTGCATAGTCTGGTGCCAATGCTGTGATTGTTCTCTCTGCCTGACATGCCATTGGAGGTTTTATACATTGATGCAGCCTGCACACTGTCACTGTGCTGTAGGGCTCAGTGCTGGACCCTTCACTTTGCATATGCTTTGCTCTGGAGCCAGCACCACCTGCTCTGAGAAGCAGATACCTCCCTAGTTCATTATGGTAGGTCTGTTTGCTAATCTGACAGACTCCAAAGTCCACAAAGGCAAGACATTGACATCCAGTAGCCTCAAAATCATAACAAACCTTCTTTCATCTGCCTCTTCCTTAAACAGACAGGAAGCATCCTGATATACCTGGGGACATTGGCCCTGCTGGGACAAGTGCTGATATGTTCTCTCTAAGACTTGAAGTCAGAGAAGTGCAGGACACCAGCTCTTTTGCAGTCCCTGGCCCACAACATAGACTTGTAAAGGTGCTGGTGAGAAGAGACTTCTGGATGTCTTTAGTTGCTCATCCTGCCCTGAGCAGAACTAGAGAGAAGAAGCAGATCAGTAGATCAGGGTATTCATGTTTTTGTCTCACCAAGTCTTGAAAACCTCAACACATGGAAGCCATTTCAGATCATGTAAAAGCAGGACAGCTGCTAATGGTTGTTGTACTTTAAGAGTAGATTTCCAAGTTTGGGAAAGACAAAACAAAGTGTGCCACTGCCTTGGGCCAATATTAAATATCTCTGTCTTGAGAAGAACAGATTCAACTAATTCCGCAGTGGCTGAAATGTACACATATATTCCTGGCTGCCAGGGTACACTTCTGACTCATATTGAGTCTACTGTCAGCTGACATCCCCAGATCCCTTTCTGCCAGGCTTCTCTCCAACCGCTTTTCTCCCAATTTATACTTATCTCTAGTGCTACTCCACCACAGGTGCAGAATCCAGCATTTGTTCTTGTTAGGTTTCATGCTAATTGATCATTGCCCAATGCTCCAGTATATCTAGATCCCTCTACAAGGCCTCTTGAGCCCCAAGAGAGTCAACAACACCTCCCAGTTTGATATCATCAGCAAACTTGCTAATGATGTGTTCAAGCCTTGCTCCCAGATCATTCATAAATATATTGGACAGAACTGGTCCTCGAATTGACCCGGCTAGTGACTAGTTGCCGGGAAGGTGGAGCCCCATTCACTATGACCCAGTGAGCCTTGCCATTCAGCCAGTTCTTCATCCAGAGCATCATGTACATGTTCATCTCACAGCTGGACAACTCGTCCAGAAGTATACTGTTAAGGATCATATCAAAAGCCTTACTAAAATCCAAAAACTAGACCTGCCACCTTCCTTCATCCACTATAAAGGTGACTTTACCTTAGAAGGATATCAAATTAGTTAGACAAGACTTTCCCTTTGTGAACGCATGTTGACTGTGCCTTAGTTACTTCTCTGTCTTCTAAGAAAGTGGAGTTTCCCTACAGATATGAAGATGAGGTATGTGTGGAGGGGAACAATGCCCAGGCAGATTCAGAAGTTCATATGTAAAAAATCTATGTGCTGATTGGCCATAGGCAAGCAAAAACACAATGTAGTCTGTAAACCTGACAAAATGTCAACCTGTAAATGTCTGTATGTCTGCAAATTATGACCATCTACTCCTGCCAACTTAATCTCATGCAAAGCAGAGGCAGTTTACACTTGACCAGATTGTGAAAGTGGTGCTTTTAAAAGGCTGACTATCTAGAAGAAGATGGACAGTATAGAGGTTTTGTGTTGTGATGATACTGAAGCCTTTTTGAGTTGGGCAAGAACTTACTATGCCGAACATGAGATTGTTGTTATCCTAAATAGGATGTGGTGCAATCTGTATGGTGTAAGATGTACCCTCAAATTCTGCTGAGTGTAGGACAAAGTGCCTTAAGGAGAAACTCAGCAGGTTCCTCAGCAGTTATCCACTGTGTTTCCTCAGCCGTAACACTTTTCTTGGCACCAACCCCATTTCTTGGCTGCCTTTGCAGACAGTTTTAAGATAAGCAGCTTGTGCTGGAGAGGTTAAGAGCATAGACAGACGCTGACCGATCAGTGACTTTGCTACAGGACATGTTCAATGCTTGAACACAGAGTCATGGCAGGTTCCTTCCTGGAAGGGTAGAATCATAGAATCTTTAAGGTTGGAAAAGACCTCTAAGATCATCAAGTCCAACCATCAACATAACACCACCATGGCCACTAAACCATGTCCTGAAGCACCACATCTACACATTTTTTGAATACAAAGGTACCTCTGAAGCATCAGCCCACTACAGTCATGTCTGTCATTATGTGAAAAAAAATTAATTTATTTTACCCACTAATTCTGCCACAAATCCAGTGGCTTCAACAGAGATCCTGGGGTTTTTTTTAAGTGGAACTGTGATGCTATGCTCCTAAATCTTCATAAATGTGTAAGAAGCTAAATTTACAAAAGCACCAAGTTCCTGTAGACTTCAATGAGAGCTGTAGTGCACTCTGTTGTCTTGAAATGAAAAGGCACAGGGAAAATAAGGAGGTGACTGGTGACATTCAACATGACTTCACTAAGGACAAATCATGCCTGACATATTTGGTGGCCTTCTACAATGGGCTTACAGTTGGTGGATAAAGGAAGAGCAACTGATGCCATCTACTTGGACTTGTGCAAAGCATTTGACACTGTTCCACACAACATCCTTGTCTCTAAACTGGAGAGACATGGATTTGACAGACCACTCCGTGGATAAGGAATTGGCTGGATGGCCACACTTAAAGAGCTGTGGTCAATGGCTCTATGTCCAAGTGGAGTCAGGTGAAAAGTGGTGTTCCTCAGGGACTGGTTTTGGGACCAGCCCTGTTTAACATCTTTCTTGGTGACATGGACACTGGGACAGTAGGACAGAGTGCACCCTCAGCAAGTTTGCTGATGACGCCAAGCTGTGTGGTGTGGTTGATACACTGGAAGGAAGGGATGCCATCCAGAGGGATCTTGACAGGCTGGAGAGGTGGGACCTCATGAAGCTACACAGAGCCAAGTGCAAGGTCCTGCACATGGGTTGGGGAAACCCCAGGCACAAATGCAGGCTAGGTGGAGAAGGCATTGTGAGCAGCCCTGAGGAGAAGGACATGGGAATGCTGATGAATGAGAAGCTCAACATGAGCCATCAATGTGTGCTTTCAGCCCAGAAAGCCAACCACATCCTGGACTGCATTAGAAAAACCGTGATCAGCAGGTCAGGGGAGGTGATTCTTTCCCTGTACTCTGCTCTCGTGAGACCTCACCTGGAATACTGCATCCAGCTCTGGGGTCCTCAGTGCAAGAAAGACATGGACATGTTAGAGTGGACCCAGACAAGGGCTACTAAGAGATCAGAGGGCTGGAGCAACTCTCCTATGAAGTAAGGCTGCGAGGATTATTGCCATTCAGTTATAACCTGGTCAGGATGCTGGGATTAACATCTTTGACTTTGGAAGACATGTAACAGGATCATTAGTAAACAAGAGTGGCCAAGATGCCACTTTCACAATTCATCCAGAAGACAGCAACTTCAATGGGACAATGTCCTCTAGCCGTAGTCTACAGCACTAGTTCTTTGCTTAGTGTCATGATCCAATTGGATCTCTCAAATTTACCGGACAATGTGCTCTGTAAATTAAATTTTCCTTTATGAGCTCACTAAGAAATGCAACAAACAAACAACCATGACAAACAAGGGCTTAATTCCGTCCTCTACCCTCCCCTCTCCTCTCCTCTGTTCCTCTCCCCTCTTCCAGGCCCAGCCTGCCTGGGCCCAGACAGATACCCAGCAAGAGTGCAGAGGGACAAGCCCACACGGCCTGCACCTCTCCCTCTCTGCAGAAGCTGCAACTCTAATCCCCCTGCTACATAAAACCAATACAAAGATGACACTCCTCCTCATCTCCTCTACCTGTCCTTCCATTCCAACACTCCAATCATAGGAGCAATCCCACCATATCTCAGTGATGCCAATAAGATCATAGCCCTACAGGCATGCGCACGTCTCTAATTCCTCATTTGTTCCGCAATGCATATGCACTCCCTGGTGCAAATCCATATATCTTAACGTACATATCCCTCTTATAAACAGCTGAGAAACAAACAGACACTTCTCAAAGCAAAGGAAACTATTTTAAAAAGCCTAAAAATCCATCTGATTGTACCTCTCCAGCTCCCACACTCTCCCTTTCCTACTGATGTTGTTGGAAAAGGCCAAGTCCAATTTTACATGCAGTGTGACCCAGTTTAGATACATAATCATAACCTCTTGGTTCCCACTTTCCCTGCTACTTTCCAACCTGTGGGTTGTTGTTTACTTCCCAGCAAACTTTCATACATTATCACTAAACCAAAGCTGTGTAATTTATGTAGAGATTGCCTTTGGATTTTTCCTGGAGTTAATCCAAATTATAACAAAAAATATTGACAGACTAGAAAATGCAAATCCTAAATTGCATTTTTATCACTTATTCCATATTTTAAATAAACAGTGTTTTAAATTGACTTATATTCTCAGAAATATGGAAATGTAATTATTATTAACCAAAATGTATTTGGACTATGTTTGCAAACACATCATGGTAAACAATAGCACATCTTAAAGTACATACAGCATCTGCAAAAACAAATTTGGCTCCTAAGATGTCGGTGCACTTTGCCAGACTTCTATACAAAGTAAAAGCAGTGAAACTACCTGGCCAATCCTTTTTCTATAAAACACATAGAATTTCCTGGAGTGCTGAGAAAATAGTATGTTTGGGGATTTCCTGGGAAAGTTAGAATCATAGAATCATAGAACAGTTTGGGTTCAAAGGGGCCATTAAAGGTCACCTAGTCCAACCCCCCTGCAAGGAGCAGGGACATCTCCAAATAGATCAGGTTGCTCAGAGCCTCATCCAACCTGGCCTTGAACGTTTCCAGGGGTGGGGCATCCACCACCTCTCTGGGAAACCTGTTCCAGTGTCCTACCATCCTTAGTGTAAAAATTTTTTTCCTAATATCTAGTCTGAATCCACCTCCTTCTATTTTAAAACTATTACCCCTCATCCTGTCACAACAGGCCCTACTGAACAGCCTCTCCCCATCTTTCCTGTAGGTCACCTTTAGGTATTGGAAGACCGCTATCAGGTCTCCCCGGAGCCTCCTCTTGTCCAGGCTGAACAGCCCCAACTCTCTCAGCCTGGCCTCATAGCAGAGGTGCTCCAGCCCTCTCATCATCTTTGTGGCCCTCCTCTGGACTCTCTCCAACTGGTCCATGTCCTTCTTATGTTGGGTGTTCCAGAACTGGACACAGTACTCCAGATGGGGTCTCACCAGAGCAGAGTGGAGGGGCAGAATCACCTTCCTCAACCTGCTGGCCACACTCCTCTTGATGTAACCCAGGATGTGGTTGTCCTTTCAGGCTGCAAGCGC
This sequence comes from Tetrax tetrax, assembly GCA_009806455.1. Lineage (NCBI taxonomy): Eukaryota > Metazoa > Chordata > Aves > Otidiformes > Otididae > Tetrax > Tetrax tetrax. Next base: position 179,319 of record WHYT01015997.1, read on the forward strand.
ACACTGACAGCTCATGTTGAGCTTCTTGTCCACCAAGTTGATAAGATTTTAATTTTATTAGAATCAAAAGCTAAACAGAACTCATGGCTCTCAGCACAAATTCATTACCAAGTGCAAGTATCCTCTGTAACTGACAAATCATACAAGTTTATCACTGTTCTTATTGACACTTTGTGATTAGAATAAAAGAAGGTCAAATGCAAAAAGTATTTTATATTCTTCTGGGACTTATGAGTTACTTTCACATTAATAAAATGGAAGTTCAGGATATCTAGACAGACAGACAGGAAGGACTGGAGGAAATGTATGTTCATGAGAAGACACTTCAGTCTCTCAATCACATCCAGCTGAATCTAAGACCAATTCAGTTCCTGAGCAGTTGTACCTTTTTGGTCATCCATTCCCATTGGTGGTTTGCAGGATTGAGGATTATCCAGTAAGATTTTACATCAACCAAAGATATGAGAAAAAAAAAAAAAAAAAAAAAAAAAAAAAAAGAATTGGAGATTATTTCTGACATGTCCTATTATGGCTAAGAGAGCTAAATTTCTCTTGGACTTAGGAGTATGAGTTGTTTTCAGTTCTCTTAGTAGAGCTGAAATTTATGAAGTGCTGTTTCTTTTTAATTTCTTCAATAATCTGCTTTAGATGTGTAATGCTAACATTAATTTTTTCCTAGTCATACTCAGAAATCTGCTTTTACCTGATTGGCTTCCAAGTGATAGGTTTGTCTCATGACCAAAGCTGAAAAAGTAATTCTGAACTGAAAATGACATTGCTCTTCCAGATAATCTGCAATAAATAGGAAACAAGGTGACCCCATGTATTTCATAAATGCATGCAGGTGGTAAATGAATTAAATTGAGATGAATTCTTGTAAGAAGTCTCAGTTCAATTCTTTTACTCTTGGTGTCCAAACCATTTGAAGAACCTCTGTCTGCTCCAGGAGTCTCCATATAACCCAGCCATCACTCCAGTGCATATGACGCTGTGTTTTATGAGTCAGCCGTGTGTGTTAGCTTCAGATTCCTAAGGGCATCTCAAAGACAGTAAATAAATGACTGTGTCCAGGCAGCTGATTTGAGCCAACTAGATCCCGTACTGTAAATGCAGCCATACTTACGAGAAAGAGAAGCTGCTAGTAGCTGAGCCGTTTACAACATCTACCTGTTATTTAGGTTCCTCATTTGCAACTCAGCTGGACTGAGAAGATCTGATTGTAAAGCTGCTGTTGACACCAGGAAGATTTTATTTTAATCTAAGTTAAATAGGCTTTTCTTTTTTCTCTAGTGTCCTGGTTTCAGCAGGGATGGAGTTAATTTCCTAGCAGTAGCCGATGAGTTTTGGACTTCAGATGCAAAAAATGTTTACCAACACACTGATGATATGAGTTGTTGCAAATGAGACAAAGGACAGTCTCCAGCTTTCCAGGTCTCATTAATGTGCAAGTGCAGGAAGCTGGGAGCAAAACAGACAGACTAATTGACCCAAACCAGCCAAAGAGTGCATTCCGTGCTATAAATGTCATGCCAGGATATAAGTGACGGGTTGGCCAGGGCGGGCATTGCTGGCATTGCTCTCGATCCCTTGCTCTCTCCCTCTCACTCCTTTGCCTGCTGCTCTGTTTCATTTCCATGATCACTCCTCAGGATGGGCTGTATCATTGGGGCATCGGGTGATGAGAAATTGTGCACTGTTCATCTTGTGTATTTTAGTATCCTTATAGTTAGTTATTATTGAAATTTTCCTTTGCTATTCTAGTTAACTGTCTTCATCTCAATCCACCAGTTTTCCTTTCCTCCCAACTCTCTCCCTCATCCTGCTGGGGAGGGGGAGCAAGAAACTATGTGCTGACTCAGGCTAAACCACAACATCTAGCTAAGTTCCAATATTTTGTCATTCATTTTCTCATCATGAATTGTGTCCAGAATTGCAGGGAATATCATATAGATGGGATTTACCCCTTTATTTTCTCTTTCAAGTGTAAAAAGTTTTCACCTCAACTCAGTTTCACATCAAGCTTTTTCTTCTCAGTTGCTACAGTAATATCTGTGAATTGGGGTTTCTTTGCTTTATGCCCAGTTCCGCACATACTTTTCTTCATCTCTTCCCACTGTGACACTGCATATCTGACATGGATGCCACATGGTCACATAACTCCATGACAAACTTGTTGAGCCAGCTAAGGGGTGGCAGTGGTGCATCACAGGATCTAGTTTTCAGCACAGGAGCCCTTTCAAGAGGAAAAGCAGGGTACAAGCCAACTACACTATACCACAAATTAGCTAGAACTATGAGAGCTGCAAATTTACAGAAATCAAGAATTAACATTCTCCCTTGCTAAAGTTCAAGCAGTCTATCTTCTTTCTCCTAATGCAGCCTAGTAGAAACAAGAAACTTCCCTGCATAAATGTCTTTTATTTTATCAACTAATTCTTAACACATCTTTATTGTTTTAGTTAATAAATACATTAAAGGGTGATTGTAAATGGAGCTTAATAAGTCTGTGTCAATGCTATTTATCATCTTACTTTACTATGATAACTTAATCCTCCACTCATTTTCACCCCCTCAAAAGTAGAAAATAATTACATCAGCATTCTAAGAAAGAAAAAAAAAAAAGTATCTTTATTTCCTTTTTTTAATTGTTAAGAAAGACACTAGCATACTAGAGTTTCTCCTGTAATAGGATATCTTCTGCATCAGCCTATGTACAAGGTAATTTATTTATCTCCAGCAAGCCTCTCAGGCCCTTATTTTATTTCTGCAGAGCTGAAGCATTTCTATAGGTAAGAAATTTAAATGCTAGCAGGGAATCTAAGAAGAACTTGCATTCATACACATCATCTTAAAAGAAAACATTTTTCCCAATAAAACCTGTGAAGCCAGATCTCATAGTTATGGAAGATAGATCTCAAAAATAAAGCAAATCATTTGTTTTTTTTTTTAAGGAATTTGTGCAGTACTTTGTCAGAGTAAAACTGCTTTTCAAATTGAGATGTCAACAGGAAAAAGGTATGCTTCTAAAGAAAAAAAAAAAGTGATATTTTCTACTGATGATGTGAAAAAAACCTTTTTACATGGTGGGAGTTTTTTAAACAAAAGTTGGAAGTTGGAGCCTATCTAGTAGCTTCAAGCTCAGAGCAAATCCTTCATTTCAGAACACCCTCAACAGAGAGCAGACCAATTCTGTAAACAGGGAGTTGCTTCCATCTGCTGGAGACCAAAAATACCTCAAGAACAAATGCCAAAGGTCTCAGTCAATTGCTGGAATCATTTGAGAGATCTAAGAGTGATATTTCCGGAACACTGGAAGGTAGTTTTACAACCTACTCCTGAAAGAGAGGACAGCCAGAATAAGTAACGCCATCCCACCCATTGAATATGTCCTGTCTACGTCCCCTGTACAAAATCCAACAGGAAGGAAGATGAACTAAAATCAGTAATCCCTCAGGCTGGCATCCTCTCCCAGGGAATAAGCATCTGTGTCTGTTCCATAGACACATAATCTTTCTCTACTCTACAGGGGAACAGGACTAATCCTTGAGAACAAATATTAGGATCAGCAGTCAGATTAGGGACTGGAAACGTCATCTAAGAGCCTTCATCTTCACCAATATGTTCACAGGTGTTATTCTGATGGTACAGATGCTTTGAAGTCAGAGTTATTTGCTGTAATAACCTTCTTGGAGCACTTGTCAGACATTATTGCATTTATTCCTCAATATCTCCGTGTGAGGGATATACATTTTATTAGTCTTTTGAGACTGATCATAAACACATCTATGCACACATTTTCTTCACCAAAATCTTGTGCAAGAGCAAACGCATTTTGAGCCAGAAACCTTGTAGAATGAGCACACCAACTCTGTACTCCTTGTTATCTGCTTCCAGTAGAATCAAAACCAGCACAAAAGGAGGTGACGGATCTGCCTTGTGTCTGCTCGAACATAATAACTCACAGTTTAGGATCTGATCCATCATGCAGGCTCTGAATGAGATTTCCTTGAGGGTTTTCCTTCAAGTCTTGGTGCTAACATATAGGTGGGTGCTAGATGAAGAGAAGATCTGTTCCAGCCTCATTCCCATGTCTAGAACTGTATCCTCTCCCATGAGAATGTTTGGCTGGCTACCTCTCTGTGCCCTTAGGTACAATTTAAAAAGTAATGTATTTTTAAGTTAAGGAAGAAAAAAATACTGTAGAAAGGTGCTATGCCATTAAAAAATACATATATTTTTGCACAGCTAAAAGAATTAAAAATAAAAGGGAAGAAAACCTAGGCTTGTGAAATGACACTAAGGCAGTTACCAAATTCATCATTTATGTGTGCTTGTCACTTGAAAGAATCCAATTACTATGGTGAAGATCACCATAAAGCACACATTTTCCACCTAATAATAAAGCCCATTGTTAGCACGTAGAAAGATGTGTGTATTTTAAGCATGTTTTAATTAAATATTCATTTATTTACACTTGATTAAAACAATGTGTTCATTATTGTAAAAGTCCACAAGAGAGATAATCATGTCCTTACTTACTCTTTGCTATCAGACTCAGACTTCTATAAGATTGTTTTAAGTTCTTCTACTTCCTCCTAACCTTCTCCATCTTAATACGTTTTAATTTATTTTTCTCAGGGAAACTTTTTTTAAGTTTTGTTTTTATTTTGCTGGTAATAGATCTCATAGACAATAGATCATGTAGTATTCATTCAAATAACATTTTCGGTTTTTTCTTTCCCTATTCCAAACACGAACAGAAAAAATATGTCAACATTTTCATCTTGTGAAAATGTCCCCTACTTTCTAGCTTTCTATTTGAAACCCAGCATCCAACAGTGAACTGAATGGCTTCATATGGCTTGCTCACATGTGAAAGTTTCGATGTTTCAGTCTCTAGTACTCTTTCTAATGTTTCAAGTACCTATAACTGAAATTGGCTCTTTTTTTTGTCAAATAGTCAAGCAGGGAAGCCCAAACACTGCTTTTTCTGGGTGTTTGCGACTGAAGTTTATGTTAACAACATCAAAAAAGCAAGTGTAAAATGTATGAACACAATGGAAAATCTACTAAGTATTGTCGGAAAATCTTCAGATCTGTCCAACTAGCTTAACAGAGGCTTTCAGCTGGAAAAGTCTCAAAGGCTTCATCTAATTGGACTTTGTCTCTAAGTCAAGAGTGTATATGAGCTAATTGTCTGGACTCATTCTGTAGGGAGAAATAGATAGTATCTCCTTCTGTACCTGTGAGATGACAAACACAGGTGTGTATTCTTATCTCGGATCCAACAAGACAGGAATCAGCCTTTTACATAAACTCCACTTCATCTACATGTATAGCTCTCCCATTCAGAGATGCCTATCTAGACAGGATACGTCTACATGACCTTCAGTATAGAACGCACAACCAGATGTTACCTCTTACCTATGCTAAAATTGAAAGGCTTCTTTTCTTTAATGAATTGTATCAAATAGTGACAGAAGATCATGGTAGGGAACTAATTTCAATTACATCACTTCATTAAAGGCAAAAGGACTAGTCAAACACTGAAAGTCCTTTGCCCTAAGCAGACATACCTTGATGAGTTGGAATAATTAATTCCATATAAAAATTGAAATTACATGACTTAATGTTTACCTATTTTGGTGTGCTTAATTAATATTCTGAGCAAAATACAACCTAAGATCTGTATTTAAAATACAGATAGGATGCCTTGATTCTAGTTGAAGTTCGGAATCCTTTCTTATATAGAAGGCATGTATGAAAGCTTTAATCCTCAGTATTCAAGGTACAGGTTCTGTATGTCATGTAAAAACTACTTTCACCACCAACACAGCAGCATTTCGCAGAAAGGAAGCTCTAGTTAAAATAATAGAAAGCAAGAAAAATCCAATCATATTAACTTTTCACTGCGGTGACGGAAATTATGCTGATGAACTGTGATGTTAAATTAAAGCTTAAAGAAATCTAGGCTCTTTAATCTGGACACTCTGCAGAATAGCACCTGAACTTCAGCAAGTAAGATGAAGAAAAAGAACATCTAATTGTGAAAATCTAAGCTGATTTCACATCAGCCTTAAACTAAGGCTGATGTGAAACAAGTCTTGAGACATGCTTCAGCCTTTTCTGGAAACTGGAGGGTAGCATCATTCAGCAAATGTACTTTAGTGAATATGAACTTGGAAGAAAAACATTATATACAAATACTACCAAAGGCAATGTGAACCACATCAGTGTTAGGTTTAGCAGAGAGATGCCTCTGCCCAGTGATTTATTTTTCTTTTGGATCTATTCAGATGCAGCTAGATTTATTGGCACTTACCTGAAGGTTTATATTTAGTTCTTAGGGTCAATATTGCAAATAGCAAAGGACAATTTATCTTCCGGTCTTGTTGATTCATCTGCATCCTCGGCTTAATTTCTCAGCTCCACTGATTAAATTTGCTTTTGTCAGGCCCAAAACACAGTAAACCCTCTTCTAATTTTTATGTAGTTCAAGCTTCTCTGCATATCTTTTTCTGTTCTGGAAGGTCAATAATTATCCAAGAAACAACCCGCTGGTAACTTCACTGAGTGACAAGAGAAAGAAAAGGACATCTCAAGTATAATAAAAGTATCAGGTGATAGAATAAATTTCTTAAATTGCACTGGAGGAGATAAAAATTTTGTTTACCTGTTTGCTGCTCAGTTATTGTTGTCATCCACTACATTTGTTCCATTAGGGGTAAGAACAAAGCCTGGGACAGTATTGCACCAGGTTTTGTGAAAACATAGACTAAAAGGCAGTTGCTACTCAGAGATTTCTCAGGCTTCAAAGTTAGAGTGATCTTTTCCCTCAACGAGCTCCATTTCCCACAGAGAACTTGCAAACTAAACCCTCTTCCATAGAGACCTTAGACCAGGCAGTGAGCATGGGTTTTTTTTGCCTGAGATGCTTGTGTAGCTGTTACTGGAGGTGTCAGAAGGGAAAAAAAGCTTTCCATAGAAGCATATGACCATAGAGTCTGGAAATGAGATACTTTTTTTCTACCTGGGAATTCTCTAATCCTGCTAGAGGAAAGACAATTGGATGGCAAGGGAGTAGCTTCCTCCCGCTCAACATTAAGGGATGTTATGAGGTCACCACTTGTGGCAGGCTCCAGACCTGGGGATTCCTCTTGCCTGGCTGCTGGAAGCTAGTCCAGTGTGCCTGGAGTCCCAGGGGTCTTTCTATCCCAGGCTGATGGATATGGCTACTGTTTTCCTGTTTGCAAGTTCAACTAATAGCAAGACTGAGCATGTATCCCAGAGAGACACACACAGACAGAGTCACTCCCCTCAAATACAAAAAAAATCTCAAGTTCATCTTGTTTCCCCCTTCTTATCTGTTAGAAAGTCCATATACTTTCTTGATGATCCATGAATGAGTGAGCTGAGAGTTTGGGTCTTTGCCATTGTCTCTGTTATCTCTTATCCAACATATGTGTGTCTCTGTGTGTTTTGTTTATCACTTTCACTGTTACTTATGACTCCCTGTGAACTGAAAAGTTTTTTTATGTGATAACCTCAAAGAAGCAGAAGCTCTTACACTTCACACACCATTACAATCATGGTATGGGTGTGGTCAAAA
>WHYT01015997.1:186947-204195 GCA_009806455.1 Tetrax tetrax
CCCAGGGGTCTTTCTATCCCAGGCTGATGGATATGGCTACTGTTTTCCTGTTTGCAAGTTCAACTAATAGCAAGACTGAGCATGTATCCCAGAGAGACACACACAGACAGAGTCACTCCCCTCAAATACAAAAAAAATCTCAAGTTCATCTTGTTTCCCCCTTCTTATCTGTTAGAAAGTCCATATACTTTCTTGATGATCCATGAATGAGTGAGCTGAGAGTTTGGGTCTTTGCCATTGTCTCTGTTATCTCTTATCCAACATATGTGTGTCTCTGTGTGTTTTGTTTATCACTTTCACTGTTACTTATGACTCCCTGTGAACTGAAAAGTTTTTTTATGTGATAACCTCAAAGAAGCAGAAGCTCTTACACTTCACACACCATTACAATCATGGTATGGGTGTGGTCAAAACTAGTGAGAAGATCCAAGACAGGAAAGGCGTGACTCATGCCTGCATCCAGGCACAGGCTGTGTGCTCCACACTAATATGTCATCTCTGCAGCAGGCCAGACTCTGACCAAGTTTGATTCTTCTCTCCTGAGTTGGCTTAGGAAGAGGTTCCTGCCAAATTTTCATATCTGAAGGAATCTGAGGACAAAACGTGCAGTACAGACAACTGATGCTAAAACTGTTTCACAAGTGAAGGCATGAGAACACTCTCAGTTTGATGGTCAAAGCAGAACTTCATCAGTTCTTTGTAGATGTGTTTCACTGAGGAACAGGCTCCTATATCTAGCTGTTCATTTGCCCACTGCTAATCAGCTTGAAGCACCTCAAATGCTTATTTTTCCTACTGTAGTCTGAGTATGATACTGTTAAATCAAGCAGTTCATACTCCACAAAAGAACAGTGTTTAAGCTGGTTCCTGTCTTTGTCCTAGCTGGGGCCAGATTCTCATCTTACCTTTACACTAAGATAAAAAAACACTATCACTGTTGGCTTCCCTACTAATTATTCCAGTTCCCTCATAGTCTAACCTGAAGGAGAGTGCTTTTTGACCGGTCCAGGTTTAGGAATGCCAAGTAAATATTTTCCCTGTTTTTATTTATTCATTAAATTTTCTGATAGTGGTTCCACACCCTAGATATGCATCTCTAAGTGCATATTGCATTTCCAAGGTTATTAAAATCCCTCGGCTTTTTTTTTATATCACAGCCCAAGGTATATTATACCAAGGCCTGCTTTCCTAACAAGTCTCACTGATGAGACATATACTCCAGTAAAATACTGAAGTGCCCCTCAGACATCTTGCAGAATCTCTAATGTCTGGCTCTTTTAACTTTTCTGTGACTTAAGGACACATGCAGTCAAAGCACTATTTAGATTGTCAAGCATGACAGAAAGAAGAGCTTTCACCATTGTGATAGTTGAGCCCCACTCAGGATCAAGCTACACAGTCTCTCACTCACTCTTCCCGCACTCCAAGGGAATAGGGAGAGATAACATATTTTTTAAAAGGCTTGAGGTTTGAGCTAAGGACATGGAGAGATCACTGAAGTTACCGTTATGGGAAAAACAGACCCAACTTAGGGAGAACTATTTGTTTATTATTAGTAGTAAAACCAAAGCAGGATAATGAGAAAGAGAACAAGATAACTTCTCCCTACTCCTCCCTCTTCCTGGGCATAATGTTATTTCAATTATCTCTACCTCCTTTCCCCTGTGAGCAGCACAGGGAGGGAAGAGGGAATGGGGGTTGCAGTCAGTTCATCACTTGTTGCTTTTCTGCTGCTCCTTCCTCCTTGGGGGAAGAATTCCTCACATTCCTCCACTGCTCCAGCATGGGGTGCCTCCCACGGGGCTACAACCCTTCATGAACTTCTCCAGCACGGGTCATTTCTTCCACGGAGTGCAGGCCCTCCAGAACAGCTGCCCCAGCGTGGGCCCTCCACGGGCCACAGCCTCCTTCAAGCATCCACCCGTCCCAGCGTGGCATCCTCCATGGGCTCCAAGTGGATCTCTGCTCCTCCATGGACCTATATGGACTGTAGGGGGACAACCTGCTCCACCATGGTCATCACCACAGGCTGCAGGAGCCAGGAGCCACATTACTCCTCTCCCTCCTTCTTCACTGATGTTAGTGCCTGCAGCCGTTCCTCTTACAATAAATTCTTCACAATCAGCTCAGGCAGACGCCTCTCAGGTTCTCTTCACATGTCATCTCCTCTCCACTTCTTGCAGCCGGGCTGGGACAAGTGGGACCCAGACGGTCGCCCAGTGAGAGGCCAGAGGGTGAGGGCCACAAGGCTCACAGGACTCATGCCTCCCCTTTTCTGCTCCCACTTGCTTCTTCACTTCTTCTTCTTTTTTTAAAATTATTTCTCCCCTTCTTAAATACATTACTGCAGAGGCGTTATCAGGGAACATTCCATCACCAATTGGCTTGGCCTGGCCAGTGGTGGGTCCGCCCTAGACCCAGCCAAGTCCACCAGACAAAGCGAAAACTTCCAGTAGCTTCGTACAGAAGCTGCCACAGTAGCCCCTCCACTAAACAAAACCAACACAACCATACATTCACACTTATTATTAGAGGTCTGTAGCAGAATGTGAATACAGGATGTGGGGACTAAAACCTGATAAATGCTACCAGGAAAGGCCCAAGGTTCCTCTGGCTCCTAGGGACATAGTCTGGAGATATATCAGCACAGCAAAGAAAGGAGGGACCTTTTTTTTCAATAATTCTGCTTACAAATCATTATTCTATGCTATAGTTAATCCTTATTCCTTGTTTTCAAAGGCAAAATCATTGGCTCATCTTCTCCTGCTGCTTATTTCTCTACTTGAAGTCAATTTGCAAAACTGCAGTTGGTTGCAGTGGAAATAATTATGATGTCAAAAATACAGTATTATGACTTCAGTTCTAGGCATAACTAGCTGATGCAGATGAATCCATATGAGTTAAAGGTAGCATTTTAATGCAAGGAGCCTAGAAAATACAGAGCAAGGAAAGAAGAAAGGAATATAGGGAAGTGGAAGTGTTTGAAAATAAATGGATTTTCAACGTTCAGCATGCAGCTATCATTTATCATTTAATGCCTGACATTTTTGCTTCCAAGCAATAAAGATGCTTTTGTAATGCAGATGAGCCTTATACTGTTCGTTTCCATCCAATATTAAAACAACAGGGAGGAAATGAAAGATAAACAATAATAACTACTATAGAATTGTTAAGTGATTGCAGCTGTTATGACATGCTCAGGTCTTTATTCTTTCACTCAGTTTCTAGAGGAGAATGAATCCAAGGCCAAAATGTCTTACTCTGACTCAGAGGAATACTGTCTCTGTGCTGGATAGAGCTACTCACCTGAGAAAGGTGAATAGGTTTAGACTGTTTCTCATTGGTAGCTCTTTGGGAGTTGCCACTCTGCTAATACTGTATTCCTGATGATACGTCATAAAAACTAAATCTCTGAGAATTACAGAGTACATGGGATGTGTAACTAGCCCTCACACGTTACTGAGCTTGACTCTGGTAGTTCAATAAGCATTTGGGATGGCATATTTTAGCAATGAACTATCCCATTATTTATACAAGCTATTGATTCAGTGTGATGGTATAGTAATGACATCGAAATGTAAATCTTTACACAGTACTGGCTATTTAATGTTGTATATTGATTATACTTTAAAAGATACATTTCATTTTCAAATTTTTCTAGAGTGCCTATAAGAGATTGTAATACCTTCACAGCACTTTGTTACTTACAACTGACTCTCACTTCTCTAACTAAACGTTAAAGCAGCAATCAATATTTCAACTCATAACCCACACCAACCATCTTATTGTTCTTCTGTTTTCAGGTAAGCTGTCAATTTAACGTGACATTGCAATTCATGTGTTGCCTGAAGTGGCCTTCCCCAATATGCTTGCTTTCCGCTCTTGTCTGCTACTTGAAACCCTACCAAGATAGGACATGGATGAGAAGTGAAAGAACTGAGGCTTCTCTTGTAAACAGCTGCTGTATTGCCCAGTGGAATCCACTAACAGTAGGTGTCAAGGAGTAGCTTTCACACTGCTGCCCACGGAAAAGATCCTGCTGGCAGCAGTATTAACTGGTAAACCAAATGACCCAGAGAAAAACTGCATAATTAAAGGAATAAATGAGATAGAGTCTCCTCTGACTTTGGGAATGGCCTTAGATGAGTCATTTAAAGTTTCCAGGTAAAACCTTGGTTCTGTTGAGTTAATGTATCTTTGGCACTTCTCTCCTCTGCAATATGGGGAACAATAACATTTCTCTTCTCTGTCTTACTTATCTGTTTATTTTGTAGGGCTTTTCAAAAAGGAATTATCAACCAAAGTACCTCATCACAGCACTCACCTGGGGCCATCAGTGCTTTCGCAGTACATACAGCAGTAATAGAGGCAGTAAATAATGAGGTCCTAGAAGAAAACCGTAGTGCAACTAAATGGCCTTAGGACTCAGGGCATCTCCAATGCCTTATTGAGACCATTTGACTGCAGATGCAGGGTTGATCTCTAATTATAGTGGTTTTCCGTGTGCTCCAGAAGGGCACTGGGTGAACTTAGAGTAGCCCCAGCAATACATTCCCTTGTCTTTCCAAAAATCCACTTTCTCAACTCTAAGCATGAACCTACTTTTGTCATCTATTGTTCTGTCTCTTATCAATGTCATCCAAAAATATTCTAAACATCACCTCTTACTCTTTTGACTGATCTACAGTGCTTGCCCACTCTAAACGTAAATGTAGATTAAAGAAACAGCTGAAACTCAATCTTTCCCTTCTTTAATATTTCAGGTAGATTTATTATCTTCCAATCCATTAATTTTTCAATTTAATAAGTACCTGAAAAGTTAATTCATTAATAGGAGTAGCTTCTTCATTTACCAGCCAAGCAGAAATTATAATTCAGGTATCAATACGGGATTGATGAAGAAAGAGTAATGGTACAGTAAATGTTATTGAACATATTTCATCTATGAGTTTGAAGATAATTAATCTTGCATTGTTAATAGCTGGAGATGGACTGATTAAGCCTTGTGTTCTTTGGACATTTCAACACAAGGCTATTAATAATTTGTCAATGTGGAAGGGCAATGCAAAGCTAGAATAAGAAAAGTTTGTGAGGAAAATTAAAATGAATTGAGATATTCACATTTTTGAAAAAAAAAAATCCCACTTTTCTCCTTTCTGTCTCTTTTCCCTTTTAAGTAAAAAAATATATATACTTTAGATAGGAAGAAGAATCTCCCTGTGCTTTCTGTTCTTCACTACAAAAGCTCACGAAAGAAGCCAAAATTTGAAATAAGTTTTGCACTTAAGACAAGCTACAAAATTCAAATGCATGCTGAATTACACTGTGCTTGGAGGTTGGGGCAGGAGACAGAGGAGAAAAAAAAAACCCTATGCACTTGAAAAAATGCTGTGAGTTCCAAAAGATCCTTGCAGGGACCCAATCTCCTGTCATCCTCCTCTTTCCTCTCCTGAAGTCTTGGATTGAGAGCTACCTTTTCCCAGCTCCTTAGTATCTGCAGTCCAGAGCTGACTTTTCAGAGCAGCTCAGCTTCTAGGCAGTGCTCCTCTCTGAGGAGGCTTTCTCAGGACACCTTGGCTGCACGGACTCTCCTAGGTCAAGGTGATGCCCAAAGTAGTCTCTGTTTTCCCACCACTGCTCCCATTCTACATTCTGCCCATCTGTGCCTTTAGCCCATGGAGCCTACAGCATCTGCTCTCCTCCTCACACAGTCTGAAAAATCTCAAGTCTTTACAGTCCAGGCTTTCACAAAGGCCTTCTTGGGGTCTGTATTGATGTATATATTTCCTGCTCTTGACAATTTTATGCCTGTACCCTTGCTGACACTCAAGTGGCAGCATATTCTGTTTCTAGAGGTAACTAATCTCTGTCTTCTTCAGTTTCCTCACTCACAAAATAGGGACAGTGTACCCTTCCAAGAAAGGTTTCAAACTTCATCCAGGCAGACATGCCACTAATAAAATGGTCTTTATGTGACACCAAACACACTCTGTGATGATGTGATTTGATGAAGTGATATATGAAGCTGCTGCTCCAATCCTCCATAATTTTTTTTACTGCAGCTGGAGACTAAACTTAGCCTTTTGAAATGCTTCATATTTTTTTATTCCAGGAGTATTTCATAATGAGCATGTCACTAAAAATCATTCTGAGTCACTTTTAATGTTTGATAATTGTCAGAAGGGTCATCACAAAATAAAGGCAACAGTAAGAAGAGATTATGTGTAACAGGAGTTACACATAACATGAGGACATTTCTTATCTTTCAGATGGCATTCTATGCAGTTTTAAGAGAAATATTGCAGTTGAGTACATGAAAAAATTTCCTGATGCAAATCTGTGTTCATGTGAACACACACACACACACAAACACTGTGCTTCCAAGAAGTGTATTAAAGTGAAGGGAGTTGAATTTTCCTTGTAGTGTCATCAAGCTTTACAGCTCTCACTGTCTTTTTTTAGTGTTTTTTCTGCTGAGGTCAGATCTTTGCATGGGAATCTCAGGTCTGATTTTTTTTTTTAAAGTATGTCTGTGGTTGTAGAAAAATCTGAAGTTGTGTCTTTACAGGTTTAACAAAGAGAAATCTATCAAAAGAGCTCATATTTATGTGTGTGTGTTTTTACAACTTGCTTGGTTTTAAGCATACCACAAGTCCTGTGATTGCAGTGTGCCCTGGGAAAACAAAGGTAAGCAATGCATTACTCTGTAATGGCACTTCTCCAGCCTGCCTTGTCATACTAACATTTGTACAGAAAACTTGTTCTACAGAACCCACAAGTCATTTCATGTAGGCCTAGGCAGGTTGTTTAATTTTATGATCACTTTGCAGAAATCACTTCTTTTTTGATAACTTTTTCAGCTCAGAAACATGAAAATCTCCCTGTGGCTATAAGTGGATCTTGCACTAATGCTCTCTTATACAAGAAGAGTCACTCTCCTGCCATACCACACAGAGGAGAAACAGTCTCTTTCATGTCACTAAAAAAACCCTCTTACATGCCGGGTTTTGTTACAGTCCTCAGCAAACTCAAACCTGTGAGTCTTCAGGAAGAAATCACAAAAGAAGTAACTTTGCTGAACTGCTGAATTTATGTCACTGCATTCACAAGAAATCCACGTGTCTTTCCTCCATGTATCCCGTGTTCTCAACTGTTTTTCACCTAGCCTGCCTCTGCTCTGTCAGTGAATTCACCTGATGGTGAGATGGAGAAAGGGCTTTTACTGTCCCCTCATAAAAATGAAAACAATCATCTATTATTTTATTCATGCACTCAAACAGAGCCCCAAGATTCAGTTACTTCTTTGCCAAGTTTATTTCCCTCCTTGAGCTGCCAGTTACATGAGGTAGTGAGGAGAGAAGACATATTCTGTGCATGAACCTCTTTATCCAACCAGGAGGCTGTTTTGCACTTACTGTTTTCCCTGATACTCTGGGGAGGGTTGTGCTGCAACACAACAGGACTTCATGACTGTGTGCTTGTCTTAGTCCATGGATTGCTCTACCAAAGCAGGATCCAGAATGAATTCCTGGTTTCTACTGTCTTTGTCTGCTTCAGCAACAGCCTTAACATCCATAAGGCTTCTTACATATCTCTCCCAGTGTCGTCCCTTTTTGCTCCTTTGGAACAAAGGAGCATTGCTACATGGCTGTTCTGTATGTGGCACAATGGAAGATAAATAACAATTCAGTATGCTCTTCATATGTGGCAAGCTCCTCAAGTTACCTCTGGCTGCGGTGGTGGTAATCCTTCATATGTATAATTATTTTATATTTATATAAAATATTAATATAAAAGTATTACATTAAAGTATATATAAAGTATCTGAGTTTGTACTTTAAATATTTCTATTTACTTGGAGAACACTGACAGCTTTCAGGCAAATGGTAGTTCAAATGTTTCGTACCAATAGATTGGCAACAGACACTTTTGAGTGCTCAGGGTGTCAAGTTCTCCTGTGGAGATGAGCCAGTAATTGCACCTTGAAGCCTAAGCCACCAAAACAATGCCAGTGGTACACTTACAGGTCCCCAGGTCCACCATACGCCTTGCCATTACCCACAAGTCTAGCCTCATTATCCTCACCAGAACTCACTTAGTTTCTGAGATGTGTCTAGATGATTCTCCTCAATGCATATTATCATCACCTCTGCTTTCTCTAGTCTCTTATTTGTGTTGTTGAAGACCATTATTTGCTTTATATGTGTTCAGTAGTCTAATTCAGCCTGACTTTTGGCTATTCTCTGCTTTTCCTTATACTTTTTTACCTTTCAGCTTTTTTTTTCTAATGTTTCCTTTATTCTCTTCCTTTCTAGGCTACCTGCTAATTTCTGATATCCTTTGAGGTTACTCATCAGATGAGGGTATAACCCTTTCCTATAAACATTTTTTTTTCACCTGGGATTGATTTCCAAATAATCTTTGTACTTTGCATTAAGGAAATCAGTCCCATGTTTCCTTCAGACTCTTGGGCTTCTCACACTAGTTAACTTCACCTGGCTTCCTTCAACTATTCCAGTTTAAACATTTGAAAGACAGAACTCGGGACACAAATCAATTTTTGCTTATCTTTCCATTAAAGTTCAAGTGGATCAATTCTTGGTCATTGATCCCAAATTCTGAAAGAGCAGAAAGTTATGCATAGTCTCCTGCAGTAGAATATCCTCTTCTTCCAAGGCCTATCAAATTAATTTAGCTAACTGGTATGCAAAATCAATCATTGTGCTATCCTTTGGTCATTTCTGTAGGAAAATATAATCTGAAAAATAATTAAAGCTTATAAAGGCAATATATCAATATTAAATTGTGGAGTTTTGGATAAATTTACAAATTGAGTCTTGGTGACTGCTACATACTAATATGTTTCCAAGATTTACTTGTAGTTTATGACCATTTTTTCAAAAGATGAATCTGCCAGAAACTGTGGGGATGCAGTTTATCATCCAGAAGGTTACATTTCCTTCTTAGCCTCTTTAAGTTATCATGGAGTTAGTAATTTTAACCATAATTTACTGGCATTTTCCAAATACTGGTGAGCTATATATATCTGCTTATATACTGACTGGCAATGAGCAAATCCTAGTTTCTGCCAAGTTCACTCAAAACACAACTCACCATGTTTTTCAACAGGCCAAAGTATTTGAATGAATGGGACAGCCATATGAATACATCTGAACAAAGAGGAGAGATCCAAGCATGCTATTTTTACTGTCTGCTAACCAAGTTCCTTTAGCTATATCTAAGTACTTACTATTTATTTTATTTATACATAGCACACTGGAAATTAATTCATTCAATGTAATTTTCTCAAAGACAAGTCCAGCTTTTGAGGGGTACATGAGTCAATGCTGCAAGATCTGGCCCAGTTAGTGTGAAATAAATTTGATCGTTCTAATAATTTGTTGGGAATACTTGTCCTTTCCTCTGTTTCCATTGTTTTCCTTAAATCTCTTTTTTTTTCCTGTTCTGTAAGGCTGTCTTATATGCTTGCATGCTTGTCCATGAGTTAGAAAATAGGAGATACTGTGCTTTTGCTACACGAGCAAGAGATTTCTTGATAAACCCTGGCAAGTGTTTTGAAGGGTTTTCTCTAACCCTCTCTTTACAGAAGAATATAGTTGATTAAAAAGGATTAGTCCAAGAGGAAATTACAGGGAAAAGGTTGTACACTAAAAGAGAGAGGAAAGCATTAATACTTGTCTCACTGAACAAATGGACATGGAGGAGTTAAAACACTTGTCTTTCAGTTCTCTCACAGATACTGTAACAAAATGCAATGTAAATTAAAGAGAAAAGGGACAAAAGGCAACTGGAAGATGGTAGTTGATATTTAATCCATTGTCACCAAATCATCTTTTAAAAGAAAATAAAATATATTTCCTAGTAGAAATATTCTAAAAAAAAAAAATAGACAGTGAGTATATTGTCAGCCATTCTGTTCCTGATCATTAGTTATAATTACATGTGGAAGAGGGAGATATACATGTAAATAATTACTTTGTGATAACGAAAGTTTTAGTAGTTACTTCCTCAAATTGAATTTTTTAACTAATTTATCCTATAAGATCAGATCTTGTAACTGTCACATTTTAAACAACGTACATTACATGTCTCTAAATAAGAGTTGATGCATAGGAAGTTATTTTCTTTTCCAGAGTCCTTGGCTTTCTCCTATTTGTATGTTAATGCCCTGGACAGTTGGATTCGGTTTTATTATATCCTGAAAAACCGTTTCTGCATACATCTATCGAATTGACAGCAACAATAACTCATTTCCACAGGTTATAGGTTTAACGGGTTATTCATCTTGTCTTATGTCTGGAAAAGAAGAAGTAAGAAAATGTTCCCTGACCTTGGGACCTGGATTTCAGAAATGAGATGTCTGCGTTACTTGCATTATGTGTTGGAAGAGAAAACTACACTAAACATGAATCTGTTTTTCAGATCTGTAATGGCCTCTGCCTGGACCTATATGCTTTCTGCTGTCTTTAGGACTCTTTTTTTTTTTCCACGCAAGAGGATATACACTTTCAGTAAATTGTTAATTTTCCGCTTGAGGATCTTGCTAGATTAATGCCTTCATTCAGGGAATAACAACAAAAGCATCAACCCAAAGGCACTTACAATTATTTGAATTTCTCATTTCAGATGTGTAACAGAGTGAGCTGGCTGGGACATATTGCATGAATAGACCATGTGCACATATGTTGGGGAATGCTAGACTTCTTCATCATGTTAACAAATGTCCAAGAAGGGATGCAAAAGATTGGTTCTGGACACTTGTCCACATTTAAATACAGTAGAAAACACCTGTCACCTTTGTCTAAAGTGGGTTCTTCCGGAACAGAGCTTAGGTCTTGTTTATACAGTAAATTAGGCTCTTAACATAATTATACAAAAAAAAAATAATCAGATCTCCTTACAAATAGGGACTGTAACATCTCTTCCTGACCACAGATATCTTTTGGTAGGGTCCTCTTTCATCCTTTGATCAGGAATCTCCACACAGTTAATCTTTGGCCATTCCTATCCACAGACATACCTGCATGCAATAACATTTTAAAGTCAAGAAAGAAAAGGATTGTTTGCAGCCAGTTTTAATGGCCAGACTATGGAAAAGAATGCAATAGTTATTTGCTTCTGGCCACTGACTACGTCTTTGGCTTCTGCCTCTCAGAGTGCAAGCCTCTGACAAAGACAACCTGGTCACAGTATCAGTCAATAGAAATGAGAGCGAGTTTTGAAGTTACAAACTTCAGGCAGAGCATGACTTCACACTGTCTAAGTTCTGAACTCACCTGAGCTTTCCTGTTCTCACTGAAGACTGCTGGATTTTAGCAGAAGACAGTGATTGCAGTGTTAAATCAATCCTTCTGGACTCAGCAGCAGTGAGCTTTTGAAAATGGCATTTGGCACAGAGAAGGTAAAGAAAAAAAAAAAAGTGAAATATAGAAGTGAATGCCAAAGTGCCCAGACAAAAATCAGATCTGCCGCATCCTTACTTAGACCCACTGAAAGGCAGAGTGTCTGGTTGAGGGTTGAGGGCATCAGCTGCAAGTGGTCAGTCTACAAACAGCAGACAAAGGCATTCCTGAGGCTTTACTTGCATGCTAATTCTGCATAGATGCATTTTAAAAGAATTGTGATGATATAAAGCATTTCACTTTCTCTCTAAAGAGAGAAGTTAGCACGATGTTTGATATGGTATATTCATTTGAAAGTCTGCAAGTTTTCAGAAAGTAAAACTAAACCCTCTTCGGACTAAAGAGAAGCACAAGTCAGTGCTCTAGGAGTGAAAAATATCTAATGTGAATTGCCACTACTTGCAATAGACTCTCACTTTTCCATCCCATAATGAAGCTTCATGTGCCTGGACTGACCCATGCAGGGCGTACTTGTGGCAAGTTAAAGACTTTGAGTAACTAAAGCATGGCATTGCTGCACTGAAATATCCTAAAGTGATAGGGCAAGGACAGTGGACAGAAGTCAAATAACAGTTCTTAGGACAGGTCTCACTGACTTTCAGTAAGCTAATTTTGGCCAGCATAAAACTTTCCAGTCTGTATTGTCTCTCCATAAAGACAGACTTCCACATAAATTTTGATTTACAGGACCAGTCATGTCACTATGATGCTCATAGACTTGACTGCAAGCATAGCAGTTCCCTTCATCTTTGCTATGCACACTTGCCACCATGCATCTGTAATACCCTTCAGCCCCACCTTGAATTTTTCTTCATAATAAAATCTACACATCAGTTATTTCAGTGTCCCAGATATTTCTAGCATCTTCTTCCTTTGATGTTCCATAACAATCTTCTTCCAACTAAATTTATTCTTTTCCAGTGTTCCCACTCATTGCATTGGGTTAAAATAAAGACCAAACAAGATCTGATCTTTATACTCACACCTCTTTCTGTCTGTTAATTGCATAAATACAAAGCCACTCTGTCATTCTTAAGTCTACTCCCTCCAAGAAAATACCTTTGCATTGCATTATAAAATGGGTCCTTTAGGTTTAAGAAGTTATTTATGGTTTGCCAATGGTAAGCAACTGAAAGGCAGCTGGGTTTAAAAGAAGAGTCACAGTGCTTAGCATGCAATGAAAGAGGTGTTCATTGCAGCCCTTCAGATGTGTGTTTTGTTGTATTTTGCCTGCGGCTCTCCTGTCACATTTGGTTCTTTGTACCTCGTGAAATTACATTCTTCATATCCACTGCAGTACCTTTAGATGTATCTTTCTAATAACCCCACCCTGCTCAGTCCATGTGTGTGAACTCCCAGGTATACAACGGCCAAAATCTTGTCATCTTTCAGTGCATATATTATTTTACATCATACACTAAAGAAAAGAGAGGTGCGGCTTACAGTGCAAAATAAGGTTCGCTTCTTTTCCATGTGAAGAACATTTCAGTACATTGAGTAGAAAGTCTTAGATGAATGAACATTAATCACCATCAAAATAGTTTGAATGCAACATGTCTGCAAAGTTTGACTGCTCTGTTCATAAATTCATTTATTTAGGAGGTTTCTAGTTCTTTGCAGACTGATGCAGCTATTTTATGCTGATTGAAAAAAATTAATTTGGGTATCTGTTTCATAATGAGAGTTCTGACTTTTCATAAGAAAAATCTGACATAAGAGCAGGACATAGATGACCTGAATTCACTCCCATCCTATACACCGAGACAAATTTCAGTTCATAGCTCATCATGTTATTGTGTAGCAATATCCACTTCAAAGTACTGAACAATGCACCAGGCAGACACCTCAAATATCAAAATTCAGAACACCTACATCAAACACTGCCATCAGATACATGAATTGCAATGACTGATTTGAATATATTTGAGTATAATTTTGAAGGTTTGTCTTTAAAAAAGCACATTTAATACTGCTAAAACTTCTTAATGCTAAGGAGCTCTTAATATAGAAAAAAAATTAATGCTAACAAGTTGCCTAAGCTGAACAGTATGACATCTTATCTTCAACCTCAGGTAATTCCTAAATTTGCTCACATTGCTAGGGAGTTTTAATTCCCTATTGATTTCACCTTTAGCTCTGCAGGGCAGTGCTCAAAGCTAGGCAGTATATTTTACTAAATCTGTCTGTGCACTGAAAAAAAAAGTGTATGGCAGTTTTCACAGATTTGTAGAAAGTAGGAATGGAAAAGGTTGAAAGATACAATACGGACAATCTGAAATCAGTATTTATAATAAGAACTTGAAAAACAAGGATGATGAGGGACCAATGGACATGTAGGAAAGTCCTGGCACAGTTAAGTTGGCACTGTGAAAATTGTTCCGTGAAATGAAGAAAAGTTATTGCTGATGTTCTCTGCTGAGGTTTACTGGAACAAATAAACAGACAGCTGGTTAAAATTGTTGCCTTCTTGGATGCAGTGCTGGAGCAACTGGATACAACTTTAAATGTGTTATGCACAATTTTGTGGTCCCTTGTGTTCTGAGCTGTGAAGCTTGTCTAGTAATCAATAAAGAAACTATCAGACCTTCCAAATGGATTTAAACTAGTGGAAGAAACTTAAGCAGATCAAAAATCAACAGAAATAGAAGACGTTTAAGAGGAAAAGTACTTAGAGCCTCCTCTGGACTGGTGTTACTCAAGACAAACTCAATCCAGTTTTCAGAAACGATAAGTTCATCTCTTATGTTTTCAAGTATTTTCAAGCATGAGTTATCACTTTTTACAGCATTCTAAGCAAGGTAATGCAGAATGAAATCAGGTCTCATGACCATATGGGCAGGATCTCATCCTATTTATGCTCTTAACCAGTTGGCAAATACCTTCCTGAAAATTCTGGTGTCACTGAAAGTGTCCATGTGGAAGCAGTCTTCTTGCAGAGTTAGAGCTGGGTTATTATTAATAAACACACATACTATGGAGCTATAGAGAAGCAATTATATAGGTCATAAGTATTACGAATTGTTTCCTGTTCTGCTCTGTGTCTCTGATGAATTACTCTAAGTGAAAATACTGCAAAAGGCTCCTTTGCATGTGAGTAGAGCTATAATGTGATAGTTATCAGCCTCTGGTCAGGAAGGGAAGAGACCAACTGAAACTTCAACAACTCGAAATCATATTATTAATGTGTCGTCTTTTCCATTTTCACACAAAATTTCCGCCTTCAAAACCAGACATTTTTTTCAACCATTTTGAAGTATGAAAAATAAAGATCTAACCTGGTCTTTAAAACGTTCTTTTCATTTATTCAAAGAGAAACAAAGACCAGAATTGTCCTAGGCAGCTTCAGATGCTGAATTTTCCACCCATTCTTTGGAAAGGACCACATTTCTGAAGATACTTTTTCTGTATAAAAACTTTGACACAGTTCCAGCCCTAAGCAATAGAGCATTTAATTGCTGTCCTGTGACAGGACTGTCATCTGACAAATGGATCTGACCCTTAACTCTACTAATACGAACTGAAAGCTTGCTTTGCCCTTACCGTTTTCTTCCTGAAGAAGGTTCAAGTCACATTCTCCTAATTCCTTCTAGCCTCTCTGAGCCAAGGGAAACACTCAAGTTCTGACTCTGGTCTAGTTTACTCTATTTTTACACTGAAATAACTTCCAAGTATTCAGAAAGCTACATGACAGCTGGAACAAATCTTTGATCTTGCAACTTCCCCAGGGGAGCTGATATTTCTCTGAAAGCAGCCACAAAATCAAGCTGTCAAGTTTACCAGTGATGCCATGAAAGCCAAAGGTGTGCTCCAGATAATAAGTAAGACCCATTAATTGGTTTAAACTTTTAAGTGTTCTCTTAGTAGAGATCAAGCCATTCTCAAACCTTGAGACAGATCCCAAGGTAGGAAGTGAGACAGAAAAATTAAAATACTTAGACAATAATTTGCTTACTAACTACAGAGGAGCACCGTGTCATCAAACATCTGTCTGTGTGTGCAAACATAAGTACTTACCTAGTCATAAATATCCATTTTTGCAAGTGGTTTACTGTAAGTAGCATAAAGTTTACAGCTTCCCAGAAAGCTGAAATTCAAAAACATTTTTAAAATAAAGGCATTCATATGCCTCCATTGTGTCAAACTCTACCTGCAATCTACTTTCAGCAAATCCAGTGTGTTGCTCATGGGTGCCACAATTACAATTTTACTCTGCTTTATCAACACTAGCCAACCCAACCTAGATTTGCACTCTTATATTTAAATCTCCTCCCATCTTGATTATCCACTGACCTTCACATCATGAAAATACTCCCTTTCAATTTTTGAAGAATGAGCAATTTAGAAGATCAGTGTATTTATCTCAGTAAAAAATAACAGTTGTGGATGCAGGAACAGGGTTTATTTCCTAATTCTGTTATACTCAAAGTCCCATGGTTTCCAACTGCACCTCAGTAGACTTACCTCTACAAGCTCTTTGGCTGAAGCTAACTTGTGTATCATGTCACAGCAAAGACATACTTCAAAGACATTTCCCTCTGAAGGTCATGATAAAAGAAGAGTCAAAGAAAACTGAATCCATTATCAAATGACTTTAGAGTCACTTTTCTAAAAAAAAAAAAAATCCATCTCTTAGTTGCTATAAACTATTTAAGATAAATCATGTTGATTTTGTTCTCTCTCAATTTATTTTTCTCTACTTTGAGATTATTTAATTCAGCTCCCTATCGGTTTGACAAAGACACTGCAAATGCAGCTTGCCTTCCTTAAAATGTGGGAGAAGGGTCCTTGCTGCTTTGCATCATGGCAGACCTCCATTTACAGAAGTTGTGTTACAGCCTAGACAGAAATGTACTCCTGAATTTACATCATTTCATCACACTGAGGAGCAACACTGAAAAATAAGAATAAGGTATTTTCCCTTTGAAAAAGAGGTATGCTTGAGGGCCTGTTGTGATCAGATGAGGAATAATTGTTTTAAAATAAAGGGAAATAGATTCAGACTTGATATAAGGAAAAAATTTTTTACAATGAGTGTAGCGCAACACCAGGGCAGGTTGCCCAGAGAGGTGGTAGATGTCCCATCTATGGAAACGTTCAAGGCCAGATTGGATGGGGCTCTGAGCAACATGGTCTACTTGGAGACGTCCCTGCTCCTTGCAGAGGGATTGGACTAGATGACCTTTAAAGGTCCCTTCCAATCCTAACGATTCTATGATTCCATGATTCTATGAAACAAAGCAATTTTAGTAGGGAGTGGAAAGAAGAACATTAAGAAAGTAGCTTTGTGCTATTTGTACTTAAACTCATTTTTCAAATGTGTTGAGTAAAACTTCTAGGAGCAACTTCATATTCAGAAGCAGAAGTCACATTAGATGATACTGCATGTTTTTGAAACAAGAATGTTCTCACTAATTCCAAAATCTTATTCTCACGAGGGCTGATTGAAAAAAAGGGTATTTCTGAAGGAACTGTTTTTATTAAAATGAAGTTTTGCTGAAATAAAAATGTTTATTAGGAATGTGGCTAGGAATGTTAAAATTATAATTTGATTTCATTCTGACTCAGTTCTCAGTTGGGAGTGCTGGTGGACGAGAGGCTCAACATGAGCCGGCAATGCGCCCTTGCGGCTCAGAAGGCCAACCGCGTCCTGGGCTGCATCAAGAGGGGCGTGGCCAGCAGGTCGAGGGAGGTGATTCTGCCCCTCTACTCTGCCCTGGTGAGACCCCACCTGGAGTACTGTGTCCAGTTCTGGAGTCCCCAACATAAGAAGGACATGGACCAGTTGGAGAGGGTCCAGAGGAGGGCCACGAAGATGATGAGAGGGC
>WHYT01015997.1:204215-253298 GCA_009806455.1 Tetrax tetrax
TTTGTACTTAAACTCATTTTTCAAATGTGTTGAGTAAAACTTCTAGGAGCAACTTCATATTCAGAAGCAGAAGTCACATTAGATGATACTGCATGTTTTTGAAACAAGAATGTTCTCGGTAATTCAAGTCTATTCTCACGAGGGCTCTGAGCAAAAAAGGGTATTTCTGAAGGAACTGTTTTTATTAAAATGAAGTTTTGCTGAAATAAAAATGTTTATTAGGAATGTGGCTAGGAATGTTAAAATTATAATTTGATTTCATTCTGACTCAGTTCTCATATAATCTTGTACAATTATTTTTGCATGTGTTATTTTACTAATAGTAATAGACTAAGAATCCAGGATTGGAGTCTTTCTGAACCAAACCTTCTTACTACTTGAAACTTAGGGATGTTTAAATTAGTTATTTCAAGCTCTACCAATTGTCTTGTTCTTGCATCCTCATTTTGCCTTAACACTTTTGAGCAACTTTTGAAAGATCAATTCCTGCACTTAGATGTTTGAAGAGATTACCAAATGTGTTCATCTGTGTGAGGAAGACCACAGGCTTTAACCAGTGCTGCTAACTGAAGAGTACTGGTAGGCTCTGCTCTGACATTGTAGTCCTTACTGCTACTGAACTTCACTCCATCAAAGCAATGATAGTGTCAAACTTGCATTTTGTTTCCTCTGTGTTTAATATTGAAAGTATTTGAGCTGCTTTCTAATTCAACACTGTAACCACAGATAAATTCAAAAGTGTAGTTTTAAAGTTACAATTGGCTCTATGTGAAGCAAACATGCATAGTAAGACTGATATCCTTCTAGCAAGGGAAAGTGCTCTACTTTCAAGTTCAGTTGAAACTGTAAATCTGACACTGATGCAGAGGAAAGATTTTAAAGTCCAAAAATTAGTATTGTATATTATTACATCACAATACATTGCAATTCTTGCAAATTGATTTTGATTATGAAGACTGTGTTCTACTCCTGATAGCTTAGGTAGTTTCCATTCTGTTTTACATTTCTGACATGTTTGTGGCAAGAATAGTTAATAACAAAATTATAAAATGTGGCCATTTTTCTGATAAAATAAAAAAATACATTTATTCCTAACTATCAAAGCTATTCAATATGAGTTAGGCACTTAGATACCTGAATAGGAGCTTTGTGTGAGCATAGGTTCCTTGGCTATGTTACTAGTAATGATTCCAAGTGTCAGTATTGTTTCCACCAAGATAAGATGTGGAGTAAAATTTCAAAAAAAAGGACATTGAATACATGGTGCTGGCAAATCCGCTGCATTTGAGGACGGTCTTCAGATACAATGTCAGAGTGGCAGAGAGTGATCTTGATTCTCAATTTCCATGGAAAATGCCATGTGTGTTCCTATTCCTTGAGGAATAATCAAAGACATCTTAATACAGACATCTTAATGCTTAATCTTGATCAACTTTTGCTTCTTTATTTCAACCCTTGCCAGACCTCTCTGTTTATTAGAAGGCTACTTTCATTGGGTAGTGGGCCCAGGGATCATTCAATTTTGTATAACATTGTGCAACATATCTGAAGAGAGGTAGTTTTGCAAACTAATGGATACTATAAGTAAATAACAATGAATTTTCAAAAAAAAAAATCCAACAGATTTTGAACATTCTGTGCTATTCTTCTGTAGGGATGTCTCTTCAGCACCATATGGACAATACACTCCTTTAAATTGATATACACTTTGATCTTTTTTCTCCCTCAGGAAAAAAAAAAAAAAACACGACTTCATCTGCAAAATCCTGTACTCTAATCCATAAAACATAGATAGAATCATAGAATGGTTACAGTTGGAAAGGACCATCAAAGATCATGTAGTCAACCCCTCTGCAAGGCGCAGGGACATCCCCAACTAGGGCATCCCTCAGGTTGCTCAGAGCCTCATCCAGCCTGGCCTTGAATGTTTCGAGGGATGGGGCATCAACCACCTCTCTGGGCAACCTGTTCCAGTGCTCTACAACTCACATTGTGAAAATTTTTTTCCTAATATCCAATCTAAATCTACCTCCCTCTAATTTAAAACCATTACCCCTCATCCTGTCACAACAGGCCCTACTGAACAGCCTTTCCCCATCTTTCTTGTAGGCCCCCTTGAGGTACTGGAAGACCACTATCAGGTCTCCCCGGAGCCTCCTCTTCTCCAGGCTGAACAGCCCCAACTCTCTCAGCCTGGCCTCATAGCAGAGGTGCGCCAGCCCTCTGATCATCTTTGTGGCCCTCCTCTGGACCCTCTCCAACTGGTCCATGTCCTTCTTATGTTAGGGGCTCCAGAATTGGACACAGTACTCCAGCTGGGGTCTCACTAGGGCAGAGTAGAGGGGGAGAATCACCTCCCTCCACCTTCTGGCCACACAGTCTACTTGAGAGGTAGCATTCAGGTATAATTTCCATGCTAACTTCTACTTTCTTTGTACGACTCTAGCAGATCTCTTTGGCTTCTTTACTGATGTGGAGCACCAGAAGGGGAAATTAAAGGCAATATTGTAACTTCTAAAATCACTTCTGCCTGCAAAATACCTGTGCTTCCTAGAAGTTACACTTTAAGACACTGGGCCAGAAGGTGAAGTTTCCTTCCACAGATCTCCACAGCCACTAACGACTCTGCAGTTGGAACTCACAGATGACTCTGAGAGACAGAAAAGTGAGTTTCTATGGTTGCTCCTGGTCTGGTGTGGCACATGTCCATCAGGAGAAGTGGATTTCATGTCAGGCTGGAATATAAATTTTTCCAATGCATTTGGCTCTTGGCTATCAGCTAGATGTGTGATCAGCTGTGAATAATTGCAGGTCTTTCTCTAGGAAAAACATCCACTCTACTCTGTCATACCCTAGCCTTAATTCATACACTAGTCTTTGTCTTGTGAAAAGAGGCAAATGCTTCATTTTGGTAAGCGAAAGAGTGATGCTTTCATATAAAAGGAGCGTGTGTGTACGGGAGGTAGGGATGAATTTCCCCAAGGAACGCTATCAAGGCCTCAGCAATGAATGAAAACATAGTGGCTGTGGAGGGGAGATAATTCTGTCTAGTTGACTGCCAGAGCAGCAAACAAGGAAAATGTTAGGATTTTATTTTTCTGCTCTTTTTACATCAGCAGAGGGGCTTTAGTAACACCAAGTTTAGTAGTGGTTAACAATGCTTGCTTCCAATTTAGAGGCTGACCAAGCTGGGCTGAGGCATAGGCACCCCAACACACACATGTGCACTCTTAGAACTCCTTCCTGCTGCATCCTGCTTGTTATTGTTCTGTAATTATAAACACAGAATAAAAGCAGCAGCTGTTCTTCAGCGTTGCCTTACAAAAATTCTGCTCTTGATGACCTTGAGTGGGTTGAAATTTTTCCTGGAATTCATGTGTGTCAGAATGAATCACTTCTTTAAGCCTCAGCCTCAGAGGCTGCGCCAGTCATAGAGGGGTGGAATTCAAGAGATTCTGGTTGCACCTTTTCTCAGAGGAGCTGTGACATCTGTCTACTTTCAAGTAGGTAGCTGTAATGAGGCAGGGGCAGAGGGGAAGGCTGTGATGGATATAGGACCTCTTTCCTCACCAGACTGGTATTTTACCTGGATTAATCATTTGTTCATTTAAAAATTAGAATGTTTTTCCATTCCAAGGGTGACCTACAGGACTCTTAGGAGCCTACTGAATACTAAGAAATGCTACGCCATCAGGCCCATTGTACTGCAACATATATATGTCTTGCATGCACACATCTTTTTTTAAAAAAAAATATTTATCTTGGAGCCCACAATTCATAATCAGTTATCTTACTTCCAAGACACACGAGCACATGGCAGCTGCTTTTATGTTTGTGGTGGAAGTGCCATACCATCTTCCTTACTTTTCTCACAGGTATTCAAATTTTATACTTCCTGCCTTCATTGAATTTGTGTCTTGTGATATGAAGATAGCTATGTTTCAGTTAAATGATACTTGACCTTCTGAGACTTGGGTTATGTCTTATGGTATGCCTCTTGGAGAGTATTAATGAGTGATTAACAGATCTTTTAATAGAAGGTTAATCAATTATTAAAAATCAACAGCTCAATCAGTTATGTATGACTAAGGCCATTCCTAACACTATTTGCCACTATGCAAAAACCCAGAGCTCATACCTGTCCATCACACACAACTATTAATAACTTATTGGTCTTTCATAAACTGTTGACAAAGAGAAAGTTGCATGTTACCCACTCGTCCTCTGTTTCTTCAAAAGTTGTATTTTACCTCACAGATAAAACAGATTCCACAGTTGTGTCCAACAGAGGCACAAAGGCCTTTTCGCTATTGCTAGGTTCATAGCAATCTCCCCAAGCACTTTAGCATGTAACTATCTGAGAACTTGTTCCGGAGCCATATGACTCCAAGCCTTTTATTCTTGCTTTCATGGGTGTATCTCTTACTTTTGTAATAAGCACATGCACAACTTAGAAGGAAAGAGCCAACCATCAACCTAACATCACCATATCCACTAAACGATGTCCTGAAGTGCCACATCTACATATTCTTTGAACACCTCCAGGGATGGTGACTCCACCACTTCCTTGGGCAACCTGTTCTGGTGCCTGATCACTTTTTCAGTAAAGAAGTGTTTCCTAATATCCAACCTAAATCTCTCCTGCCACAACTTGAGGCCATTTCCTCTCATCCTACCACTAGCTACTTGGGAGAGAGACCAACACCCACCTCCCTACAGCCTCCTTGTCTATGAGGTCTTAATGGCAGATAATGTGAAAACCCTTGCTGAAGTCCAGGTAGACAATATCCACTGGTGTTTCCTCATCTACCAGGTCAGTCATTTCATCATAGAAGTTTATCAAGTTGGTCAAGCGTGAGTTTCCCTTGGTGAAGCCATGCTGACTACCCTTGATGATTTTCTTGTCCTTTATGACCCTGGAAATTGTTCCCAGGATTATCTGCTCCACCACCTTCCCAGGCATCAAAGTTAGACTGACTGGCTTGTAATTCCCTCAGTCCTTCTTGCCTTTCTTGAAAATAGGACTGACATTTGTTTTCCTCCATCCTTCAAGCACTTCTCCCAGTCACCATGATAAATCAGAGATTATAAATAGTTGCCTTACAGTGACACCTACCAGCTCCCTCAGCACTTGTGGGTGCATCCCATACAGGCCCATGGAGTGCTGTATCTCCAGTTCACTTAAGTATTATTTGACCTGATCCTCTTCCACCAAGGGTACATCTTCCTTGCTTCAGTTTTTCCCCCTGGTCTCTGGGACCTGGAAGTCCTGAAGGCCAGTCTTGCTAGTAAAGACTGAGGCAAAGGTGACTTTCAGTACCTCAACCTTTTCCATACCCTGTGTAACCAGGTCACCCATCTCATTCAGTAATGGGCCTATGTTTGCCCTGGTCTTCCTTTTGTCACCTATGAGCTCAAAGAATCCCTTTTGAAATCTCCTGAGTTGCTTATATCCTGCTATGTTGTCCTTCCAGCAGATAATGGTGTGGTTGAAATTCTCCATGAGAGGACATCAGGGATTATAGAATCATAGAATCATAGAATGGCTAGAGTTGGAAGGGACCTTCAAAGGTCATCTAGTCCAACCCCCCTGCAAGGAGCAGGGACATCCCCAACTAGATCAGGTTGCTCAGAGCCTCATCCAGCCTGGCCTTGAATGTTTCGAGGGATGGGGCATCAACCACCTCTCTGGGCAACCTGTTCCGGTGTTCTACAACTCTCATTGTGAAAATTTTTTCCTAATATCCAATCTAAATCTACCTCCCTCTAATTTAAACCCATTACCCCTTGTCCTATCACAACAGGCCCTACTGAACAGCCTTTCCCCATCTTTCTTGTAGGCCCCCTTGAGGTACTGGAAGACCGCTATCAGGTCTCCCCGGAGCCTCCTCTTCTCCAGGCTGAACAGCCCCAACTCTCTCAGCCTGGCCTCATAGCAGAGGTGCTCCAGCCCTCTGATCATCTTCGTGGCCCTCCTCTGGACCTTCTCCAACTGGTCCATGTGCTTCTTATGTTGGGGGCTCCAGAACTGGACACAGTACTCCAGGTGGGGTCTCACCAGGGCAGAGTAGACGGAGAGAATCACCTCCCTTGACCTGCTGGCCACGCTCCTCTTGATGCAGGCCAGGATGCGGTTGGCCTTCTGGGCCGCAAGGGCGCATTGCCCACTCATGTTGAGCTTCTCATCGACCAGCACTCCCAAGTCCTTCTCCTCAGGGCTGCTCTCAATCCATTCTCCGCCCAGCCTGTATTTGTGCCTGGGATTGCCACGACCCAGATGCAGGACCTTGCACTTGGCCTGGTTGAACTTCATGAGGTTGGCACGGGCCCACCTCTCCAGCCTGTCCAGGTCCCTCTGGATGGCTTCCCTCCCTTCCAGCGTGTCGACGGCACCACACAGCTTGGTGTCATCGGCGAACTTGCTGAGGGTGCACTCTATCCCACTGTCCATGTCGCCGACAAAGATGTTGAACAGGGCCGGGCCCAACACGGACCCCTGAGGGACGCCACTGGTGACCGGTCTCCACTTGGACATCGAGCCATTGACCACCACTCTCTGAGTGCGGCCATCCAGCCAACTCCTTATCCACCGAGTGGTCCATCCATCGAACCCATGCCTCTCTAGTTTAGAGAGAAGGATGTCGCGCGGGACAGTGTCAAAAGCTTTGCACAAGTCCAGGTAGATGATATCCGTTGCTCGTCCCTTGTCCACCAATGCTGTCACCCCATCACAGAAGGCCACCAAATTGGTCAGGCACGATCTGCCCTTGGTGAAGCAATGTTGGCTGTCACCAGTCACCTCTTTATATTCCATGTGCCTTAGCATGGTTTCCAGGAGAATCTGCTCCATGACCTTGCCAGGCACGGAGGTGAGGCTGACCGGCCTGTAGTTGCCCGGGTCTTCCTTACTCCCCTTTTTAAAAATGCAGGTTATGTTACCTCTCTTCCAGTCATCAGGGACCTCACCAGACCGCCACGATTTCTCAAATATGATGGCCAGTGGCTTGGCAACTTCATCCGCCAGTTCCCTCAGGACACGCGGATGCATCTCATCAGGCCCCATGTACTTGTGCACCTTCAAGTTCCTTAGATGGTCCTATACCTGCTCTTCGAGCACAGTGGGTGGTTCTTCATCCTCACAGTCCCTGCCTCTGCCTTCTACAGCTTGGGTGGGGAGTCAAGAGCCCTTATCAGGGAAGACTGAGGCAAAAATTCATTGAGTACCTCAGCCTTCTCCATGTCCCAGGTAACCACAACACCCGTTTCCTTCTGGAGGGGGCCTACATTCTCCTTGGATTTTCTTTTGTCCCCTACATACCTGTAGAAGCTGTTCTTGTTACTTTTTATATCCCTGGCCAGATTCGATTCCATCAAGGTTTTAGCCTTCCTCACCCGATCCCTGGCCGCTCGCACAGCCTCTTGGTAGTCCTCCCAGGCTACCTGTCCCCGCTTCGACCCTCTATAGGCTTCCTTCTTCACTTTCAGTTGGTCCAGGAGCTCCTTGCTCATCCACACTGGCCTCCTGGCCTTTTTGCCCGACTTCTTCTTCATCGGGATGCACGTCTTCTGAGCTTGCAGGAGGTGCTCCTTGAATATCAACCAACTTTCCTGGGCCCCTCTTCCCTCCAGGGCTGCCTCCCATGGCACTTTGCCCATGAGGTTCCTGAAGAGGCTGAAGTCCACCTTCCTGAAATCTAGGGCAGAGAGCTTGCTGTGTAATTTCCTCGCTGCCCCGTGGATCTTGAACTCCACTGTGTCATGGTCACTGCAGCCAAGGCTGTCCATCCATTTCACATCCCCCACCAGCCCCTCCCTGTTGGTGAGCACGAGGTTGAGCATGACACCCTTCCTTGTCGGCTCCTCTAGCACCTGCAGGAGGAAGTTGTCATCCACGCATTCCAGGAACCTCCTGGACTGCCTGTGCTCTGCCGTGTTGTCTCTCCAACCGATGTCGGGGTGGTTGAAGTCCCCCATGAGGACCAGGGCTTGTGACCGCAAGGCTGCTCCTATCTGGCTATTATGAATGTGGGGCTGCTCTTATCTGTCTGTAGAGAGCATCATCCACTTGTTCCTCCTGGTCAGGTGGCGTATAGCTGACATCCACTATAATGTCACCTTTATTTGTCCTCTCTTTAATCCTAGCCCATAAGCTCTCAGCTGGCTCCTCATCCATCCTAGGCAGAACTTCCTGCTCTCCAACTGCTTTCTCACATCTCCCATTGTCCTGGTTTCAGCTAGGATGGAGTTACTTTTCCTCTCAGTAGCTGATGTGTTTTGGATTTCAGATGTGAAGAATGTTAATAAACACACTGATGTTGTTAGTTGTTACTAAAGAGACAAAGGTCACTGTTTGGCTTCCCAGGTTTTGCTAATATGCAGGTACAGGAAGCTGGGAGGGATATAGCCAGAACAGTTGATCCAAACTGGCTAAAGAGAGTATTCCATCCCATAAACGTCATGCTCAGTACTTAAGTGGGGGGCAGGCTGGTAAGCAGGCTCTCTTTTTTCTCTTGCTGTTCAGAATAATTCCAGGATCATTTACAGGTTTTTTTTCTATCTCTGATTGCTGCTCAGGACAGGCTGTATCAGTCATCGGGTCCGTTGAGTGGTGAGAAATTGTGCATCATTAGTTTGTTTGTTGGGGTTTTTTAAATTATTATTACTATAGTGTTTTTCTATTATGAGTATTATCACATTTTTATATATATACATTTAATTATTTTTCCTTTGCTATCCTAGTAAACTGGCTTTATCTAAATACACAAGTTTTCTTTTCTTCCTGATTCTCTTTCCCATTCCCTGGGGAGGGGGAGGGTGATTGAGCAGCTGTGTGGTATTTGATTGCTGACTGTAGCTAAAACAGGACAGTTCTTCTGGCACCCAATGCCCCACTCCATTTCCTTTGGTGCTGTTTAACACTTCTTGGAAATGGATCAGAATTCTCATTTTGTTGTACTGGGCACTACTGGCTTCTGATATTATGATATCACTAGTCATGAAATCAGTCTGGTCCTTGTATTTGGCATTGCTGGCACCTCCACACCTCAGGCACCATTTTGCAAAAATTAGTACTAACCGCACTTTTTACTTTTCCTCCTTGGAGAACCAATCTATGGACAAGTCAGAGGAAAATAGATTCCCCTACTCTTTTACCTTCCCTTTTTTTCCTTCTGGCTAGTCACATCAGCTCTTGAGAATTTCCTAGGGATGTTCAAGCTAGCATACTCCTATTGCTATGTCTCCTGAATGTGTTTCAGGTTTTGTTTAGGATTAAACTATTCAAAAATATCACACTTAGATCTGCCTCGAGGCTGGATGGGCAGGGGTGGCATGGCATGTGGGAGAATATGGGCAGGTACCTAGAGAACTTCTTACCTCCAATGGTCTGGAACTTCGCTCCTGAACAACTCCAGAATCCTGACAAAGGGATAGAATATTTGAAAGGAAAATGCCAAGGCTATGCCAAAGAAGCACAGCTTATCACTCTGTGCTGGGCACCGGTTAGTATCTACCAAACACTGCTCAGCATTATGCAGCACCCTCAGGGAGAAGGGAGGGAAAATCAACCAACAGATACTGTGGCTATTCCAGCTCCCACAACAGACACTGCAGTTACTCTAACTCCAGCAAAAGGTACTATGGCTACTCCAGCCTCCAAAAGAGACACTGTGGCTACTCCAAACTTGGCGGCTAGCCCAACCCCTGCAACACGCATTGCAGCCAAATCAGAGAACCAACTCATGTCGGTATAAGTCACCCCTATACAGAAGAAGAAATCTTGGAAGCAAAATTCAGCTCATTTAGTAAAGGATGAGGAAAGGCCAGGACCATCATGAGGAGAGGAGGAGGAAAAGGAAGAACTCATAAACAAGACTGAAACCACCCTATCCCTGAGTGAGCTGCAAGATATGCAGAAAGATTTCAGCCATCATCCAGGTGAGCATCTTGTCACCTGGCTGCTCTGATGGGATAGTGGGGCTAGTAGCCTGGAATTAGAGGGTAAGGAAGCCAGGCAGCTGGGATGTCTTTCTAAGGAAAGGGGCATCAACAAAGCGATTGGAAAAGGTGCACAAACTCTCAGCCTCTGGAGGCGACTTCTGCCAAGTATGATGGAAAGATATCCCTTCAAGGAAGATGTTACCTATCACCCCGGCAAGTGGACCACCATAGAGAGAAGTATCCAATACCTAAGGGAATTAGCCTTGCTGGAAGTTATTTATGGCAATGTAGACAGCAAGGAGTCACCCAAAGAACTAGAAGAAGTCCAGTGCACACAACTCAAGTAGTGGTAGTTTATACCGAGCATACCATCACTTATGCCAATTCATTGGCAGTAGTGAGCTGGAAAGACAGAGAGGGATCAATAGTGGATGAATTGGCTGGTCAGCTCCAACAATACAAAGAAAATCTCTCTTCCTCTCTCCTCTTGACTGTGGAAAAACTTTCTTGGGAGTTCCAGCAATTCAAAGAGCATAGGTCCTACTTCTCACCTGTATGGACCAGTATTTCAGGTATTAGGAGTTATAGGCAGATAGGATGCTGCCATGTGCTGGGAGAGTCTGCCCTAGTATAGCTAATTTAGGCTTATCTTCAACTAGTGGCTGTGGATGCTTAGCTATGTATCAGAACAGGACCCTCCTGCTTGATCTGATCCTTCAAACCATAATTAAAATACTTATAATTACACTCTCTCTACATAATGACTAGGGCACCTGTATTAATGGCAGATAAAGATTCCCATTTCATATTTTCTTGGTTAAATACCTTGCAGTGATTAAAGTGGAAAGAGTTCCTGATATGCTACCTACTATTTCATATCTATTTAAGAGCACTAATATACCCTGTAAAGACAGATTAAATTAATTCCACAGCTCAGACTACAATTCCATTTTGAGCAGCTTGCACTCTAAATTTATCCCCCTATATACTAAGGAGCATTGATTTAATTAGGCAGCAGGTATGCAGAAGGAATATTACTATGCATTTTTCGTATTCTTCAGGTCCTCCACTTCCTTGTATGTGACTACATCTCTTTTGTTGCATTGTCAAGAGATACTCTCTCTCTGTATCTTTTATATGCATTAATGTGGGGTAACCTGATATATGTTTCCCCACCTCTTTTGAAACCCAGATCTGGGTAGTGCTAGGCTGAGCAAATAATGACATAACATAGTCTCTAGTGCTGGTAAAGATATTTACTGGCTATTCATAATTCATTGGCAGTCTCTACCAAATTTCCCCTTGTCATTAGTTAAGTTTTTTTGGCTTTTGATTGTCAGAACATTGATGCTGGCTTGTTTCCAGTAAGCAAAATATTCATTAGGGGTGATTAAGATCTGACTGGCATTCATTTGGTAAACCACAATACACATTAAGTCTGAAAGGTCTTCCTGTCTAACTGATTTCTTCCCAATCCATCCCACAATTTGATATCCACTCCACTGTAATAGCGGTGCAGAGTGAAGGGTTGCTCACCAGTACGCTGTCCAAGGGAAAGGAACAGGACATGCATTTTTCTCTAAGCCTCTCTGCTAACCTGGGAGGGGATTAAGCTAAAACAATCCCCCCAGGCTTGCTCTGGCTGTTGCAAGACCAGCCACTTCCATCAGGCCACACAGAGGGCTGAAATGTGAGATCCTCATGCTTTCACCTCCTCCCCCTTCCCTGGCTCCCTACTGCTGCAGGAAGACAAAGCAGGAGGAGATAGACTGACCTATAGAATCACTGGCATGATTCAAGCTGCCTCACTGGTCATGAGCTCATCATTACATTGGAAGAATAAGGATCTGGGAAACAAGGAAGAGGACACCTACATAAGAATGAATGTAGGAATAGAGTCTGACAGTTAAAGAATCACTGCAAGGATGGCTGGAAGGAGTCTCCAGAGGTCTCTGGTCCCATCTCCCAGATCAGGGCAGCTGTGGTGCCTAAATGAAGTTTGAAATACCACCCCTATGGAGATAGTCTACATCTCTCTGGGAATTCACTTCACCACCCTCCGGGGAAATAAACTTTCCTAATGTCTAACTTGAAAATCTCCCCAGCTGCACTTTGTGGCTGTTGTCCTACGGTTCCTGCATTGCAGAGGGTATTAGAAGAAGGAGTGTTACACAGAAATTTAGCCTGCAGCCTTTCCAGGGCTCAGCAGACTACAAAGTGGGCAAAAACACAGCAGGTTTGAATGCATCAGGCTGCAGATGTCTCTGACACATGGAGAGGACTTCAGAAGAGGGTGTCTTTCTGTGTAAAGAGCTGTGCAGTGAAAATAGCAAGGGAAATAAGCTTCCTCTGAGAGTAAGACAAAGGCTGAGTGAGAGTTTGAGAACCAAATTGCCTTGAGTCTCATAAAAATAATGAAGTGAAGATCCTCTCAGATCAAGTGTCCTGGTTTTGGCAGGGATGGAATTAATTTTCCTCTCAGTAGCCAGTGTGTTTTGGATTTCAGATGTGAAGAATGTTGATAAACACACTGATGATATGAGTTGTTACTAATGAGACCACAGACACTCTCCAGCTTTCCAGGTCTCGCTAATGTGCAAGTGCAGGAAGCTGGGAGTGATACAGACAGAATAATTGACCCAAACTGGCCAAAGAGAGTATTCCATGCCATAAACATCATGCTCAGTATATAAGCGGGAGTTGGCCAAGGAGGACATTGCTGGCATTGCTCTCGATCCCTTGCTCTTTCCCTCTTGCTCCTTTGCCTGCTGCTCAGTTTTGTTTCTGTGATCACTGGTCACGACAGGCTGTATTGGTCATTGGGACATAGGATGCTGAGAAATCGTGTCTTGTTCAGTTTGTATATTTTAGTACCCTTATATTTTGTTGTTATTGTAACTTTCCTTTGCTATTCTAGTAAACTGTCTTCATCTCAAACCATGAGTTTTCCTTTCTTCCCAACTCTCTCCACCATCCCACTGTGTAGGGGGAGGGTAAGTGAGAAACTATGGAGTGACTAGGGCTAAACACCACCACCAAATGTCTGAAGCCTGAAGACAGAACAATCTAACAGTGGAGATGAAAACAAAAGTACTGGAAATTATAAGAAAAACAGATAAGCACAATTTTATCTCCATTTTTTACCATAGAATAAATATTGGCTATCTCAGCACACTACCTACAGCCTGATGATCTGGTAGAGGTAATACTCAGAGCAGACAGAGTGAGCGTGATCTGACACTGACATCTCCATTATATGTATTTAGTTGATTGAGCTATATCTCTTCAAAAATGAAATTAAATTGCTGACACAATTAAAGCAGTCAGTGTTGTGGAAACAATCCTTCAGTGAGCCCAGGTACATATCCTAAAAAGTTCTTTGCACATTCTAGAATGAGTAAAGGAATTAATTTACATAAATGAATGAAAATAGTAGGAATTCCTGAAGGATTTACTGCAGCTTATGCCTACATAAGGAGAAAAAAAATCCCCAAAACCCTCAAGCTTTGAAACTTTTTTTGTTCTATAGAAATAGTAAAGTGGCTGCTGAAGAAATGACATTGTAGTATTATTCAGAGTAGTATTTATAAGTCATTTGTTTATAACATTGAGTTAAACAACACAATTATCCAAGATTCACCGATGGCTAAAGGAATACAGCTTGGCAGGACTGCAAGCATGTGCACTGCCCACATCAGAAGTGATGTAAGAAGATAGATGAAAGTGGTGGTTGCCTACAGCTGGTGGCACCACAAATTTCGGAAATAGCAGAATGTTTCTGGGAGTTGGATGATAATACACAGTTAGAAAGGGAAGCAGCTATTATCTACTTCATCATTTTCAAGACTGTAATGAAAATGCTTTGGAGAATATTCACATAATTTCAAAGTATACAGCAACCTAAATGGTTTGGACTCCGATCGCATGTCATTTGCACTGGAAATTATAACATTAGCATTGCTTTGTGATAGTCTGAAAATTAATAGAAAATGAGCAACAATATTTGTTTCTAGTTTAATTCTTGATCCAAATTCTTAATTCTACAGCTTTGTGGATCAATTACTAGGGACAAATCAACAGTTAATATTGAACGTTGTGTTCTTCCTTATATCTAGTCTGAATCTACCTCCTATTTTAAAACCATTACCCCTCATCCTTACACAACAGGCCCTGCTGAAGGGTTTCTCCCCATCTTTCTTATAAGCCAGCTTTAGATACTGGAAGACTGCTGTAAGGTCTCCCCAGAGCCTGTGTAGGCATACCTTTTATATTAAAAAATGCTTTAATATTCTAACTTCAACTAGTTATGTTTTTTTAATTTCCTGAAGCTTATGGGACTTATGTCAATTCCCATTTCAGCTGTTGTAAAGGAAGAAGACACTTTTCTTGTGTAAAGGTACCCTCTCATTAACTAAAAGGGGGCTTATGAGAAAGATAAGAAGAAACCTTTTAGCAGAGCCTGCTGTGATACGACAAGAAATAATGGTTTGAAAACAAAGGAAGGTAGATTCAGACTAGATAGAAGGAAGAAATTTTTTACACTAAGGGTGGTAGAACAGGTTGCCCAGAGAGACAGTGGATGCCCCGTCCCTGGAAACATTCAAGGCCAGGTTGGACGGAGCTCTGAACAACCTGATCTGCTTGGAGATGTCCCTGCTCCTTGCAGGGGGGTTGGACTAGATGGCCTTTAAAGGTCCCTTCCAACCCAAACTGTTCTATGATTCTGTGATTCTATGATTCTGTAAATAGACTTGGACAGACTGAGGGAAGTTGCTAACTAATGATGATGTTAGGACAACGCTTCCCCATTAAATTTTATTTCATTTGTACAGGAAAAGAGCTTTTTTTAACTGATTTCTAAAACCAGAGTGTGATGAAATGCATGAAAATTTTTATTAAATATCCATATGAACAATTCCCAGAAACATGGTCACTAAATGGCATGGTTGGAATGTACTTTTGGGAGAAAAGGATTTTATTTTCTATAGGAATTCCCTGAAATAGCCTGTAAAGTAAAGCAGGCTGTTTTTCAAGTGATTGTGTCTTCTTTCTACATCAGAAGGTTGTGGGAGCCCTTAACTCATCTCAAAAACACAGTTATATCAGCTTTGCTCAGTTTTAATGAGATGGTCAGTTATTAGTGGTATGAAATACTCACAATTTCAGCCATGAATGCAATCTAGTTATATGTTTTTCCCAACAATTTAATAGAAGACAAGAGGTCTGCACAGAGAGATAGTCTTGACAGAGACATCACTCCCTGACTCCCCACTTCTATTAATTTCCCAATATTAGAAGGAAAAGCTACACCAAGATGTTGTTTCTTCATATCACAATGATGCTAAACGACAAGAAAAGAAAAAGAATAATACAGAGAAAACTCACATTAGCTCTCTCATCTCAGAAGTGGAGATAATGAAAATTTGCTGAAACTTCTCCACGAGATGGTATTACCTGAATAAGCGGGAGGAGAGATTGGCAGATAATTCCATCTTCCATATGATAATTTGGGTTTCATGGGAACAGCAGAAAAAAAGAAGGCTAGTTTTTCAAGCCATTAGCAAAAATAACTGTGTTTTGAAAC
The DNA here is from genome assembly GCA_009806455.1 of Tetrax tetrax. Taxonomy (NCBI): domain Eukaryota; kingdom Metazoa; phylum Chordata; class Aves; order Otidiformes; family Otididae; genus Tetrax; species Tetrax tetrax. Next base: position 219,739 of record WHYT01015997.1, read on the forward strand.
TCAGTATAGTTGCATAATACAGCATCTCTTTATAAAACTGTTATGATGTTGGCATTTGTGCATCTCAGTGATTGAATCCATTCTGCTTGGGAGTCAAAATACAATGAAACTTGTAATCTATCAAGCAGATCTCTACAGAGTCATTTGTATGAAAACCTATGGAAAGGTAAGACACTACTTCAGTGTTACTGCAGAACATCTGCTGCTGAACACAATTAAGGGAGGAAGAAGCAAGTTTGACCTTTCAGACCTCAAACTGTGCTTGTAGATGTCCCAGTTCAGTGAAAAGGTATGTGAGAAGTTACTGCATTTATTCAGAAAGTCAAAGAAACAAGCAAGAAATTGCACCATCCTCCTTTTAACACTCGTTCTTCCAAGACCTACATGTTCATTCCTTTTAATTACTTTAAAAATCTTTCTTTTCCTGTTCTGCTCTTTCAAATGTTTCTTTTTGTCACACTGGAACAAAAGCCACATAACACTGAATACAACCAGCTGCCATCCAACTGTGCCTCTGACACTATCCTTCAGAGGAAGAAATACATCGCTCCCAGCAGAGATTTATTCAGGCTTTGGACTATAACCTTGTATTGCCCATCCTCAAGCTCTGTTCAAAACCTCTTACAGCCCCAGATCTTCCTGATACCCATACACACTACACAAACTGTACAGTCTTGCTAAATTCTTGTCTTTTGTCTCCACCACAGACATTACTTGCTGCCTTTATTCTATCATAGACATTTGACTACCTCAATTGACTCCCTACAGGCCCAGTTTGTGAAAAAAGCTCAATATAAGCCACCCACGGGGCTTGAAGGTAACCAGTATTCAGCAGAAGGAATTTGGGATCACAAAGTATATAATGGGCCAAACAGTATTCTGGGATTGAGTTAGGGAAAAAGACACATTTGAATATGTGAAAAGACACACATAGAAAAATGTGGAGCAAAACCAGCTTTCAGAGAAAACAACCACAGCTCCTTACCCTCTGTAGTGCCCCATCCATTTCATGTGTCCAACTGATGTTTATGACTTTGGGCTGAAGAGCAATTAAGACTTTGGGCTGAAGAGCAATTAATTTTCTGCTCCCAGGTTATTTGGAGTACGATGAGGTTCAATTTGCCTCATCTCTGACTGGCTAAAATTCTTCACTCACAGTGAAATGATTAACTTATTACAGCCTGAGAAGATTTTTGCTACTTTCTTCATATTTCCCGTTAAGATGCATTTATGCCCATTGTATCACAGTTTTGTGTGACCGATATTCATAACTCATATCATTTCCAGAATATACTCTAAACGAGTTAAAATATCAATTTGAAGAGCTTACATGGTGCATGTACTGTGCATAATGCTTTCTGTCACATATAAATAAGTTACATTTCTGAAATCAATCTGAATCCAAACATACACAGTACCTTTTACATTCTGCCCTATTTCTCACTCACCTTCTGATTATATTCTCCATAACAGTGTCTGTGTGGGAAAGTATGAATAACTTTTTTGTTTATTGACTGATGCAGAACGGAGGCATATTTGCCTGCAGAAGATTTATGATCCATGAGACTATTACATTTGGATTGCAGATAGCAGATTAGTTTGGGATTTGTCTCATTCAGAAAGCATTGACAATGGCGATTCATCACCATGATTTCACTAAAGGATCTTAGCAATGTTTCATGTCACAAGCAGGTGCTCAATTTTCATCCATGAAGAAAGTGGTATAAATGGAGACACCACAATAAAAATGTAAGCATTCTTATTTATTTAGGATGAGAGGAAAACGTATATGTCAGAGACATTTATTACTTTGTTTACTTGTGGAGTTTGAACTTTTCTGGGAAAATGTCTTTCAAGCTGTTAAAATTCATGAATTGACCAGATATCAAACCTTCAAGATTCTATTTTTCTCCTTATAATGGCAAGATGAATTCATTGTCTATGTTCTGACTCCTTATAACCGTTAACGGAAAGGAACATGGAAATTCAGTATACATTGTCCCAAACTGTCAAAAAAGGAACCTACACGTGGAGTTAGTAACTACATTTAAGCCTCTAAATAAGTCACCTGAGATGCAGAACTGGACGAATTCCAGCACAAAAGCATGGAGGCCTACAAGGCAAATAAGCACCTCCAAAATTCAAATACATTGTCCAAGTGCCTGTTTAGGAAGGTGGCAAAAACCCCACCTTTAATCTTCAGAATTGAGCACCTCTCAGTTACAAGTGCTTGTCTTGTCTCACCAGCAAGGAATATCAGATATCAAATGGAGGCTAGTACCTTAAAAGGAGTGCCTAAGAAAGGTCAGATGACATCTGAAGAGGCCTATAGAAGACATAATTATTCTGCAAAGGCAGTGTTAGATGTGCATCCCAAGCAGTCTTCATATTGCACTTCATGCTGTCAATGATATGAGAATGTCTCCATGCTGTTTCATTTTGTTCATTATCTTCAAGCATTCATTACTTCATACCCTGAATTCATAAGATTGCTCACAGAAAACAAATCCTTAATCATGTAGCTGTTCTGTGAAGTGGCAAAACAGAGCAATCGTATATTAAGAATGGTCCCTAGTAGTTAAAAAGGAGTTCATAATAAATGAAGACTGTAGCATCCAGCAGAACTTGAGTGCCTTATCTTTCCAGGTACTGACTGAAACAGCTATAATCACAGTGGTGGACTAAGCAGACAGAGAAGTGTTTGGTCCATCCATTCAGCTATACGTGCATAATACGACCCACAACATGCGTGCTGTCACACTCTGCTGCAAGGAGACTTGTAGCTGCTTAACACTGCTGTATGCCCATCTTAAATGCTCACATCACTTCCAAAGCAGGAAACACAACAAGCACGACCATTCCTCCTGGGCCAGCACCCATTTCTCAACACGCGTTTCTCCACACTGAGTTTATTCCCACTCCTAGTTTAGCATGTTACTTGTTTTCTTCATACCAGACAAGACTTCAGTTCTCAATCTGTGGCGAGTTTTCCCCAACAATCTCCTGTGTGGTGCATTAGCAAAGATTGTATAAATATTTATTTTTCCCCTATATTGTTCTTTCTTTTTCAGAAAGCTAATGAGAAAGCAGCATGCTGTTGTCCAAATCCATGCCCTCATGTCCCTCTTACTTGTATAAGCCTACCCATAATTATTTCTACCACAAGCACTTCATTTCCTAACTGTGGCACAGATCTAATTATCAAAAAGACTTATTTTAAAAAAATATTAAAACACATTTTTCTACAGATTGTCCTCTTTCTGAAGAGAATTTTGTTATTCTTTGAATAATGGCAAATGTGTCTTCTCCTCAGAACTGTTGTTTGTCCACATTATCCATCGTCTTAACGAACCACAGTTCAGGACACTAAGAGGAGAGGTTTTAAGGTATTGTGGCAGACGCAGCCTGGATGAAAAACCTAAACCACCAGTGAAAGAGGTGACAAAACTGATAACCTTAGAGTTCCAGAAGCATCTCTACTTCTCCTTTTTTTATTTTTGGACAGAAATTCTTTGGCTTTTTACTTAAGGTACATACAATAAGTGAATTTTGAAAATTCACTTATTTCCCTAGGGGAAAAAAACCTAACACTTAATTTGTGTTCCATTCATTGACAGGCATTATGTGTCAAAATCATCCATGGTAATTTTTTAATAAAGAAAGAAAAGAGCACTGTCTCCTTTCTTTCCATCTTTTACTTCTTAGTATTGGTCAAACATGCTTCAGAAGGACCTTCCAAGGCTCAAGCTAGTCAGATGTCCTGGAGAATTCTGCCATAGCCCTGCTGTGTACCCCTGCGGTGATTCTGCCATTGCAGACCCACAAACATAGGAGTAATGTTATTGGATCTGTTCATACGCGTGGGCTTACGGTTGGGTACCGTGTTAATTCAGGTCCATAATATACTTATTTTATAACTATGAATTCTGATGAAAGGATTATTCAATTAATTTAGCTGTATTGGCCTTCATATCTACCTGCTTTTTCATTTGTTAGGCATCCTCTTCATAAGAGAGCTTCAGTGAGCTTAGGTATGCTCTGCTAAAGGGGAGCAGTGAGTATTTCACAGAAGACTTCTTCCCTGAAATTAAGGCAACTGTATCTGACAATCACATCATTAATTTCCCAGCATAATGCTTGCTTTCGAAGCAACATTATGCAGTTTATTCCCAAACTCTGTTCTTCAGACTTGCTACTTCACTTAATTATCCTCTCTTGAGAATAGACTTTGCATTGTCTTTAATGACTAACATCTTATTTTCTGTCCTATGAAAAGCTCAGTACTGTCTGCAGACACAGCGCTCCTGAGGAATAGATTTGCCTTCATGTAAGTGAGTCACCTCAAATTAGTTTTTTTCTCACAACAGATTATGATTAAAATAAATGCAAACTACTTAACATCAAACTCAGCAGAGTTATAAAGCTTTAGAAGGTGCCAGAAAAGAAGTTATTTATTTGTTCTTCCTACTACACTCAAGGCTTAATCTCTTACAGCCTGGCCCCAGCCTGGAGTGGACAGACCATTCAATATTTATGGACTTTGGGCTAACAAGATGTTTCTTAAAGATCTCAAGTCATAGGACAAGTAGAACCATTTGAGGAACCACCAACATGACCTCTTAGATGCAAAATGTGGATGAAATGGTTAAAGGGGCCTACAAGAGATCCCAGACGTATCACATTGCTTGTAGGGATTCAAATATAATGTACCATTTCTCCTCTGGCTTAAAAAGTGGAACAGATGGCTTGTTGGCTTAGTGATAACTGTCCATACCTCCAACAACTCTGCCAAGGAATAACTGAATAATATCCTATCTCAGTCTGACTTGGACATTAAAAGTATGTGCATGTTCGTAAGTGCAGCTCATATTCCTGTGGTTGTTCATCGTCCTGCTTGTTTGCCATGCATTTTGTTGTAATTTGTAACACTGAAGAATATAGAATACAGAATAAATCTTGCAGAGGTGAATAATTTCCCTTGTGTAATTTTTACCTGCAAAGTTTTCTGGCAGTACATCTTTTGCAGTATTAAGACAAAACACTAATTGTCATAAAACAAGCACTCCTCCGCACAACAAAAGTCAATAGTGATATTACAGACCACAGGGAATAACAAAGTCAACTGGAACAGAGAACCTTTCTAAACCCAAGTTTGTTTGTTTATCTTCAGGCATAAAAAGATTATGTTAATCTTCATGACAACTAAAGGCAGGATATATAACTCCATATTAACAGTTCACCATACTCTGAATTTGTTGCTCTTAAAGGAATATGCTAAACAAGATAAGTGTATTTCCAAAGGCTGAGAGCTCAAATTTGCTTCCAATAACAACTCAAAAGCTTTGAGGTGTTACAGGAAATGCGTGGTTTGGAATTCGTTTCTCTTGGGTATATTTAATACAACAGTTTTGAGTGCAGAGATTGAGGAGAATAGTGTCTTTAGGTATCAATAGCTCCTGTGACAGAGTAGAGAAATCTCTATATTTAGCCACAGAAGGAAGGCTTCTCTGCACAACCATTTCTTATAGCACAGTGTCAAAGTTTCATCGGCGATTACTGCTATGGACAGGAAAAGGTATATTTCACAAATGTGCGGCTATCAATCCAATTCTTTTTTCCTCAAAGGTTTGTTCTTTAGCATAAACGCTTATACCCACTGAAACTAAGTCAGCAAGCTTATGCACTGACATTGGGAGCACAGTCTCATCTGTTTTGATAAGCCATGTATAACTGGAGCCAGTGACCTCCCAAAGGCCTCTACCTTCAACCAGGTTAGAGATGCCTAACTACTGACATGACAGGTCCCTTGTCATTAGGCTGTCAAGCTTACTATTGCCAAGGCCAGCAAAATTAGGAACTCATGGGCAGTCTCCAGTGCAATTTTCAGGACCTCACAGTTCATGGCACAATATAGGTTTTTGCACAAAGACCTGTCCCTGCCTGAAGCCAAAAGATGTGTCTACATGGAAGTCAGAAACGTGACAGAGGGAAATGTAGATTTATCTCAAGGGAGAAATTTAGATGTGACAGACAAAGCTGTGATGTCTGATTTGTCTTCACCAGTTTGGTCCCTCCAAGCTGTTCACTACAGAGCACGTTTGGGACTGGCAAGAGAGTAAAAAGGGAATACAAGGTGGGAAATATGTTTGATTCTGGTCACAGGAGAAGCTCTGTAAGAGGAGATGATGGGTGAGAGAAGGAATTGGTTCAGGATCCTGCAGCAGTAGACAGACAATGGAAATTGAAAATTACTATTTTATACCTATATGGACATATAATTAGAATTAATTTGAGTTGTTAAAAACAGGTTTTTTCTAATTCTTAGACAATGTCTACACATGTACCATTTAAGACTCCTGGCAAAAAAAAATAGAGTGTATTATTCTCTGAAATGTTTTGAATATAAGACACTAGCTGTAATAGCTGCCATTAAAGACTATAAATACAACTGTAACATAAAGCTATGGTAAGTTCTGTTTGGGGCAGAATTTTCCCAGTCTTCAGCAGAGTTAGCAGTATAAACATTCAGATCATAGCTGCTTACGAATATCTTCAGTGAAAAATAATTGGAAGCCCTGATACACACAAGTAAGTTTTGTGCTCATTTCCCAGTTCCATTTTCCAGTCCTGGTATGGGCTGGACTGACAAGGACTGCCAGCTGAAGTGACAGAGAAGGAGTGGATCAAGCCAATAACAGGTATAAATGTCATCTTCTCTTGTGCATAGGTGAGTGAAAAGGATGAGGATGAGATGGAGACATGCATTTCTCTGTGCAGAAGGTTGACTTTTTTCACCCGAAAAATTTCAGACACATTGTCAGAAAAGGAAAGCAGTAAATAAAAAAAACAAAAAGATAGACTAAAAATATTCCACACAATCTCAGACAGATTTAGGTGGGACAGAACCTCTGGAGGTCTCTATCCAATGCCTTGCTCCAAAGATGTCTACTGTCATAGCCAGACTGAGTAGCTCAGAGCCAGGTAACAGTTAAAGATCCCTATTGACACCACCTCTCTGGGCTACATCCCATGGCCGTGCCACTCCCCTGGGGAAGAATTATTTCTTCCTACCCCATCAGAATTTCTTCTGTTGCAGAGGTTCCTGTTGGCTTTCCTGAGAGGGGCATGGCTCTGTTTTTATCATGCCCTTTTTGAAGTGGGAGTTCGATCTCCCTCAACTTTCTCTCAGCCAAGTGGAATAAAGCCTCTTCCCTCAACCTTTCCTTGTACACACTGTGATCCAGCTCGCAGTATGCAGTTGGCCTGTATCGCTGTCAGGGTGCACTGCTGGCTCATGCTTCCCAGCCAGTTCCCAGTCTGTCCTGGCTCAGAGGCTGGCTCTGTCTCTGGTGCAGGCTCTGCATTTTTCCCTGTTGAATTTCACAAAGTTCATGCTGCTCCAGCTCACATCGCTGGAATCTTTCCAGGTATGAAGTGAGGGCTGTGCAGCCTTGACAACACCACTGTCTGGTTTAAGCGTCTTGTTATGTTTGCATTGGCTCCAGCAAAGCTCCTAGCAAGCTGAACCCTATCCATCAGGAAAGGAGCTTTAAGTCATTAATATCCTCCTGAGGTATAATTTTTAAAGTTTTGCCACCGTGTTTTCAGAAGGCTGTAAGCAAGGACAGCAGCCTGGAGGCAGGAAACTGCTAATTAAGGTATAAGTCAGAAATGCTAGCTGTGTAATATGAGGAAAAGAGGGAAAGCAGCAGCTCTGGCCAGCCTTTAACAACGATGACATTCACAAACTAGTTTAAGCAGTTTCAGTAAGACAGAGGTCTGAGAAGTGACATCCAGGAGCCAGTGTTTGCCAGGAAACACCTCTCTCAAATGCAGCAAGAGAGCAGGAAACGCACTCTCACTTCAGCCTTGGGGATTCCCAGCAGTCATGATAAAAGGCAAGAGGCAGTTGTATATATGGCCCGTTCTGTCTTTTGTCCATGCACCCCTTTATGCCTATGTCCTCCTCCACTCCATCCTCACTCAACTTGGTTTACCTTTTATTTGTGCTGTCAATTGTGCTTGTCTGCATAAGTCCATAAGCCTCTCTTTTGCCTGCTATAATTGAGACTCTGAAATATATTCCTTCAGAAGCTTGGCTTTTGAATTTATTTGTTTGAGCTGGGAAACAAAAAAAAAAAGTGTACTTTTAAGTAGGTCATTGAATTTCTTTACAACCAAACTCCTTTGACAGAGGCTTACTATTTTTTGTGTGCATTTCAATAGGAAAATACATTATTTCAGAGTTGACTGGAATGTTTTTGTTTTCAAATACAGAGTTTCCTCTTTTGTGACTTGTGCAGTTGAATATTACAAATTGAGCTCCTAGATCTTTTGCTGTGCTGACACTTCTCTTCCCCCTACATCATTTCCTTTTTCTCCTGTCCTAGTTTATTAGGATGAGTTTTTCAATTGAGAATTCCAGTATTTCACAGCAAGCCTTTTCATATTTCTCTTTACTATCCTTTCCTTTGTAACATCCTCCTCCTGCGTTTTTACTGATCCCTTGCTCACTCACCTTCTCTCTGCCTTTGCCAGGCTTCCATGTCTTCTTTCTTCGCATTCAAATGTGCAAAATTTCTGAGTGCCTTAATTAACTCTCCTGCTTGAACAACTTATAAGCAGGGTCAAGATGGTTCCTGCTTTTCAGAGGAATGTGCAACAGAGCAGGTGGAATCTATCCATGAATTAACACCTATTCTTGCTTTGATAAACATTATGACCTGATTCTTGTCTGTATTGTTTATATGCTGTAAAACTTCTGAATTGAACTACATTGAAAAGAAAAATATAGTCAAATGAGAACAGTTTGAGTTTACAGTCTCTTTTCCTTCACAATGTTATGCCATGAGTTGTCAGATAGCAGAAAATCAAAGAACAGCTTCTAGAATATAGTGGTCTTCTATGATGGAGTAACTACATCGGTGGACAAGGGAAGAACTATCTGATCTTCTGTAAGGCCTCGGACACGGTCCCCCACAATATCCTTCTCTTTAAATAGAGATATAGATTGGATGAGTGGACTGCTCAGTGGATGAGGAATCAGTTGGATGGTTACATCATTAAGTCAAATTTTGAAGCTTTCATTTACATTCCACACATAAATCTAGTCAGTCAGCCTCTCTGGTTTATTGGTTTATTGCTGAAGGACATAACCGCTGCAGTAACTGTTGAGGTAATTGCTGAGATAACATAACCTCCATTTTTAAAAAGAGGAACAAGGAAGACCGAGGGAACTACAGGCCAGTCACTTCTTACTTCTGTGCCTGGCCAGAAGGTCATGGAGCAGATTCTCCTGGAAATTCTTCCAGCATCGGTGGACAAGAGACGAGCAACTGATGCCATCTACCTGGACTTGTGCAAGGCATTTGACACTGTCCCACACAACATTCTTCTCTCTAAACTGGAGAGAACATGGGTTTGATGGATGGACCACTGAGTGGACAAGGAATTGGCTGGATGGCCACACTCAGAGAGTGGTGGTCAACGGCTCAATGTCCAAGTAGAGACCGGTAACGAGTGGTGTTCCTCAGGGGTCGGTATTGGGACCAGCACTGGCTTACATCTTTGCTGGCAACATGGACAGTGGGATAGAGTGCACCTTCAGCAAGTTCGCCAACAACATCAAGCTGTGTGGTGCAGTCGACATGCTGGAGGGAAGAGATGCCATCCAGAGGGACTTTGACATGCTGGAGAGAAGGGCCCATGAAAATCTCATGAAGTTGCACAAGGCAGAGTGCAAAGTCCTGTACATGGGTCATGGCAATCCCAGGCACAAATACAGACTGGGCGGAGAATGGATGGAGAGCAGCCCTGTGGAGAAGGACTTGGGGGTGCTGGTGGATGAGAAGCTGAACATGAGCCAAAAATGCACGCTTGCAGCCCAGAAAGCCAACCACATCCTGGGCAGCATCAATTTTATCAGGTGAGGCAGTATTTATGTCTGTAAAAGGAGCATGGACAGCAGGTCAAGGGAGGTGATTCTGCCCCTCTATCCACTCTTGTGATACCCCACCTGGAATACTTCATCCAAGTCTGTAGCTCCGAACATAAGAAGCACATGGACCAGTTGGATAGCGTCCAGAGGCCACGATGATGATCAGAGGGTTGGAGCACCTCTCCTATGAGGACAGGCTGAGAGAGTTGGGGCTGTTCAGCCTGGAGAAGAGGAGGCTCTGAGCAACCTGATCTGATTGAAAATGCCCTTGCTCCTTGCAGGGGGCTTGCACTAGACGACCATTAAAGGTTCCTTCCAACCCTAACTATTCTATGATTCTATGACAAACACAGTTTCAGGCAGCTTCTCACTTTGGATAAAGATGTCCAGGACTTCAGTAGACTTTGTGCTTTTCTGTTCATCTGCTGAGCAACCTACCCTCTGCTCATTGAAAACAAAAAGGGAAATCAGCTGGAAAAATAGGAAAATTTCTGCTAAAAGAAAAAGAAGGGAGTATTGTGTTCTTCACTTGGAAAGGTTTCATTTAGATATTTGGCTGAATTGGTGCTTATTTTTAAAGGAATAATAGCCACTTGAAAACAGAATTTTTGATCAAATGCAATGTTCTACATCAGCATGCATGTTACAACATAGAATCATAGAATCATAGAACGGTTAGAGTTGGAAGGGACCTTCAAAGGTCATCTAATCCAACACCCCTGCAAGGAGCAGGGACATCCCCAACTAGATCAGGTTGCTCAGAGCCTCATCCAGCCTGGCCTTGAACATTTCCAGGGATGGGGCATCCACCACCTCTCTGGGCAACCTGTTCCAGTGCTCTACAACTCTCAGTGTAAAAAATTGTTTCCTAATATCTAATCTAAATCTACCTCCCTCTATTTTAAAAACATTACCCCTTGTCCTATCACAACAGGCCCTACTGAACAGCCTCTCCCCATCTTTCCTCTAGGCCCCCTTGAGGTACTGGAAGACCGCTATCAGGTCTCCCCGGAGCCTCCTCTTCTCCAGGCTGAACAGCCCCAACTCTCTCAGCCTGGCCTCAGAGCAGAGGTGCTCCAGCCCTCTCATCATCTTCGTGGCCCTCCTCTGGACCCTCTCCAACTGGTCCATGTCCTTCTTATGTTGGGGACTCCAGAACTGGACGCAGTACTCCAGGTGGGGTCTCACCAGGGCAGAGTAGAGGGGGAGAATCAACTCCCTTGACCTGCTGGCCACGCTCCTCTTGATGCAGCCCAGGATGTGGTTGGCCTTCTGGGCCGCAAGGGCACATTGCCAGCTCATGTTGAGCTTCTCGTCCACCAGCACTTCCAAGTCCTTTTCCTCAGGGCTGCTCTCAATCCATTCTCCACCCAGCTTGTATTTGTGCCTGGGATTGCCATGACCCAGGTGCAGGGCTTTGCACTCGGCCTTGTGCAACTTCATGAGATTTTCACGGGCCCATCTCTCCAGCCTGTCAAAGTCCCTCTGGATGGCATCTCTTCCCTCCAGCATGTCAACAGCACCACACAGCTTGGTGTCATCGGCGAACTTGCTGAGGGTGCACTCTATCCCACTGTCCATGTTGCTGACAAAGATGTTGAACAGGGCCGGGCCCAACACAGACCCCTGAGGGACGCCACTTGTGACTGGTCTCCACTTGGACATCGAGCCATTGACCACCACTCTCTGAGTGCAGCCATCCAGTCAACTCCTTATCCACCGAGTGGTCCGCCCATCAAACCCATGTGCTCTCCAGTTTAGAGAAAAGAATGTTGATAAGAAATGTGTGTGTGTATATGTAAGAAAATACCTGACTTTTAAATCTGATTCCTTAACCAACTAATTTCACTACTCTGCGGAATACCGAACAGTTCTGATATTAGAAATTTTTCAGCAGGAAGAGAATAATAGATAAGTATCATCTGAAATGGCTGTCGAGATCTCATATTTTGTAGTTACAAGACTTCACATCAAATTGTCTCCTTCAAAAATCACACATATGTCTCTTTGCATTTATTCTAGCTCATTTAACTGACATCATCTTTCTAATCATGTTCCCCAAGATGACAAATTCATGACAGAAAAACTAATACTTCAATCCGTCAACAGATTTCATAGACTTCTGGTCATAGATCCCTTCACTACAGAGAAATTTAAACTCCTCCATGTCTTAGGGATAAAGAAACTAAAAGGTGTCTGAAAGAGCCCAGTCAGATTCAAACATTCATCTAAAGCTTTACTAAAAACAATTATAGATATTGTACACATTTTTGGCTTATTTCCTAACTAGCAATATTCTTTTTTTTTTTTTTTTTTAAATAACAAAGTTATACTTACTTAACAGGAAGTACAATAGCTTTCCTATTATATCTAAATTAAATCAATATTTTAGACTCTCATTTGAAAGTGTTCCTGATAAGTCTTTAATTACTGCCACGTTCTTGACCGGTGTAGCAACAATTCCCCAAGAGTCCTCACTAGCATGTCCACATTACATTACCTATGAATTTTGCTTAAAAATTCCCCTTTGCTTTGTTGCTTTGGACTCATATTAGGCAGCCCAGAAAGAGAACATCCTCATTGCTGCTGACAGCCTGCTCATACTTGACAGGGAACTTGAGGTAATGCCTTGCTTATACCACAGAGAAGGACTTTATGCCTTTTCTTTTTGGCTATGGGCAAAAGCTGGATTATACATTTGCCATCAAAACCAATTGTGCTAATTGATGTCCAGCTTTAGAGAGAGATTTTGCTACAGGGAAAGGTAGTTCTTTCTTGTCACTTTCTTGCTGAGGTCAGTCACTCAGTAAGTTCCCAGGTGGATAGAGACATATTTACATGTTCAATTTTATGCACTGTGAAAGTTTCACTCAAGTAAAAGTTTACAAATTCATAAAAGTGAGATATATAGATAGATCTTCCCCATGGCTGGGGACCAGCTTACAATGGACTTTTGAAGGGACTTGTGACATTGGTCTGATGTGTCTAAATGAAGAGTAAAAAAAGAGCAAGCCAGAAGGTAGGAAGTGCTGCTGACACAGGGTGTCCTGTGCAGCAACATGCTCCCTTTACATGAGTCTCTGTCCCCCCAGTCCAGAACCATTGAAAGCCAACAAGATAATTCCTAGGCAGGACTATTTCCAGTGTCAGAACAGCCCAAGCATGGACATAAGCTTATTAACTCAGGTGGGCAGCTAAAATAATGTTTGCTCTGAAGAGTTTAATGTTTATCAGAAACAAATTACAGCAGTGAAGACACGAGCTATGCACGACTCAGAGCCCATGTTTGGAGTGGGAGATATGTCAGCCCATGACAATTACCATGAGAGGTTTGGGCAATGAGCCATGGAGGCTCTGACAGATGCCAGTTTCTGATACACATAAATCTGTCAACATAGGATATTTTCTGCAGGGAACTACTCTGCTAGAAAGTCCCTTCTAGATTTTACATGTCCTGTAAAGCCCAAAAAATTGTCAGTTATTTTGACACTAGAGTAATTTCAAACAGTTTTACTATTCAAATAAATGTCTAATCCTTTGATGGATCCTGCTAAGCTACTTACTACAGAAATAACTTCCAGCAGTAAATCCAGCAAGTTCATTTTCATATCTTGGGAAACATTTCTACTCACAAGCATCAGTTTGCAAGGTTTTAATTCTAATGACGCACTTTTGTTCTTGTACTATGGGCAAGGGCTCAGTCTGCAGATTACATTAGCATGACTAGAAGCTTCCATGCATCAGCTGAGCCACTGAACAACTCTTCATGTGCACACTCAGCTCCCATTATGAGGAAATTTAAAGTAATCCGCTTTAATTGCCAACAGAGCTACATTTAGCTTGACATACATTTAGCTTCACTTTACATTTGCATGCACAGTTGTAGTACAACTAAGGTGAAGCATAGTAACTGCCTAAAAAACTGTAACTGGATCAGGTGTGTGAGAAAATTACTTCCTGGTAGCTCTGAGGATAAACTTGGGGTGTCATCTGTAAGTCATCTCTGCTAAGACTCTCATCATTTGTACCCTTCTTTTATTTTAAGGTGGTGTGAAAATATAGCATGCTGCATCTCTTGCCCTTCCTAGGTCCAGTGAGACCAAATCACTGTCTAGGTTATAAACATAGCGACTGAAAAGTAACCTGAATTTGTGGAGATGATGCAGTGCGGCTGTGAGCTTCTGCAGAATGTCTCTGCAGCCTTTGAAAAAAAAATGCAAATTTATTTTATGTGTTCTTTTTTTTTCTTTTTTATTTTATGTGTTCTTTTTTTTTTCCCTTTTTTATTTTATGTGTTCTTTTTTTTCTTTTTTTACACTTGTCTTTCACTCCATTGCAGAAAATCATCCAGCTGAAGCATGAAGATCCTCCAAATAGCACACTCTCTCTAAGTGATGGTCCTGCTAAAGTATGCTTAGATAGCAAAATAATTCAGTAGAATACCTCACTCATTTAGCATAGGAAGAACTCTACACACAAAAATCTGGTTTGGCATAAGCATGCCCTTGGTTTGCACGCTCAGGCAGAGCAGCTGTCCAAACCTCAGATTGCTAAAGGCCATCACCTAGCCATATTTTGGTGCTCGTCAACATGAACTGGCAGCATTTCAGCTAACTCCCCCTCTCAGAGAGAGGCTCCTCTTTTAATCTGGTCTGCACACTGAGCCACAATTTACTGAAAAAAACTAATGGCTCTTGTTGTATGGCAGGACCATGAATCCTTTTCTGGCAGTGGTCTGCCTAGCGATGCTTAAAAAAAATGACACGCAACAGCCTTTTCCACCTGTGCTAAGTTAACAATGATGCAGTTTGCAGAGAGAAATTCCCTTGAAAACTGCAGCTTCTGCATGTTGCATCAGAGTTCCGAGGGCATTGATAGGCCTTTGCAGCCCTGATGAACCTGATGAACCTCTCCTCAGATCCCCATCCACTCCCTCTGCATAGGGGTCCAGAAGCTCCTTTTAAGCTCATACCTGAGCTTAAATGCTTACCTAAGCTTAAATAAGCTTAAGTCCTTGTCTTGAGATACGCTGTAGATGTGTCTGTCTCCAGTCCTGATCCTAGATATGCCTATATATTCTGGTAGCTTGTCTCCAGTCCCATCTTCAGTTTCATCTCCTGCTGCTCATGAATGGACCCTGGGCTTGACTGATCACTTCCTTTATCTGCAAATGTCAATGGACCTCATTAACAGCATCTTGCTTTGCCCACCATACTCAAACGCTGCAGGACTGCACCCAGGTTGGTGAGGATAATATGCACTACGATCATCCTAGGCTTTTGGTTTGCTTCTCTTGGTGGAGCAGCATTACTATTGCTGCCCCTTGATAGTTGCAGCTTTCGCTTTATACAACTAGCAGTAATCAATGGGATGATCTTGTTCTCTGAGGTCTTATAAGAGAGTAAAGTCACTTTTCTTGAAGCTGTTTGAAGCTGTAGGAATAAGTAAGGCAAGGCAAGTGCTGTAGTTGAAGAAGGCACTTCAGTCAAAGGAGATGTTGTAGTGGATGTCTACTACAAGTCACCCAGCCAGCATGTTAACACTGATGAGTTATTCTACAGACAATTAGGATAAATCTCTGGATCAGTAGCCTTTGTCCTTATGAGAGATTTCAAATTTCCAGTCATCCATTGGGAATACCATAATGCTATGATAAGCAAGTCTGTGAAATTCTTGAAGTTTGTGGAAGTACTTTTTGACACAAGCACTCAGGGAGCCAACAAGCTATTCAGGGATCTACTTGGCAGAGTACCCTGGGAATCTGCTTTTGACGGCTTAGGAGTCCACGAGTGCTGGTCAGTTTTTAAGAACTGCCTTTTAGAAGTACAGGAGCAGACAACTCCACTATGTTGTAAACCAAGCAAGCAGGGCAGAAGATCAACTTGGCTGGACAGGGAACTCCCCTTGGAACTCAGGACAGAAAAAAACAAATTGTGTGATAGCTGTGAGATCAGGCTTCACAAGAGCCGTGGTTTGCATATGCAGGGAGAAGATACAAAAGGTCAAAGCTCAGCTAGAGCTGCAACTGGCCAGTGTTGTGTCAAAAAATAAAAGGCTTTTTAAAGTATCTTAATAGCAAGAGGAGGTCCAAGGAAAACATTGCACCAATACTTGTTAAAGATGGTCACCTGACTAATAGGGATGAAGAAGAAGCAGAGGCACTCAATGCTCTTTCTGCCTCAGTCTTTAACAACACTGATAGACCTTGAGCTGCCCAGTTCTTTGAGTTGGAGGACCATGACTGCGGGAGCAGTGACTTTCCATTTGTGGATACTGAAATTGTAAGGGGCCAGCTGTATCAGCTGAATGTTCATAAGTCCATGGGGCCTGATGGGATTCATTCCAGAGTACTGAAGGAGCTAGTGGATGTTACAGCAGGACCCCTCTCAATCATCTACCAAAGGTCTTGGGAGTCTAGGGAGTTCCCCACTGACTGGAAGCTAGACAACATTATTCCAGTTTACAAAAGGGTGTGAGGGAAGAGTCAGGAAACTGTAGTTTAACATGTTAGTCTAACGACAGTACCTGGGAAAAGGACAATGCAATCATCAGGCACAGTCAACGTGGGTTCACAAAGGGAAAATTCTGTTTAACTAATTTGATATCCTTCTACAATAAGGCCATCCACCTGGTGGATGAAGACAAGACAGCATATGTATTTTTCAATGGATTTTAGTACGACGTTTGATACTGTCACTCACAGCATCCTTCTGGACAAGTTGTCCAGTCGTGAGATGAACAGGTACACAGTGTGTTGGCTGAAGAACCAGCTGAACGGCAGGGCTCAAGGGGTTGTCGTGAATGGGGCTACATCTGGCTGGTGACTGGTCACCAGTGGTGTTCCTCATGGCTCAAATTCCAACTGAAATATTATATTCTTTTCTATATCATTATTCTAGTCTAGTCTAGTCCAGTCTAGTCAGTCTTGGATCTTCTACAAGTCTCAGGCAGGCCTCTGGGCCAAGATGAATGTTTGGCAGAAGCAAAGATAAAGCTGAAAGGTGAGAATGAAGACACAAAGGCAAGAATGAGACTGAGTGGAAAAAAAAACAGACAAAATCCAACTACATGTCTCTTGGGATGGTCCTGGGGCACATCTTAGAATGATGGCACAGATGGGTATCATCATTTTAGCTGCACACTTAATTTCTTTGGCCTCATCAGCTTTCTATATATAACCTCAAAAACCAAACCACCAGACTAACAGGCTTTGTCATTAAAAGTAAGACTCTTACTGGGCTCAGCCACACGAATAATCAACCAGATTGCAAGGACTTTAACTCCAGTCAGTGTCTCATGCTTGTTTTTATTTAACTAGTGATTTCTGAGTCTCAGCATTTCCAGTAAAAGTATCTTTTGCCCTTCACTAGAGTACACCAAATATTTTAGATGTCTCTTTCCTGATGCTTTTAAGCTCACACTAATGGCATCTGTTAAAAGATGTCATTGATTTTCATTCGGCTAAGCAATTTGCATAACATTGCATCTTTCTTCTTCTGTCCCTCTGCTACTTACTTGCAAATAAACCTAAGTGGCCTTCAATCTCACTTCTTGTGCATAGTGAGAGGCACAGAAATATTTTTGGCTGTCTAGAGCTTAATGATAGTGACAAAAGGGTCAAGTGCTTATGGGTAAAAAATCAAGCAAAACAATAATAAGGCAGATAGATATCATAGTGAGAGTTTGTTATAGACCACCCAAACAGGATGAAGAGGCAGATGAAATATTCTCTAAGCAGCTGGGAGATATCTCACAATCACTAGCCTTTGTTCCCATGGAGGACTTCAACTTATGAGATGTCTTCTGGAAGCACAATATAGTGGAGAGGAAAAAGTCTAAGAGGTTCCTGGAGTGTGTGGAAGATAACTTCCTGACACAGCTGGTGAGTGAGCCAACTAAGGAAGGCACTCAGTTGGTGAGTGCACCAACTAGGGGAAGCACCTAGTTGGTGAGTGAGTCAACTAGGGAAGGTGTCTCACTGGACCTGTTGTTTGCAGAGCAGGACTTGTGAGTAATGTGATGATTGGAGACCATCTTGGGTATAGTGATCATGAAACAATTGAGATTTTTGTTATTGGAGAATTAAGGAGGACAGTTCACAGAGCTGTTACTTTGGACTTGCGGAGGGCAGACTTCAGCCCATTTGGAGGCCTGGATGACAGAGTCCCTTGGGAGACAGTCCTGAAGGGCAAACGAGTCCAGGAAAGCTGGACATTGTTCTTGAGGTACAGCCCGCTGAGCTGGAAGACAGAGACAGGGAACAGAATGAAGCCTCCATAATCCAAGGGGAAATGGCTAGTGACCTGCTACACCAGTTAGACACACAGAAGTCTATGGGGCCAAATGGGACCCACCCAAGGGTACTGAGGGAGCTAGCAGAAGCCACTTCCCACCAAGCCACTTCCCACCAAGCCACTTCCCACCTTTTGTCAGCAATCCTGACTAACTGGTGAGGTCCCAGTTGACTGGAGATTAGGATTAGCCCATCTACAGGAAGGACTGGAAGGCGTATTCAGGGAACTACAGGCCCATTAGTCTAACCTCGGTGCCAGGGAAGGTTATGGAGCAGATAATCTTGAGTGTCATCATACAGCATGTACAGGACAACGAGATTATCAGGCCCAGTGAGCATGAGTTTATGAAAGGCAGGTCCTGCTTGACTAACCTGATCTCCTATGACAAGGTGATCTGCCTAGTAGATGAAGGAAAGGCTGTGGCTGTTGTTTACCTGGACGTTAGTAAAGGCTTTAACACCATTTCCCACAGCACACTCTTGGAGAAACTGGCTGCTCGTGGTTTGGATGGGCATACTCTTTGCTAGGTAAAAAATTGACTGGATGGGTGAGCCCAAAAAGTGGTATTGAATGGAGTCAAATCCAGTTGGCAGCCAGTCACAAGTAGTGTTCCCCAGGGCTCAGTATTGGGGGCAGATTTGCTTAATGTCTTCATCAGTGATCTGGATGAGGGGATTGAATGCACCCTCAGTAAGTTTGCAAACAGAATCACGGAATCACAGAATTATCATGATTGGAAAAGACCTAAAAGATCATCCAGTCCAACCATCACCAATACTTCTCAGCTAAATCATATCCCTCAACACAATATTCAAACGTTTCTTGAACACCCCCATGGTCGGTGACTCCACCACCTCCCTGGGCAGTGCATTCCAGTGCCTGACTACCCTTTCCGAGAAGTAATATTTCCTAATGTCCAGCCTGAATCTCTCCTGGCGCAGCTTGAAACCATTGCCTCTAGTTCTATCACCGTCTACACGAGAGAAAAGGCCGACCCCTAGCTCACCACAACCTCCCTTCAGGAAGTTATAGAGAGCTATAAGGTCTCCCCTGAGCCTTCTCTTCTCCAGACTGAACAATCCCAGCTCCCTCAGCTGCTCCTCATAAGGCCTGTGTTGATCTGCTTGAGGGTAGAAAGGCTCTACAGAGGGATCTGGACAGGCTGAGGCCGATTGCATGAGACTTAACAAGGATAAGTGCCAGGTCTTGCACTTGGGTCACCCAACCCCATACAATGCTATAGATTTGTGAAAAGTGGCTGGAAAGCTGCCAGACAGAAAAAGACCTGGGGATGTTGGTCAACAACCAGATGAATATGAGTCAGCAGTGTGCCTAAGTGGCAAAGGCGGCCAATAGATTCCTGGTTTGTATCAGAAACAGGGAGGCCAGCAGGACTAGGGAAGCGATCATCCCTTTGCACTTGGTGCTGGTGAGGCAGCACCTTGAATACTGTATTCAGTTTTGGGCCCCTCACTACAAGAAAGGCACTGAGGTGCTAGAGTGTGTCCAAGTAAGAGCAACGAAGCTGGTGAAGGGTCTAGAGAAAAAGACCTATGCAGAGCAACTGAGGGAATGGGATTGTTTAGTCTGGAGAAAAGGAGGCTAAGGGTGGACCTTATTGCTCTCTACAACTACCTGAAATAAGATGTTAGTAAGGTGAGTATTGGTCTCTTTTCACCAGGAAGAAGTGATAGGACAAGAGGAAATGTCCACAAGTTGCACCAGGGGATGTTTAGATTGGATATTAGGAAAAATTCCTTCACCAAAAAGGTTGTCAGGCATTGGAACAGGCTGCCCAGGGAAGTGCTTGAGGAACCAACCCTGAAAGTATTTAAAAGATGTAGATGTGGCACTTAGGGACATGGTTTAGTGGTGGACTTAGCAGAATTAGGTTAATGGTTGGACTCAATGATCTTAAAGATCTTTTCCAACCTTAATGATTCTATGATTTCAGTTCACAGAATGGGTCATGGGAAGAAACACAGAGTGTGAAGTGCACACTCATAAAATCTGCTGCTCAGTAGCTCCTCCTAAGCAGACAGCACTCCGCCTCTCTCTCTCTTTCTATCCTTCCATGGAAAGATAGAAAAAGAACAAGGAAACTTGGATGGAGAAGACCATGAAGTAGGTTTTGCCCAAACAGAGCAAGGAGAGCAGGATGGTTCCCATCGGCCTCTGGAATTGAGCCCTGTTGCCTCTATGGAAGCTTGTAAATCCTACTCAGGGCTATTTTAATGGGATACAACCTGATCGCCCGCTTGCTGTCCTCTGCAGAGGAGCAACTCCCTGTGTAGCATTGTGTCTGCCAAAATTTCTATTTTACTGCTACTTCTACATGCTGGAGATGTTTTGGCACTGTTAATAGTGTTGAAACCCTAAACTCATCACTGTGTAACATGAACAACCATGCAAGATGAGTGCCTTCCTAATAATAAAAGTTTTTCAAAGATGGAGCTGGTTCCAAAAGCAAAAGAGACCCGAATTATCATGGAGAAGTCTCTACACAACAGAGATTTTACTCTCCTAGCTTCCACTCACAGAAAGTCACAAAGCACTTCCCAGTAGCCTAAAACAAAATCAAAATCTTTGTTGCAGAAAACTTAAAGCCATGAAACCCAGAAAAATTTCCTGTTACATCTGAGCCTTAGTTGGTATTTTTGCATTTTTTATTCACACTGTTCTGAGGGCAGCATTTCCTTGTAACACAAGCTCTTCCTTATAATACGTCATCTTTGATATTTTCCTGCATTTAAATTTTTCTGCTTTTAACAGAAGGTGAAACTGAAGCAAAGATGTTAATTTTATGGCCAGAACTAGAGGAAAAGCTGGAGTTAGCATTTCAGTTGCTGCTTGCTCCTGAAGCTCCATTCACACTGCAGGTGAACAGATAATCTGTGATGAAAAATATCCACATTCTTTACGTCTTCCTGAAGAATTCTGGATGCAGTGGTGGTCAAAATCTTCTTGTACATGCTTTCTTGTAACAGAGAGCAATTAACCCAAAGTAAACATAAAATGAGAGCTGGACTTCTAATGTGTGCTCACCTATTAAAAGACACTAGCAATTTTCACTTTTGTTGAACAGTCAGGTAGAGTGAGTGAGTTAATGCTTCAGGAAGGACTCTAAATGATCACAGAAGGCATCAAGAACCACACCAAAAAAAAAAAAATGGGTTTCCCCAGTGAGGCAATAATTTGGCATGATAGGAACAAATTGTGAACTCTTTTGCTGCAGGTGTGAATAAAATTGTGGGAGGTTGCAGTTTGGAGGTGTGGGAAAGAAGGTCTACATATTCGCATGCAGGGAATCTCTGAAAAACAGAATAAAATCAAACATAATTTAAGCAACCATAATTTCATGTGTACAGTGTCCATGGCCCCATTTTTCAGAGTTCAGAGTCTATTTAAATGATGCTTTTCCTGTTCACAAACATATGAAGATGCTTTTGGACCTATCTTGAATAATATAAAATGATCACACTCCAGAGACATCCAGAATACATTGATTCATTGCAGAAAGAACTCCAACAGGCTTATATATAAGAGTAAATGGGTGAGGATTCAAGTTCTTGTTTAAACCACATTCAGAATCATTTTATGGTACAAAAACCTGGCCCCTACAATGATTTCAGTGACAGTAACTGGAATTAACTGGTTTCTGATACCTCATTTACCTATTTCAGTTGAGCATTTTTCCCGTAGGAAGTTAAGTCTAGCGACAAGCTCAAGGTTTTTGAATACTTTCGCATCCCACAGAAACCTGTATTTACATAGACATTGGCTAGAGAACATATCTCTTTCTCCACCTCCAGATGGTCTTAGCACATAAAACATAATACACCTTTTGAGTCATTATCTCCATGCTCTTTGAAACACTATTTTTAATGGCTAAATCATCAGGCTTTTGCAGAGGTCACAAGACATTATCGTCACTAGGATATACAAATTATCTGAAAAATCTTGATCCGTGGAGCTGTAATATACAATAAATGCATGATGGATCATCTATTGGTACCATAATCTGAAAAGCCTCCGTGACAGTAAGGCAAATAATCTCCTTTTTCTTCCAAAGCATTTCAACTTTGCAAATGTTAGAGTTCCTGAACTAACTGGTATTTTTTACTCACAAATTTTACTTCATAGGTCTTTCATTTTGCCCAATTAATCTTTGATTTTATGAAACACTTGCACTTCTTAAACAT
Source organism: Tetrax tetrax (assembly GCA_009806455.1). Classification (NCBI taxonomy): domain Eukaryota; kingdom Metazoa; phylum Chordata; class Aves; order Otidiformes; family Otididae; genus Tetrax; species Tetrax tetrax. The sequence continues at coordinate 242,172 of WHYT01015997.1, forward strand.
TACAGCACTCTCAAAGTTTACTTGCCTACATTATCAGTGTGCCTGGAAGGGAGTTTTATTTATATCTTCACTGGGAATGGGGGGGGAAAGTTTGAAATTGCAATTTTGTTTTTATATGTCACATTTAATGATAACAATCAACTGTGAGCCATCTCTGTAATTCCTTTCTGACACCATGACACTGCACCATTTAAAACGCTGATAAATTTGTTATGATATAATCATAGTGATTGAGTAATTAACCAGCACTTGGTGGAGATTTGAGCTGCAGCATAAATAACAAGGCAATTTGAGGTGACAAAAATATCAGACGAGTGAACTCTGGCTGACAATCTTACCAGCTTTTAGTATCTTACTATGTGTGCTCAGGGAATAACGCAAATAAGAACCGTAAGGAGGTTTTTTTTTAGAATACTTATTCATGTCATTGTCAGTCATCATGCTTAGAAATTTTTAAAGGTTAAGCACAAACAGTGATTTGCATAAACTTAAAAAAAAGAAAATAAAAAGGCCCATTAGGAAGCAGAAGAGCAAACTTGCTATGACAGAAAAAAAGCTGGCAGAGTGATACGGCCAAAGAGCAGCTGAGGGGTTAGAGAGGAAGCAGGGCTTGGCAGATCCGTCCACTTTGCATTTGGTTGCAAGGGAGTCTTTGAGTAAATCCCTTCATTTTTTTGGGCTGTGCCTCTGTTCCCTGCCTATGAAGCAGAGGTGGCTCTTCACCACATCAGGGGATCTCTCAGGCTTGACAGTATCCCTGACTAAAAGGTGCTCAGCTACCCCTGGACAACAGGAAAACCAGCAGCTCGATGGACTCGCCTCTGAGGAGCAATCAGAAAGCTTGGGCTTGTCACATTCCTTACCATTGCTCCTAGGACACCCTTTCTGCCTGCAGGGATATGTTTCCACTGAACATTGGCCACAACACTAGAGTCCCTCTGGGCCTACTCTATGCAGACTGCCACTTCCACATGACCCTGGCAGAGACACAGGCACATTAAAGTCACCTGGAAAACTAACTCTATAGCAATTAGTGTCCATCCTGTCTCCAAACACAAAAATAATGAAATCTCTGACAAGTCTCAAAGGAGCGAAATTCCAAATTTAGAGATGGAAATGCTTTCTGGCCCAAAGTGTAAGTAGTCAATAGAAGTAACAGCAGAAGTCCTTCAAGCCAAGAACTTTGGGAGTTTCATCATTTATGTCACTGTGAAGGACCTTCAGAATTACCATAATTCTTTATAAGAAAAACTATGTAAGGGACAGTAAGTGTCATACTTGACCTAGTTTCCAGCTACTGAAGAAACAATCTAGAGATCATATTATCACAGGAGGTTCTTACTTGTTCCTCTTCTGTTGACTGGTAGACTTTGGGCTACATGGACCTTGACTCCAATTCAGTCCTTCAATTCCTATGTTTCAAGAAGCTTCCTAACTACTACTCTAGTGAGAAGAAGCTGGATGCAGGGACCATTGAAACAGAGGAATGTTTGTTAATGATACTTAATATTCTTTGCCCAAATAATCATGTAAGCTTCAAAGCTCTCTAACTCATTGCTTACTAAATCAACTCATACAAAATATGTCAAGGAAAGGGTGAGTGAAATGACTTGAGTTATTAAGTATTTGACACATTGAAAACAGCTTATGTTACAAGGGGAAAAACAACACCATCTGTCTCAGGCTTTCCTCGAGGGGCAGTTTGGAGTACTAAGAGCAGTAGCCCAGCAACTCTAGGCATACACTAAAGATGACTGAGAAACAAACAAGTGAACTGGAAACCAGAACCCAAAAACAACTTTAAAAAAAAAAAACAAAAAATCAAGAATCCATATCCTGCAAAAAATATTAAATTTCCCAATGGCAGTTTTTTGAAATTCACAGTATTGAGTTGTTCAAAGAGAAGGGGATGGGGGCATGAAGATCACCAAGCTCCTTCCTCAAAACCAATGATGCTTAGCACAAGTAGTAACACGGGAGTAGATGGGGCCCCGGAGGCCACATCTTCTGCTCTGTAGCATATTTATTTGTAAACCAAACTGTTCTGCCTTGGCTTCTGCAGTATGAATTTTTCTTCTGGCTTGATGAAGCTCAGTATATTCAGCTCCTGTTCACTGGTGCAGGAGTTCTTCCACTGATCCTCTTTTCTTCAGTTTGAGACATCAAATCTGCCTCACTCTGAAATGCCAGGTAGCATACCAAAAGCCATTCAGGAGAGTAGAGTATTCAGATCTCAGTTGTCATTGTACATTATTCCTAAAACAACTCAAAAGGAGTTAGAGGAGTATTCGTATGGTCTGATCCTAGGGATCAGAACAGGGTCCTTACCTATTACTGTCATGGTTTAGCCCTATCCAGTACTATGCAGCCCACTCTCCCCACTACCCAAGGGAATGTGTGAGAGAAAATATAACAAAAGGCTTGGTGGTTGAGATCAGGACAGAGAGAAATAATTCAGCAGTTACCTTCATGGGCAAAATAGACTTGACTTGGGGAAAATTAACTTAATTTATTAACAATCAAATCAGAGTAGGCTAATGAGAAACAAAATCAATCTTAAGAACACCTTCCCTCACCCCTCCCTTCTTCCTGAACTTAACTTTACTTCTGAATTCTCTACCTTCTTTTCCTCCTCAGCAGAATAAGGGAACAGAGCATGGGAGTTGTGGTCAGTTCATCACACATTGTTTCTGCCATTCCTGCCTCCTCACAGGGAGGACTCCTCACACTCTTCCCATGCTCCAGCATGGGGTCCCTCCTGCAGGAGACAGTCCTCCACAAACTTCTCCAATGTGAATCTTTCCCACAGGCTGCAGTTCTTCAGGAACTGCACCAGTGTGGGTCCTCTCTATGGGATGCAGTACCTCAGGAACAGACCACCTCAGCACAGGCCCTCCACAGGCCACAGCCTCCTTCGAGCATCAACCTGCTCTAACATGAGGTCCTCCACAAGCTGCTCCACCATGGACCTCCACGGGCCACAGGGGAATCTTGCCTGGAACAACTTTACTCCTCCCCCTCCTTCTTCATTGGCTTTGTGTCTGCATAGGTGCTCCTCTCACATCTCCTCACTCTCTTCTCTTTGTTCCACTCTGCTGGGCCAGGTCAGGCCTGACAACCACTCGGCGGGAAGCCAGGGCATGAGGCCCATTTCTGTCTCCTCTTTCCCTGCCACTTCTACTTTGTTTTCCCCTTCTTAAACACGTTCTCACAGAGGCACTATTGGCTCAGTCGATTGCTCAATCTCAGCCTGCAATGGGTCCGCTCTGGAGCCAGCCAGCTCCATCAGACAGAGGAAACTTCTAGCAGCTTCAGACAGAAATCATCCTTGTAGGCTTCCCACCACCAAAAGCCAACACAATTACTAGCAAAGTCCATGCAGGATATCAACACTAGGATTCCAACTTATACTTCAACCAACAATTCCTCTACAGCAAACTGTTGAATGACAGGGAACAGACAGATAAAGCACAGGAGAACCAAGCTAAGGGATTATTTCCAATGCAGGGTCACACATAAATAAGGAGATTGAATTTGATCCAGCACTAGTGTGGACTTTTTAATAGAAAAGCATAGGTCCAAGATCACAGAAACTTGCCTTTGGGTTTCAGGCATTCATGAGAACATGGAGATATCTTGAACAAAACTGCTGTGCCATATTTGTATAATACTGGTGTGAGCTGACTGCACATTTAAGAGAATATGAATTACAATTTAATAGTGCAGACATTGCTCTTGTGACAGAGTTGTCTCAGCAAGATGCTTTCAATGAAGAGGAGTCTAATTGTCCACATGAGGAGCAGCTTCTTTGCTCTAATTTATGTCCTGTCTACTCCCAATAACAATAATATTCATAGAATCATAGAACAGTTTGGGTTAGAAGGGACTTTAAAGATCATCGAGTTCCAATATCCCTGCCACGGGCAAGGATACCTTCCACTAGAACAGGTCGCTCAAAGCCCCATCCAACCTGGCCTTGAACATGTCCAGGGATGAGACATCCACAAATTCCATGGGCAACCTGTTCCGGTGCCTCACCACCCTCACAGTGAACAATTTCTTCCTTATGTCTAATCTAAACCTGCTCTCTTCAGTTTAAAGCCATTACCCCTTGTCCTATCACAACAGGCCCTTGTCAAAAGTCCCTCCCCAGTTTTCTTGTAGGCCCTCTTTAGATATTAGAAGGCCACAATAAGGTCTCCCCAGAGCCTCCTCTTCTCCAGGCTGAACAGCCCCAACTCTCTCAGCCTGGCCTCATAGCAGAGGTGCTCCAGCCCTCTCATCATCTTCGTGGCCCTCCTCTGGACCCTCTCCAACTGGTCCATGTCCTTCTTATGTTGGGGACTCCAGAACTGGACGCAGTACTCCAGGTGGGGTCTCACCAGGGCAGAGTAGAGGGGGAGAATCAACTCCCTTGACCTGCTGGCCACGCTCCTCTTCATGCAGCCCAGGACGCGGTTGGCCTTCTGAGCCGCAAGGGCACATTGCCTGCTCAAGTTGAGCTTCTCATCCACCAGCACTCCCAAGTCCTTTTCCTCAGGGCTGCTCTCAATCCATTCTCCACCCAGCTTGTATTTGTGCCTGGGATTGCCATGACCCAGGTGCAGGACCTTGCACTTGGCCTGGTTGAACTTCATGAGGTTGGCACGGGCCCACCTCTCCAGCCTGTCCAGGTCCCTCTGGATGCCATCCCTCCCTTCCAGCATGTCAACAGCACCACACAGCTTGGTGTCATCAGCGAACTTGCTGAGGGTGCACTCTATCCCACTCTCCATGTCGCCGACAAAGATGTTGAACAGGGCCGGGCCCAACACGGACCCCTGAGGGACGCCACTGGTGACCGGTCTCCACTTGGACATCGAGCCATTGATCACCACTCTCTGAGTGCGGCCATCCAGCCAACTCATTATCCACCGAGTGGTCCATCCATCAAACCCATGCCTCTCTAGTTGTTTAGAGAGAAGGATGTCGTGCGGGACAGTGTCAAAAGCTTTGCACAAGTCCAGGTAGATGATATCAGTTGCTCATCCCTTGTCCACCGATGCTGTCACCCCATCACAGAAGGCCATCAAATTGGTTAGGCATGATCTGTCCTTGGTGAAGCCATGTTGGCTGTCACCAACCACCTCCTTGCTCTCCATGTGCCATGGTTTCCAGGAGAATCTGCTCCATGACCTTGCCAGGCACAGAGGTGAGGCTGACCAGCCTGTAGTTGCCTGGGTCCTTGTCTTTCTTATGTTGGGGCTCCAGAACTGGACACAGTACTCCAAGTGGGGTCTCATGAGACCAGAGTAGAGGGGCAGAATCAGCTCCTGTGACCTGCTGGCCATGCTCCTCTTGATGCAGCCCAGGATGCAGTTAGCTTTCTGGGCTACAAGTGCATATTGTCAACTCATGTTGAGTTTCTCATCCACCACTATTCCCAAGTCCTTCTCCTCTGGGCTGCTCTCAATCCATTCTCCACCCAGCCTGCATCTCTGCTTGGGATTACCCTGACCCATGTGCGGGACATTGCACTTGGTCTGGTTGAACTTCGTGATAATAGTAGTAAAATATCATCCTTCAAGTTTACTGTTAGTCCATGTGCTACGAAAGAGGTTTTTAAAATGTTTCACAATCCCTTAGTCCTGATAGCTTGGATGCATTTAGGAGAGAGCATCCTTCATGGTGCACCATAGCCCTGTAGTCCAGGAAAGCTGAATGGCAAGTCCTTCTCTTCAGGGCTGCTCTCGATCCACTCTGGTCTTGTTGAACTTCATGGGATTTGCACAGACCCACTCCTCCAGCCTGTCAAGGTCCCTCTGGATGGCAACCCTCCCCTCGAATACACCACACAGCTTGGTATCATCGGCAAACGTGCTGAGGGTGCACTCTATCCCACTCTCCATGTCACCGACAAAGATGTTGAACAGGGCCGGGCCCAACACGGACCCCTCGGGGATGCCACTCGTGACTGGTCTCCACTTGGACATTGAGCCATTGACCACCACTCTCTGAGAGTGGCCATCCAGCCAACTCCTTAACCACTGAGTGGTCCGTCCATCTCCTGTTTAGAGAAAAGAATGTCATGCAATTACAGTGTCAAATGCCTTGCACAAGTACAGGTAGACGATGTCAGTTTCTTATCTCTTGTCCACCAATGCTGTCACCCCATCATAGAAGGCCATCAAATTGGTCAGGTACGATCTGCCCTTAGTGAAGCCATGTCGGCTGTCACCAACCACCTCCTTGCTTTCCATGTGCCTTAGCATGGTTTCCAGGAGAATCTGCTCTATGACCTTGCCAGGCACAGAGGTGAGACTGACCAGCCTGTACTTCCCCGCGTCTTCCTTATTCCCCTTTTTAAAAAAAAAGGGGTTATATTACCCCTCTTCCAGTCATCGGGGACCTCACCAGACAACCACAACTTCTCAAATACGATGGCAAGCAGCTTGGCGACTTCATCTGCCAGTTCCCTCAGGACCCACGGATGCATCTCATCGGGTCCTATGGACTTACGCGTCTTCCTTAGATGTGCCCAAACCTGCTCTTCTGCTGCAGCAGGTGGTTCTTCATTGTCCCAGTCCCTGCTTTTGCCTCTTGCAACTTGGGTGGTGTGACTAGAGTCCTTATCAGTGAAGACTTAGGCAAAAAAGTCATTAAGCACCTCAGCCTTCTCCATGTCTCAGGTAACCAGGCCACCTGTTTCCTTCTGGAGGGGGCCTACATTCTCCCTGGACATCCTTTTATCCCTGACTTTTCTTGTTGCCTTTGATGTCCCTGGCCGGATTCAATTCCGACAGGGCTTTAGCCTGCCTTATCTGATCCCTGGCTGCTCGGATAACCTCTCTGTAATCCTCCCAGGCTACGTGCCCTTACTTCCACCCTCTGTAGACTTCCTTATTGATTTTCAGTTGATCCAGGAGCTCCTTGTTTATCTACACAGGCGTCCTGGCATTTTTGCCCTACTTGTTCTTCATTGGGATGCATGGCTGCTGAGCTTGGAGGAGGTGCTCCTTGAATATCAAACAACTGTCCTGGGCACCTCTGCCCTCCAGGGTCACATCCCATGGCAGTTTACCCATCAGATCCCTGAGGAGGTCAAAGTCTGCCCTCCTGAAGTCCAGGGCAGAGAGCTTGTTGCATACCATCCTCACTCCCCCGAGGATCTTGAACTCCACCATCTCATGGTCACTGCAGCTACAGCTGCCCTTGAGCTTTACATTCTCCACCAGCCCCTCCCTGTTGGTGACAATGAGGTTGAGCATGGTACTGCTCCCCATTGGCTCCTCTATCACTTGCAGGAGGAAGTCGTCATGCACACATTCCAGAAACCTTCTGGATTGCCTGTGCCCTGCTGTGTTGTCTCTCCAACAGATGTCAGGGTGGTTAAAGTCCCTGGTGAGGGCCAGGGCTTGTGACTGTGAGGGTGCTCCTATCTGCCTATAGAGGGACTCGTCCACTCAGTCCTCCTGGCCAGGTGACCTGTAGCAAACTCCCACCATAATGTCCCTTGTCCCTGCCCTCCCCCTAATCCTGACCCATAAGCCCTCTGTCAGCTCCTCCTCCATCCCCAAGTGGAGCTCCATGCACTCCAGCTGGTTGCTGACATAGAGAGCAACACCCCCTCCTCATCTCCCCTGCCTGTCCTTCCTAAAAAGCCTATATCACTCCATCCCGATGCTCCAGTCGTAGGAGTCATCCCATCACGTCTCTGTGATGCCAACAAGATCGTAGCCCTGCATGTGTGCACACATCTCCAGCTCTTCCTGCTTGTTTCCCTTGCTACATGCATTGTTACAGAGACACTTCAGATGGGCTCCCAATGAAGCTGACTTACTGGCTGGAGCAATAGGAGTTCCTTTGGGCTGCAGTTTAGGTTCTCTCGCACTTAACCTGTGATCCTTCCCCAGCTTCTGGGCACTTGTTGCTGGCACTGGTGCCATACTGACAGTGGTGGGTTGGATTGTGCTTCCCCCCCCCCCAGCAACACTAGTTTAAAGGCCTCTTGATGAGCCTGGCAAGCCTTTGGCCGAAGACACACTTTCCCTTCTCAGTTAGATGTACCCCATCTGCCCCTAGTAGATCAGGCTTCTCAAAGCAAGTCCCATGGCCTACGTAGCCAAAGTCCTGGCTGTGGCACCACTCCTTCAGCCATTTGTTGACTTGCCAGATTCGACTGGCCCTTTCAGGCCCCTTCCCTTTGACTGGGAGGATTGATGAGAAGACCACCTGTGTCCCCAAGTCCTTAACCATTGCTCCAGAGCCCTGTAGTCCTTCTTGATGCTCCTCAGGCTGCTCCTGGCTGCATCGCTGGCACCCACATGAAACACCAGCAACGGATAATAGTTTGTGGGCCGTACAAGGTTCGGGACTCTCTTAGTAACATCCCTGATACGAGCACCCAGCAGACAGCACACCTTCCTGGAGAGCACGTTGGGTCAGCAGATGGGTGCCTCCGTACCTTTCAGAAGAGAGTCGCCCACTACTACCATGTATCTCCTTTTCTTGGTTGCACTGGTTGTTACGTGAGCAGGTTGAGCTGCCTTGCTCAGCGCCAGTGTCTCTCCCGAGGTGCTGGGTCTTACTTCTTCGGCCTGCAGAGCGGCAAAGAGGCACCTCAGGTTTGGGGGAAACCTCTTCCTCCTGCTGGCCCTTGCCTGTCCAAGCTTCCATTCCTCGGTGTCATCTGCCTGCTTACCTACCATGTGTCAGTGGTGGGGGAGGGGAGCGGAACAACTGGACTGATTGACCGGGTGCTGTGGTTCTGATGCAGACTGTGCCTGGAACCAGGCATCCAGCTCCCTCTCAGCCTCCCTGATGTCCCGCAGCCTCCTGACCGCCTCCTGCAGCTCAGCCACTGCCGCAGGAGCTCCTCCACCCGGGCACACCGTCTGCAGCCAGGGCCGCCGCCTGTCCCTGCCCCGGGAGTGGGGTCCGGGCTCTGCCTGCAGCCCGAGCTCTGCACCGCAGCCTCTCCCCTCGGCTGCTCCGTCTGCACGGAGGCACCGACCGCCGCGGGGGGAGCCGGTGCCGCCCTCCCGGCCGGAGCTGCAGCCTTTGCTCTCAGCCAGTGTTCGCCGCGTTGCCCTGAGAGTCGGGAACCGCAAATGCCCCGGTTCGGCGCCCCGCCCGTACAAGCCGCCCCACCACACGCTGCTCACTCACCCGCCCCCGGCCCTGCTTTATACGGGGAGCGGGGCCCGACCGCCGGTGCCCCCTGGCTCCGCCCGCGTCTCCTCAGCCGCGCTCGCTGCGGGGTCCTGGCGCCTCGCCCCGCTCCCCCCTGCGCGTCCCCGCTTCGGGAATCCCCCCGCTGCGGATCCCGCCGGCACCGGAGCTGTTGCCTCGGCGACTGCTTGATTCTGTAGGCCTGGCAGAGTTCAGCTTGTCAAATTGTTAAAGAAAACTTTCAGTGCAGTAATACACTTACAGAGAAAATATTGCAGAGGTAAAATTATGACCTCCAGGTGCACTGAGAACCGGAGACCTTGGCTTGCAATTGCTATTTGAAAGATATTTCAATCCCTGTGCATTTGAGAGTCTTCAAATATTTAAAATATATTCCAATTACTTCATCTGGTTTGACTCCGTTATGGATTCCCAGCTGCTGTGCTCCATCTGGGGCACTTTACCTCAAATTGAAAGAGTCACGGCCAGTGATTTCAGCTTTGATAAGTAGCTGTCACTATGGTTTATGCTGTATGTGAGATGCAGAAGATTAACTTAGATCAATCTCCTGAAGTTGCACACCGCACATTCTTGCAATGGTCCAAACTTTACCAGTCCAGCCAAAGTTTGCCAGGCTAGCTTTTGCCTGACCTTCATTCCCCTGAACAAACATGACCAAGGTACCTTGCTTTTCTCAGAACAGATGGTGGAGTCAGTTGATCTTGGTGCGCCGCACCCCTCAGGCTGACAAAGAGAAGAGGAAAGAGCAGCATTTTCGCTCAGCAGAGAGAAATACTTTGCTTGGCTGCTCCTGCTGCCATCAGTGCGGATTGTGAATACCACCACCTGCTACTCCCCTGTATCCCACAGCCATAGCTACAAATGTTATTATTTGCCATAAAATTATCCAATCCATTTTTCAATCTGCCTGCAGCGTTTGACTCCCTGACCTGCTGCGGTAATGAATTCCATAAACTGATTTAACACCACATGGAGAAGTACCTCCTCTAATTTGTTTTAAATACACTGGCCATTAACTTCATTCAGTGACTCCTTTATTCTCTTGTAATAGGAGAGAGCAACTTTACTACATCTTTCATAATTGGAATACCTTAGTTAAATCTCCTCTATCTCATCTTTTGTCACTGCTAGATACTATTTTAGTCAAACAGCTTTCAGAAAGGGAAAATTAAGAGCTAGAGACAGGAGTAGCTCTGCCAGTTGTTACATGCCACCTAACATGCAATATATAAATAATGCTAGGAGCCCTTGTCTTCTCCACGTCCTCTGTGGACTCATGCAAGGACCACACTGTCACAGGAGAACGTGACCCTGTGGCAGCAGCATGGCTTCTCAGATTTTCCACCATTGCCTGCTCCATGCATGCTCACCTTACCCTTCAGAGAACTGCAATTAATATTTTCACCCAACCTCTCCTATGGGTTGGTTTTGAAGTGAGGATGTGCCCCAAGGCTACAGGGGATCCTGTCTCTTCCTTGCACTGTTGTGGGAGCCCACAGTTCAGAGCGTCTCCTGGCAGTGGGAGAAGGTGATCCAGGCATGTCCTGGACACAGCCCCCAGTCATAATCAATGGGAGAAGCTGCTACCATGGGCCCATTCTGCTGGAAGATCCCACTGCATCTGGGTAATATATCCATAGTCTCAGGGCATCTGTGCTCTGAAGAAATGCCACAAAGCAGCCCTAATTCTGCCTGGAACTCAACATACTATTTATAAATCATGTTCCCTCGGTTGAGTCAACATCACCCAGGCCCCACTCCTCACCAGTAGTCTCACAAGCCTTCCTGTTCCTTTCGTGTCAGTCTTTGCCAAGTCTGTGCCTTATGCATACATATTAACAGTTAAGATCTGTGCGGATTTGGACAGGATCTGAAGTATGCAAACATAAAAACTTTTGAGCAATATGAAGACAGAAGGTACCTATCGTCGTCATCATCCCCCCCCCCCCCCCCCCC
>WHYT01015997.1:265740-309183 GCA_009806455.1 Tetrax tetrax
CCCCCCCCCCCCCCCCCACTGTCAAACACTGGTGAGGAGGAAACAATTAAATCTGCATTCCTGTCTTCTTATGACAGGCAAAACTGAGCTTTTTCAGCAGCATTAATCAAATTAGTTGCAGATGGGAGATGTTTAAAAGAGACCAACTTCTTAAAAAATACAATACAAGTATATATATATGTATAAAAACCCTCCTGTGGAGAACCCTGGCTGAGGGAATTATTCACATCTTTGCACATCACTTTAAATAAAGGTCAGGAAGCAATCACTTAAGCAATAATTATTAAGGTACAGGTCATTTCTGAGGGATTAATGCTGCCTGCAAAAATTGATGGCCTTCAGATGTATCTCAGTCTATTAAGCCTCTTTGGATATCAGCCTTTGGAAATGTCCTGCACAGAGGTTGCTATTGACATTTTAAGTGGGAAAGATGGACGGGGAGGAAGCTGGGCTTCCTCGATAGAGATAGAAAATACATTTTCATTTCTAAAGCACAGAGGGCATTTCTGGTATGTAAAGGCCCTACAGTCAGTCCTGTTGCATCAACAGCAGACTTCTCAGTTTTGAATTGAAAGCAGTTTTGCAAAGCTCTGCAGCTCAGCTCAGTTCAGCCCAGCTCATCTCACCTCCATGTGCATGCAGGGCTGACATGTCAGATACTCCAAACACCGTGGCTGCTGGTGGTTACTGTGTTGCTATTCTGCAGCTGTAAGCAATAAAAGCATGATTTATTGAGTCACAAGAGCTACATCCAGAATCTACCTATGCAATGACTCACTGAGGGTATAGAATCAGCCTCTAAATCAGGAGGGGAGCCACGCTGTGACTGGCAACAGAAGGTAAATCCATCCTTAGCTAAGTGAATTGCTTGACATTTAAGTAGTGGGAGTCTGCCCGTTAAAAAAGCAAACCTCATCCCTCTCCATCACATCCCAAAAGGACGTACAGAGCAAGAAAGAAAGTGCCGAAGGAAAGAAAGCCTGGACAAGTAATATTGTGAACTCTTCTAGTATCACCAGAGATTTTTCACCCCCAGCCTCCCTTCCCCTCCATTTTAAAGCCTCTCCCACATGAGCCTTGTGATTTACTGAGAATTTCAGCTTTCATATATCACGAGGCAAATCAAAGGTGCACTACTGTACACAGGCAGATGTACTCCTCTGCGGGACTTGTGTCTTGATTTTGAAGTTCATCTTGTGGGTTCTTAATTCTTTGATTTTTGAGGTCTAATCACACATGAAAGCCACCAGGTATGAAAGCCCAGTCTGGGAGTAGTAGTTGTACCACTGACAGATCAGTCATGCACAGGCTGACCACTTAATATCTCTGCCATCCAGAGGGGTCTTGACAGTCTTGAGAGGTGGACCTATGCAAATCTCATGAAGTTCCACAAGACCAAGTGCGGGTGCTCTTGCTTTTCGTTTGTACTTTGCTGGATATGGAGTTCTACAGAGACATATGCACATTCTGACTTTACAGGAGCCATTGTATCCATGGTATATATGACAGCTCCTTGTCCTACTCCCACCACCTTGGAGAGGTGGGCCCATGCAAACCTCATGAAGTTCAACCAGGCCAAGTGCAAGGTCCTGCACATGAGTCAGGGCAGTCCCAAGCACAAATAGAGTCTAGACAGAGAATGGATTGACAGCAGTCCTGAGGAGAGGACTTGGGTGTGCTGGTGGACAAGAAACATAAGCTGACAATGTGCACTTGTAGCCCAGGAAGTCAACTACATCCTGGGCTGTATCAAAAGAAGTGTGGCCAGCAGGTCGAGGGAGGTGATTCTGCCCCTCTACTCCACTCTCATGAGACCCCACCTGGAGTAATGCATCCTGCTCTTGAATTCCCAACATAAGCAGGACATGGACCTGTTCTAGCAAGTCCAGAGGAGGTCCATGAAGATGATGAGAGGCTGGGAGAGCTGGAGCTGTTCAGCCTGAAGAAGAGAAGGCTCCAGGGAGACCTTATAGCAGCCTTCCAGTACCTAAGGAGGTCTTATAAGAAAGAGAAGGATAAATGCTTTAGCAGGGCCTGCTGTAATAGAACGAGGGGTAATGGTTTTAAATAGAGGGAAGTAGATTCAGACTGGATATAAGGAAAACATTTTTTTACAATGAGGGTGGTGAAACACTGGAACAGGTTGCCCAGAGAGGTGGTGGATGCCCCATCCCTGGAAACGTTCAAGGCCAGGTTGGATGAGGCTCTGAGCAACCTGATCTAGTTGAAGATATCCCTGCTCCTTGCAGGGGGAGTCAGACTAGATGACTTTTAAAGGCTCCTTCCAACTCAAACTATTCTATGATTCCATGATTCTGTTATTTTTGTTTGGGCCCTGCTTGAGGTGTAAATCTTCTACCTTCATAACTTCTGTCCAAAGCCGTGGATGAAAAAGTGTGGGATTTACAGGCTCTTTATTCAATATCATTCAAACCAGGCACCTTACTATTTCCATCTAGACCAGTGGGTTGCCAACTGACCTAAGCCAGGAAACCAGCATCTCAGGGTGGTGTGATCATCCTTGTGTGAGGAGGGTATAAGAGAGCATCTGAGATGCATAGAGGCAGGAGCAAAATCAGAGTATTTCATAATCTCAGCCTTCTAGAGGGATAAATGAATCAACCATTCTCAAACTTCCCCTTTGCTGAACAACAGTAAGATGGCATGGTAACTAAAAAATTCAAAATAAGTAAATGTATGCATATAATTTAAACAGGAATAACACTGGCCTGTTAATGAGGTGATTTAGTTGATCAAATTAGGGGGAAAAGGAAGGTATGTGGTGGGCAGAGGTGATGTAAATTGCCTGCATTGTTGATGAGTATTGAATAGACTGCCCTGAGACAGAGCAGGGACCACAGATCTGATGATTAGAGGTGGAAAACTCACCTCTTGGAGGTGTGAGGGAACCAGAGAGGAGATCTGAAAATTCTTCTCCTTTCTTCATGGCAAATATGTCCTCCAAGCCACCAACTCCTGCTGTTTTTTGTAGGACTTGGCTCTGAAAAGGCCTCCCAAGGCCCTTTGGGGCCATAGTCCACACCACCTAGGATAAACGAGCCCGCATATCCTCACAGAGAAGTATGCAGAAGGTTAGGGTCCAGGTTGTTGGATCTATCTGTGTAAACATAGAGCAGGGAAGACATGCTTATAGAAAAGCAACCTTACTACAAGGAACAAAAAAAAAGCCAGTGTAATTTTCCCTGTTTTAAATATCTTCTTGCTATTCTTGCTTCTAGGTTAGAATATGCTGTCATAGTTGAGCCCCGATCGGGACCAGACTACGCAGTCTCTCTCTCACTCCCCCCACCCTCCAAGAGAATAGGGAGAGATAATATAAGAAAAACGGCTCGAGGTTTGAGATAAGGACAGGGAAAAATCCCTAAACTTACCATTATGGGCAAAACAGACTTGACTTGGGGAAAACTATTCATTTATTACTAAACACAGCAGGATAATGAGACAGAGAACAAGATAACATCCCGCCACCCCTCCTTCTTCCCGAGCTTAACATTATCTCTACCGCCTTTCCACCCCCGAGCGGCACAGGGGGGGAGAGGGAATGGGGGTTGTAGTCAGTTCATCACACGTTGTTTTATGCTGCTGCTTCGTAGTCAGGGGAAGAACTCCTCACATTCCTCCCTGCTCCAGTGCTGGGGTCCCTCCCATGGGCTACAATCCTTTGTGAAACTGCTCCGGCGTGGGTCATCTCTTCCACGGGGTGCAGGCCCTCCAGAACGGCTGCCCCAGCGGGCCCTCCATGGGCCACAGCCTCCTTCAGGCCTCCACCTGCCCCAGTGTGGGGTCCTCCATGGGCTGCAGGTGGATCTCTGCTCCTCTGTGGGCCTCCATGGGCTGCAGGGGGACAGCCTGCTCCACCGTGGGCTGCACCCGTGGAGGGCTGCAGGGGAATCTTGGCCAGGAGCCGCATTACTCCTCCCCTTCCTTCTACACTGACCTTGGCGTCTGCAGCTGTTCCTCTCACAAGAAAAGTTCTTCACAACAGGCTGGCAGACGCCTCTCAGGATCTCTTCACATCATCCATCTCATATTTTCTCCACTTCTTTCAGTGTAAAACCATTACACCTTGTCCGGCTAAAAAGTTTCACTCTATCTTTCTTATAAACCCTCTTTAGGTAGTGGAAGGCTAGTGTAAGGTCTCCCTGGAGCCCTGTCTTCTCCAGGCTGAGTAGCCACAACTCTCTCAGAGTATCTTCATAGGAGAGGTGCTCCAGCCCTCTGGTCATCTTTGTGGCCATTCTCTGGACTTGCTTCGACGGGTCTCTGTCTTTCCAGTGCCGAGGACTCCAGAGCTGGATGCGGTACTTGAGGTGGGGTTTCATGAGAGCGGAGCAGAGAGGGAAAATCACCTCCCTAGCCAGCTCACATGGAGCATTCACTCACTTTTAAAAACAGAAAAAAGGAAGACCTGGGGAACTACAGGCCAGTCAGTCTCACCTCTGTGCCTGGCAAGATCATGGAGCAGATCCTCCTGGAAACTATGCTAAGGCACATGGAAAATAATGAGGTGACTGGTGACAGGCAACATGGCTTCACTAAGGGCAAATTGTGCCTCAGCATTTTGTTGCCTTCTATGATAAGGTTACAGCATTGGCAGATAGAGAAGAGCGACTGACATTATCTGGACTTTTGCAACACATATGATACCATCCTGCACAACATCCTTGTCTCTAAACTGTAAATACATGAATTTGACAGATTAAGGAATTGGCTGGATGATTGTAACTCAATGGCTTAAAGTCCAGGTGGAGATGAGTGACTAGTGGTGTCCCACAGGGGTTAGTATTGGGATCACTATTATTTAACATCTTTGTTGGCAACATGGACAGTGGGATTGAGTGCACCCTCAGCAAATTTATGGATTACACTAAGCTAGTTGACATGGTTGATACTCTAGAGGGACCATGGCATCCAGAGGGACCTTGAGAAGCTTGAGAGGTGGGCCCTTGCAAACCTCGTGAAGTTCAACAAGGGGAAGTATAAGTGTGCCACTCGGTGGGGGCAGTTCTGGACATGGATAGAGGCTGGATGATTTGTGGCTTTAGAGCAGCCCTACAGAAAAGGACTTGGGGGTATTGGTGTGTGAAAAACTGAATATGAACCGTCAAAGTGGGCTCACAGCCCAGAAAGCCAAGCATATCCTAGGCTGCATCAAAAGAAATTTGGGCAGCAGGTCAAGGGAGGTGATTCTCCCCCTCTGTTCTGTTTTCATGGGATCTCACCTTGAATATTGTGTTCAGCTCTGGGGCCTCCAGCATAAGAAAGACCTGCTTGAGTGAGTCCAGAGGAGGGTCACAAAGATCATCATGTAACTGGAGCATCTCCTCTGTGAAGACAGGCTGAGTGAGTTGGAGTTGTCTAGCCTAGAGAAGACCCTATAGTGGTCTTCTAGTATTTGAAGGAGGCCTACAGAACATATGAGGTGGGACTCTTTATCAGGGAGTGTAGTGATCAGATGAGGAGCAATGGTTTCAAACTGAAAGAGGGAAGGTTTAGATTGGATATTAGGATGAAATTCTTTATTGTGAGGGAAGTGAGATGCTGAAGCAAGTTCCTCAGAGAAGCTGTGGATGCTCCCTCGCTGAAAGTATTCAAGGACAGGGTGGATGTGGCTTTGAGTGACCTGGTCTAGAGAAAGGTATGACCATGACAGAGGGGTTGTAATTAGATGATCCTTAAGGTCCCTTACAACCCAAACTATTCTATGATTCTATGATCTCAGATCTGACCACTTTTGTCTAGTTTTGACAGGATCAATTCCTATCACAATCTCACTTTCCTAAGTCAGCTCAGGAGCCACATGCCATGTCTGCGAGAGCACTGCTTGCATATACTGTGGCCACCGTTGGCTCTTGGCTTGCCTTCCTTAGGAAGTAGTCAGCCCTTCCTGTCCCTCGATGGTGATTTTGCCCTTTACATTTTGTGTGCCACTTTCATAGACAGCAGACATGCCCTAATTAGTCTTTGTTGCACTAAATCAGAAGCAAAATCAAAATAGCCAATATCCCTGTAGTCTTCTAGTGACATACGGGTTTTTAAAAAAGTTTCCTAAAATGCTTTAAGGATATATGTGAATCTATAGTAAATTGCTATTATAAGAATAAATTACTACTATTTAATTAATAGTCAGTTTCACAACAGTATCAATAGCTTTATTTTAAACTACCAGGGAACAGTTAGTAAGTTTCATCCCATAAAACACCCCTTAACACATATAAACAAATCTACTTAGCAATCACAGCACTCCACATCTGCAAATCTGAGTGCTTTAGATCTTTTCAATAAGTTGTGCAATGCTCATGATTCAGAATAACACGCTCACTTGGCAGATAAAATGTCTAGAGGAGGGGATATGCTCGACAAGCGCACACCTCTTCTGAGCTTCTCTACATTTGAATTTTCAGCTTGAGTATATCAGCTGCCAACAGCCACTTAAAGTATGCCGTTAGCATGTAAATATGCCATTTGTCCACGGTACTACCAAGATTTCAATTGCTCATTAGATGTTTAATTTGACTTTTCATTGCACTCTCATCTTTAGATGCATCAGTGAATGAGATTAAAACCAGAAAGCATGTAAATTGTTTTTTTTTTAGTGACGTCAGCCATTTTTCAACAGCTGGATCATAAAGATATCCTGAAATGTTTAGGGAAAAAAAAGCAGAAAAAACTGCTTCAAAAATACTTTGTCCCAAAAAAAAAAAAAAAAAAAGCAGAAATTCTGATGTTGTTGTTCTCCATGGGTGTCCATCAATACTTCTACCATGTGAGCTTTGAACATGCTATGGTCCAAGCAACTCTCGGGTCTGCAGACCTGGAGGCAAGACCAGCAAGACACTCAAGTCTTACTGAGTCCTGGGGGAAGATTAAATCCAAGGTGGTGAAATACAGTGTCAAATTCTTACACACCACCATCTACCAAAATTGCATGGTTTCTCTGCTGTGCTATCGGCTCAGGACAGACTTTCAGTGTTTCAGAGGCTGCCCCACAATTTAAAGTTGCAGCAGAAAGGGAAGAACAAAAAATAAGCAGGAGCTCTCCCTTCTGGAGGCTACTGCCTTCTTGGGATCACAACCCACTTCAGCAGAGAGAAAGAGTGATTACTGCCACCAATAGGCTTCTCTGCCACTCTAATGTTGTGACAGCATTCCTGCTGAAGAGGACTGAAAATCATGAAAAAACTCTTCCAAAAAGGGTTCCAAACAAGTCCTCTTTCTTGATGGCAAAGGTAGCATTTTGGAATCAAGTCCTAAAAAGATGCAACATATTCCAGGTGCTGCTCCTTTCTTACATATACCTGGGCAAGACCAGAATATCTTCCTGGTGGCAGGCTAGGTACCACGCAGCCCTGCCACAATCTGCCTGTGTTATTGCAGGACAGGACACTCAATCACACATAGAATGGGATGTAATTAGAGCCTAACACAATTATCTGTTCTTCCTAATTGGCCCGACACGAAAAGAGAAGTGATAGCTATCACAGCCCTCCAACAGTAGCTGGGAGTGTGATGAAGTTCCAGGCACAGCTTTGACTACTGAGAGTTACAGAGTGTTGATACACAAGGAAACTCAAGCAGAAGTGTTGCCTTTCAAAGGAACCAGACTTCAATATCAGCCTTCAAGAGGTAAATTATGTATTTCTTCTTCTCAAGAGGGGAAATGGAGAATACCAAGCATGTATATATACAAAGGTGGGGAAGTATAGGCACAGGATTTTCTAACCAGCACCTCATCTCATCTCTGCAGACTGATAGGAGTTGATGAGCAGTCTGACAGAGCACTGTGAGATCAGAGATGTGTTGTGGTCTGGCAGGTAGCCAACTTCTTCATAAATTCAGAGCAAGACACTTCTAGTGCATAGAACGGTTGCACTTCACAAGCCAACTCAAGGGGCTGTTTTTAACTCAGCAGTGTGCACAATAAGAACAAAAATGTGCGCAGACAAAGGAACTAAGTTGATTTTCTCTGGTGGGCTTGCAGTGACTCCCTTGGTCATATGTGCACTGTTGAAGTGAATCTTCTCACTGTCCTCTCTCACCACCATTCTGTTCCTGCCATGGAGCACTCCTGAAAGTAACAAACTAGATTTCTTTTAGACTAATCTACCCTGGCAGATGCACCGCAGAACTGCATCTGTCCAATGCGTCCTCCTTAGTCTACAGACTTCTCCTTTCTATGAAGATAAAGCAAACCCACATTCCCTCTAACCACTGGAATCCTTTCTCTTAGCTTTGGGTTTGGCTAAACTTTTAGGTTGGCTACGATTTGCCCAAGAGAATTGGGCAAACATGAGCAGGAGAAAAGACAAATACCCATTTCCATCAGATAAATCTAGACAGCGCTATCGTGCTTAACACTTTGTGGCTGACAAATTTAACTGCTCAGATTGCTGAAAGTACAGGCCTGGAAATCTGTCGTTTTCATTAGCTGGAAAGATGTTTTTCCCAGTGATGTGTCTGTTACAGGTTCTGTTACTGTGTCCAGTCATGAACCACACTCAGCTATAATGTCATCGAGTCTTGTACCAAATCAGGCTGCAAGAGCAAAGTGAGTGCCAAGACCGAGCAGGAGACAAGATCATGCTATCTTACTCATTGTGCAGCATGCCTATCTGGATCTGTGCAAGCATGTGGCATAAATATAATCCTGACAACACACTGCCTGGATCTCTGGCTAGAGTGATAATGAGCACTATTTGAAAGAAGTGCTTTATGAGATTCAACAGCGTGCTGAAAGTCACAAAGAAGAAACAGATGGCTAGTTGCATTCTTTGGTGTGAAACTGTCTCAGCAATACCTTATCCACCTCATTCCTTGCTTTGCTTTGTTTTGAATTTCTTTTACAGCTGATGAGGCATTTCTGAAGCAATTGTCTGTGTTTGTATGAATTCTGATATTTATAAAATGACCAAAGAAAATAAATTCTTCAAAAGGACAGGTGTCTCAAATTCTGTGTTTTATGGGGCTATTTTCATAGCCCCATAGAATCATATCATAGAATCATAGAATATTTTGGGTTGGAAGGGACCTTTAAAGGTCATCTAGTCCAACCCCCACTGCAAGGCGCAGGGACATCTTCAACCAGGTAAGGTTGCTCAGAGCCCCATCCTACCTGGCCTTGAATGTTTCCAGGGATGGGGCATCTACCACCTCTCTGGGCAACCTGCTCCAGTGTTTCACCACCGTCATTGTAAAAAATGTTTTCCTTATGTCCAGTCTGAATCTTCTTCCCTCTAGTTTAAAACCATTACCCCTCATCCTATCACAACAGGCCCTGCTGAAGAGTTTCTCTTCGTCTTTCCTATAACCCCCTTTAGGTACTGGAAGGCCACTATAAGGTCTCCCCGGAGCCTTCTCTTCTCCAGGCTGAACAGCCCCAACTCTCTCAGCCTGTCTTCATAGGAGAGGTGCTCCAGCCTTCTGATCATCTTTGTGGCCCTCCTCTGGACTCACTACAGCCGGTCTACGTATTTCATATGTTGGGGGCTCCAGAGCTGTAGAACTCCATATCCAGCAAAATACAAATGAAAAGCAAGAGTACCCACAGCTACTCATGTGGGAACATAGAAAGCTTGGATTGTAAGGGTAACCAACAGAAGGAAATCCTTCCAGGGGTCTATATCAATAGATGCAGAGCTAATATCGATGCACTCACAGAAAGGATCCTGAAGAGCTATACTCTGTGACTCTCACTACATAGACCAAGATTTTGATATAACTGTCTTTCAAAAGCTGAACCCTTATGTGTGCATCTACATAGTCTCTAAACCCAAGCTAAGCAAGCAATTGGTTCTGAAATGTCAGATATGAGACAGCTTTACAAGTCTATAGAATTAATTGAGGGTGGGATATTACATAAGAAATGAAGCATTGCAGTTGGTGGCCATTCACCTGACTGAACTTCATCTTAAAATCAGTCATGATTCTTGCCACTCTGCTTCTCCTGGAAGATTGTTACGGAGCCCCATGTATCTGTTTTTCTCATGCTTCTTGAGGCTTGGAAGAAGACTGGTTAACTGCATGGTGTAATGCACCACTACATGATGCAGAGTATTAAATCAGATGACAAAAGCACATGGTGGTATGTACTCTTCAGATACTTAATATCAAGGGTGTCAAGAAAGACCATTGGTTCAGGTAATAATATCCAGTTTTCACCTACATGAAAACCTGCACCTGCTTAGCTGACAAGATTAGCCTTTATCAGCTTAATTAAACTGATGACACTTCCGTAGGGCCTGCTTATTGATTTCAAAGTGATTTAAACCGGCATGGCACCAGTGGTTCAATTATAAAATCTGTGTACAAGTGATACAAGTTCCTACACATCAGCAGAGTTACATTAGCTTTCAAAACACTTACAGAAGGCTTAAGTAGTTGTGTAATGCCTCCAGTGACCTGCTACTGAAAGTGCTTACTAGAAGTTACTGTCTCATCTGCTCTGCTGGCAGAGCTCGCAGGGCCCTTCTCTCATGTAGCTATCAGAACTACAGAGCTCCTGTCACAACTGGGCTGGCTGTGCACAATAGAGAATTTAAGAGCAATTGCATGAAGTACTCCCTGAAACTGGAGGAGTTATTTACCTGTGGTAGAGTGACAAACACCTAAAGGGTGCTAACTCTTTTCCCAGCACTGTTCAATGTGGAAAACAAGTCAGTTTCCAGGTTTAAACCCTGACATGTCTCTGCCCAAACTTTCAGTCTCTGTGTCCCAGTTAAGCACACCTCTGAAATGCTAGATATTGCCTGTCACAAGCATTTGGCTTCTTGCTGAAAGCTGGTGTGGAGATGTGTGTGGTAAATCACTGTGTTTTTCACTGATTGCCTATTTATTGGTGAAGATTTAAGACAAGTGTGTTTTCCCAGTATGCCTCAGACCACATCAAAGGCAATCTTCGAATCTAGGTCCCTCATGGAATCTTAAAAAGGAGTTTGTAATGGGTGCCAGGGGGCTTTATCAGCAAATCCTCCTTCTTGATTAAGTATTTGTTCATGTTTTTAGCATATGCTTAATCTAATAGGAGGGTGTTTTAGGACTGGAGTTACTCTTCAGTGGCTTCACCAACCCAGTAGGGCTAATTACAGAGGAAGATGCCATTCAAAGAAGTTGAGGCCGATCGGGCATGGGTTAGACACTGGGCTGTCAAGCCAGGAGTGGGCTCACTTGTCATGCCTCTATAGTTCCTGTTACAGCTTGAGGATGGCAGGTGCTCATTTGCTGGTGCCTGTGCTGCTTTGTAGGGCTGTTGAGGCACAACTGATCATATGATGCTGGGGACAGTAGTCTCAAGGACATCATAAGGACACATGGGCTGTGTAGAGACCCTCAGGAGCAAAAAACAATAAAAATAGCAGGAGCCAACGAAACCTCAACTGGCTGAATAATAGGTGGGAGTCTCAGACCTTGAAAGTCCTCAAGAATCATAGAATCATAGAATGGTTTGAGTTGGAAGAGACCTTTAAAGGTCACCTGAATTTCAGAATAACTCCTTTTGCAGTGTCTCATGCTGACTATCCTTTCCACCCAACCAGGTGGCTTCCAGCCCTTAGTCTCTCACTCCTTTTCTCTTTTAATCCTTTCTCTCTCACTTCCTCTTTCAGTATTTGGTGAGAACTGAGTGGCTGGGGGTTCTCCAGCAGCTCATGCACAAATGACATAACCAACTTCCTAGAAAGCAATGTATGGTGCTCAAGTCACAATGATTAATTGTGTTAATTAGAAGAAATTAAATGTGTTGTGATTCTTGCTCTGGCTTATTTGCTATCAGGTGCAACCGTCAGCATTAAGACCTCCTTGGGCAAATCTTGAGAAACATGAATACAGAAGACGCAACTCCTCCCCTCATATTATGTACACTATAATAATTCTTAGGTGACCTTCCAGTTTTTGTGGCTTGCCTCTTTCAGCCAACTTGGCCACTTCTCTGTAAAGAAGCTGTAAAGGAATATTTTGGGATGCAGCTGCTCTTTGCTGTCTCCTGTACAAAAGATCAAGGTGAAATTAACTCCTTAATAAAATGCAGATATTATATGGAGGCAGGGAAAAAACCTAGAGTGTGCATGGAAATTCAATCCCAAATTTATCAGTGGGGAAGCTAATGCCACTTAAGTCTTTTAATGATATAACATGACACTTTCTGGCATTTCATTTCTCTGAACTTGCTGAATTAGCAGTGTAACTTAATGAGGTTTAAGTCATTTGATAATGAGGTTTAAGTCATTTGATGACAACTGGGAGAGTGACAGTTAAGTATCTTTCACATTAAGTTTAATATAATTTTCTACATCCAGAGGTGAGGAAGCAAATAACCTTTGCAAGCAACTTGGAGTCACTCTGTGAAGGCAGAAGGAAAAAAAGTTATTTCTAGAGTATGTCCTAGTAACAGTGATATACTACTACACAGTGATGGTAGAGAGTGTGAGGCTAGGTTACTGACTGTACTGTACCTTTTCATTCAGCTTTTAAGCTGCACCTGACATAGCTGTAATGGCTTATCAAGTCTCATATGACAATGTATATAGTTTTGACTACCTTCATCATGTGCATTGATTTGAAATGGAAGAAAGACTAGCCCAAAGTAGTATGATTTCCGTGTGGAAAAACTTATAGATGGGCTCAAGAAACAGCAACTACAAGGGAAGGTCCCTGCCAATCCAGTCTGGGGCAGATGTCCTGCCTGGCCCCCAGTCAATTCAGTTGGCTTAATCCTGAGTTAGCCTGAGCAAGATCAACTGATGGGTCAGCAAATAACTTGTCTCTGAGCAGTATCAGTACACTGCTCTGCATCTTACCTGTGCTAGCTGCGGCAAATCCTCAGTTGCCTTAGGGAAGAAGGGAGACCAAATTATACAGACGGAGGAAAAGAGAAAGGTAGATGTGGACAGCAACTCCTTCCTGGACTGTACAGAAATAAGCAGGAACTCTAAAGCATAGCATAAATGCAAAATAAACATTGTATTTACAGATGCAACCCTCAGTGATTAAGACTTTTTCCTGACAGTTCTTTCCCCTAAATACTGACCAACAGATGACACCACTGCTGTTCTGCCTTTAAACAAATGGCAAATAGACAAGCTGTTGCAAAAAGTCTCCAAACGTAAAGCTGTATCTCTCCATTCCCTTCTGTGAATCCAGCTCAATGTGTCAATATGTTTTTGTTAATTGCTTTTTGTTTATTTCCTCAAATGTTTCTCTTTGTGAAACCTGTTGATGCTCTGTTTTAGGTTTTTGGAGGCTGCCTGTTTTAACCTTTTCACACTACACCTCTTTCTGCAACCTGCTTCAAGGATAGTAACATGGGCTACCACGGCTCTGAGCATCAGAAGGGGCCATTTCAGCATGGGACTGTTCTTCTGACCCCTCTGTGACATATCAGAGCCAACCTGTGGGGATGTGATGGCATCAGCCACAGTTGGCCTTGGTACCCTTCAGCATCCCTGCCTCTCTACTAGGCAAGGGCTGTCACTGCTTCAGAGAGGACTTAAACCATCTTTGATTAGTTGATAGGCTTGCCCCTCACTCAGTGAAGGAGGTTGAGAGATTACACAGATCTATAGTAAGAATCCTCAGTGCCAAGAAGGAAGAGACATGTTAAGAGTAGGGTACTTCAAACAGACAAATAACTTATTTGATCCAGCCACTACACTCTGTGACACGTCCTGGAGGAAGGGCTGACAGCACCATTCTGTTGGGTCCAGAAGGCTGTATTGGACAAGATAGAAAATTGACTATCAAGACCAGAGACAATTATGTTAGAGAGGATCAAATTGAAGACCAAGTGGTAGGAATTTTGCACAGTCTCCACAGGGAGTAATATGGATCGTAACTTCATCATTGACATATATGGTGATTCAGGGTTCATATGAGCATCTACAGCAAGCCCAAGAAAAGATGGGGTCAGCTGTTTCATCAGTTCCAAAAGCTAATCACAGCCTCCTAATGGCACAGCCTTGCAATAACATGGAAGATGACTAAAGGCATCTACACACCTTTTCTTCCTCCGTGGAAGAGGCAAGAGCAGTGACCCAAGAGCAACACTCAAACAGTTACTGTAACAGTGCTAAATTTGCCTAGACTGCTTCAAAGCTTTGCACCATGTCTGGTCTTACCCCGTGCTGACAAACTCTGCTCATTGCCTGCTTAACAGGAGCCTGAGGAGGCAGCTGGTGTCCCTGCCCAACTCTACTTTGAGAGGGTAGGCAGTGCCAGCACACGAGTGCAACAATACCACACTTAAAAGAAGACACTAACTGCACTGCAGTCTTTTTCTGGCAATACCTGGAGTATAACAAAACAAAACCCAAAGGTTTAATTTTGCAGGAGTTGATGGCTGTCGATCACAAGCAGTACTTCTTGTCACTGATGGAGGAAGGGCAATCTTCTGCTTTCAAAACATACTAACTACTTGAGTGCCCATTATATGTGTGTCTTGCTCCTCTGAAGCGTGCCTGGATGCGTGAAAGTAGTACAAATCCAAAAGTCCCTTAGTTTTAATCCTGATGAATTAATCAACAGACAATGTTGCAAACAGTCCCTCCAGACTGAGCGATATTTACATAAGAAAGAACAAGGGCTTCTTCATTAGTTGTACATTGGTTTCATATAATTGAAGTTTCATTTTGTTGTAAGCCCTAATAAAGCTTTAGGTTAAAACAGAAAGTCATTATTGGATGCTAATACTAAATAGCAACACACACCTTTAATGGTTCAATCCTGGAAACTCTGAGGCCTGTAAGTAACGAGATTTTAATGAGACTGTCCTTACAAATGAAATTATGAAGGGGCATTCGGTTTTGCAGAATTGCACCTTAGAGAAGCTGAGAGCATCTTTTCATAGGAAAAATAGGCAGATTATTTAACAGCAGCAGTTTCTAAATCCAAAACCTTGGAGACACTCTGTTACTGAAAACAAGCAAAACTCAAAATCTTGTTATGAATCAATTATAAAGACCTGAAGTCCAGTAAATTTTATTTGGAAAGTGGAAAAGTTTAAAAGAGAGCGATTCTGAAGCACACAACCTCAGTCTTGCCAATTGCCAAAATTTTATTTCTACTCATCGTCTTGAGGTCAAGATATATCTGGGGGAATTTATGCTGTCCCCAGCTGACTGTCTTAGACCAGTGAGATGAGCTGCCTGCACAAAATGTCTATCTGTCCCGTTAAGTGCAGTGACAGCACGAGAAACTAGGAGGGCACACAGCTGGGACAGCTGGCCCCGACTGACCATAAGGATATCCAATATGGTATGACATGCTCAGCAATAAAACAGCAGGGGGTGGAGACTGGCCAGGGCTGCCATTGCTGAGGGACTGATTGAGCATCGGTCAGTTGGTGGTGAACAACTGAGGTTTTCCACATCACTCATTTATCTTGGGTTTGAGTTTTTTCTTGTCACTGTTCTCTCTCTCTCTCTCTCTCTCTCTCTCTCTGTGTCTCTCTGAAATTATTAAACTGTCTTTATCTCAACCTATGAATTTTCTTACTTTTGATTCTCTCCCCCATCCCCCTGGACGGGGGTGAGCAAGCAGTTGTGCAGGGCTTAGCTGCCTGCCAGGGTTGAGCCACAAGAAATTTGCATTAAGATACCGACTCCCAAGGTAAAACAAGTGCATGAAAATTTTCACTGTCATCAAGAAAAAAATTTTCACTGTTTCAAGGGGAAAGCTTGCAAGCAAAAAGACATACCACCCAAATTCCCTGGAATTTTTGGTCCAGTTTCTCAAATGAGGAACCCAAGTGCTTGGAAACACTGCAACACAGTTTCATGTGCCTCTTGATGATTTCCTTGTCTTCATTATCCATGAGGGAATCTTGAAGCAATATCAAATGGCAACATGTTGCCTGTTATCAATTTGACCTTTTATGTGTTTTTTTTCTTGTGTTGGGTCTGGCTGAGATAGAGTTAATTTTCCCCATAGCAGCCCTCATCGTGTTGTGCTTTGTATCGGTAGCTAGGAAGGTGCTGATAACACAACAATGTTTTTTGGTTACTTCTGAGCAGTGCTCACACAGCACCAAGGCTGTCTCTCCAACATTCCCCTCTCACCAGTAGGCTGGGGGCAAGATCTTGAGAGGGGACGTAGCCAGAACAGCTGACCCAAACTGACCAAAGGGAAATTCCATACCATACGGCATCTGCTCAGCAATAAAAGTTAGGAGAAAGGAGGAAGAGCGGAAGCATTTGTTATTATGACATTTGTCCTTTTGGATCAACCATTATGCATACTGAAGACCTGCTTCCCAGGAAGTGATTGGACGTTGCCTGCTCATGGGAAGTAGAGAATAAATCTTTTGTTTTCCTTTGCTTCCATATGTGACCTTTGCTTTTGCTTTCTTAAACTGCCTTTATCTTGAGCCACAAAGTTTTTTTCCGTCTTATTTTCTTCCTCCCTGTCCTGCTGAGGAGAGGAGTGATAGAGAAGCTTGGTGGGAACTTGATGTCCATCCAAGGTCAACCCACCACATTTACTAAAAGCAGAAGTAGCCTATGTAGAACTCTTTTGTTGTCTTTGTTAAACAATGCATATCATATGGAACACTGATTCTAGGTGTCTTCATCTCTTCTCCTTAGTTTTTCAGCACAACTTCAGTCTTCAATGGTACTTTCAAGTTAGGAATCACGTCATACAGAAATCAGGCACAGGTAGGTATGAGCTGCTCCTGAGTTTGAAACCAAGAAGAGGGCAGTTCTTTAGTGTTACCATCCTACAACAATTCAAACTAAAAGTGCAGAACTCACCATTCCATCCAAAATTATGAAAAACTGATAACAAAAAAAATGCAATTCTGGCTTTATGTCTTGAAATGCACAGTCTTGTGATTGAGAGAATGTGTTTCCAACTACTCTGCTAACTGTCAGAAACCTACAATGAGGTGTTTCCTGGTCCTATTGTAGAACAACTTTTTGGAAAACATGAGGGAGATGAGGCAACATGGATAGTATAAAGTGCTGGTTCACAAGGCTGAGAACATTTCCCTTCCACTATTCTGCCAGACATTCAGTTAATAAAACATCCATCCGACTCTGAGCCTGGACAAACATCGGAAATATTATAATTTCTCATACAAAAAAAAAAAAGTTTCCATTCTGCTTCCCTGATCCAGTATTTCATAAAGCTTATACTATCACATTAATTATGGTCTAAGAGGATTTTGTTCAACATGCTGTAGGTAGAGGATGCTCATGTGCAACTTAGGACACTTCAGATGTGCTCTACAGTTGTGTGTTGCTCCAGCCTTGTCTAACTAGATGAGCACTGGCTTAGGGCAGGGACTATTTTGATAAGATGACAATACTGGCTGGACTTCTGGATACTACTAGCTTACAAACCATTACAAAAACATTTTGCAATATGAGAAACATCAGTTTTAACACAGGAAATTAAACTCAAAAACCATAATTAAAAAAAAATCATTGGCAAGCATAACTCTTCTTGGCTCTCTCTAGCCCATCACTGCTCCAGCTGCAATTCTCACTGAAGAGTGCCCTCCTGCTTTCTCATCTTAATCTGTCACACTTTCATATGTTGCATCCATCAGGCCTCATTAGCACATGCTCTAGGTTTCTAGTTTCCTGCAGAAGTGCTCTTTTGCCCTGTCTTACTTTCATATATTTCAGAATTTATTCCTTAAAATAACGTAAAACCCAGTTCCATGAAAATGCTCCTTTCCCATTTGGTTTAAGGGGGTTGACAGTTCAAGCTTTGTGAGGTATCCACCACAGCACGATACGCTCCATAGAACACAGTGTATGTAATTGATTGTTGAGGATGAAAGCAAAATGAAATGCATCCACTGACTGAATGGTTCCTGTGGATTATTAAAGATTCTGATTTGGTCAAGTCTTTTCACACTTCCAGTCTCTTCTGGACTCTTTGGGACATTGGGAAGGAGTTCAGTCCACTGACAATGACATCTTGACTTATGAGATTGCACATTGGAATGGAGGACAAGGAACTGCTGCTGCACAGATGTCATCTTTGTGTTTTTGACAAGAAAAGTTCCTGAGGAATGATACCAAAACTCTTCAAAGAAGCATCACACGCAGGAAGAAATGAAAGACATACTGTGGGAGATGTTGCACATTGTTCATAACCACTGTGATGAATCATAGAATCATAGAATGGTTAGGGTTGGAAGGGACCTTCAAAGGTCATCTAGTCCAACCCCTCTGCAAGGAGCGGGGACATCTTCAACCAGATCAGGTTGCTCAGAGCCTCATTCA
The DNA here is from genome assembly GCA_009806455.1 of Tetrax tetrax. NCBI lineage: Eukaryota > Metazoa > Chordata > Aves > Otidiformes > Otididae > Tetrax > Tetrax tetrax. The sequence goes on from WHYT01015997.1 coordinate 283,986, forward strand.
GCCTGGCCTTGAACGTTTCCAGGGATGGGGCATCAACCACCTCTCTGGGCAACCTGTTCCAGAGCTCTACAACTCTCAGTGTAAAAATTTTTTTCCTAATATCTAATCTAAATCTACCTCCCTCTATTTTGAAAACATTACCTCTAGTGCTATCACAACAGGCCCTACTGAACAGCCTGTCCCCATCTTTCCTGTAGGCCCCCTTGAGGTACTGGAAGATCGCTATCAAGTCTCCCCAGAGCCTCCTCTTCTCCAGGCTGAACAGCCCCAACTCTCTCAGCCTGTCCTCATAGGGAAGGTGCTCCAGCCCTCTGATCATCTTTGTGGCCCTCCTCTGGACCCTCTCCAGCTGCTCCATGTCCTTCTTATGTTGGGGGCTCCAGAACTGGACACAGTACTCCAGCTGGGGTCTCACCAGGGCAGAGTAGAGGGGGAGAATCACCTCCCTCGACCTGCTGGCCACGATCCTCTTGATGCAGCCCAGGATGCGGTTGGCCTTCTGAGCCGCAAGGGTGCGTTTCCGGCTCATGTTGAGCTTCTTGTCCACCAGCACTCCCAAGTCCTTCTCCTCAGGGCTGGTCTCGATCCATTCTCCAGCCAGCCTGTATTTGTGCCTGAGATTGCCACAAGTCACATGCAAGACCTTGCACTTGGCCTGGTTGAACTTCATGAACTTAGCACAGGAGCACCTCTCCAGCCTATCAAGGTCCCTCTGGATGGCATCCCTCATCTCCAGTGTGTGGATGGCACCACACAGCTTGCTGTTGTGAGCAAACTTGCTGAGGTTGCACTCTCTCCCACTGTCCATGTTGCCGACAAAGATGTTGAACAGGGCCAGGTCCAACACATAGAATCATAGAATGGTTAGGGTTGGAAGAGACCTTCAAACGTCATCTAGTCAAACCCCCCTGCAAGGAGCAGGGACATCCCCAACTAGATCAGGTTGCTCAGAGCCTCATCCAGCCTGGCCTTGAACGTTTCCAGGGATGGGGCATCCACCACCTCTCTGGGCAACCTGTTCCAGTGTTCCACCACCCTCAGTGTAAAAAATTTTTTCCTAGTATCTAATCTAAATCTACCTTCCTCTATTTTCAAACCATTACTCCTTGTCTTGTCACAACAAGCCCTGCTGAACAGTCTCCCCCCATCTTTTCTGTAGGCCCCCTTTAGGTACTGGAGTCAGTATCAGATCCTCAGTCTTTTACGTCCTTGACTTTTCAGCATTGCAGAGGCTCAACAGTAACACAGACTCTACAGGTGGTGTGAAAATCTGCAGTTGGGTGACAGAAAGAGGTTAAAATTCACTGAGGGAAAAGCAGACAGGATTCAACCTCTTCTCCACTCACAGTAGTAGCAGACAGATGGTTCGTTAGCAGGTAGCTGCCACTCAGTCTATCACTGCACTCAGTTCCCTGCCGTTCACACATGGTGCTGCTGGTCCCCAGCCTGAAAAGTAGGCAATGCAATGCCATGTGAAAAGTGAGGGAAGCAAGGGAATCAGTGACAGGAGAAGAGGCTAGACTGTCCTCTGGGGAGAAGAAATTCAAATTTGGTATAAGGAGAAAGCTTTACACACAGAGAGTGGTGCAGTCCCAAGTCAAGGACCCAGAGAAGCGGTGGCATCTCTACTCTCACAGTTTTTTAACACCTAACTGGAAAGGACTCCAGCAATCATTGAAGGTGGTTGCAGGATGTGAGCAGAGGGCTTGAACTTGAAACCTCCAGAGGTTTTTTTCCACCTATATTACTCTGAAATTTCTAACCACTGTGTGTGCTTCTGGGTGTGTTTCTTTTTTTCTTCTTATCCTAGTTTCCGGAGCAGATTCTGTGTTGAAGCAGTCTACCGGGCACTCCAGCTTTCAGGTCTACTTTTAAAGAAAATTTAGCAAAAAAGTTGAAGTTCCAGGAAATGGAGCTGCTTTAAAATCTTATCTATAGACAGTTGAATAAAGAGAGAAAAATCTGAATGAGTGCTCTAAATCTAAGGAAAGGTAGCCACATGAGTTCAATATTAATATTAGACACAAAAGAAGGCATAGAAGAGAAATGTTACAAATACCCCAACTTAAGGAAAAATCTTACCTTACCTTCTCAGACAAGGACCAATGCATCCAGCAGACACTCAGTCATGTGAGATCACACTCCATAAACTCCATTGCACACAGTACCTTCAGTCAGGTGGACACAAGCTCCTGCAATTCATCTCTGCAAAGTACAGTCCCAAAGGTTAAATCCTTTCAGCTGCCAAGTCAAGACACTGTGGTGTAAGCAGCTTCATGGCCTTAACAGAAGTACTAATTCTAAGCAGCATTAGATATATCGCCTGTGCTGTATACTCTGCTCAGTAGTGCCAACTGGTGATTTTTCAACAATGAAGTACTGATGGAGAAGAAAGTAAATAAAGGCAGAAATTTCAGTTCCTAATCCCCACAGGCTTATACAGTGGAAAAGTGTTGTTTTGAATACCGGCTCAACAGTGGCCTTTTAAAATAAAAAGAGACAGTACAAATAATGCTGATAAAATAATTCTGAGTGTCTAGCTTCACTTTTTCCTGTAGATTCACATTTACTCACAGAACTTCAAGCTGGACTCAAAGGCATTGCAAACTGTGCTTGTCACATGAACGCAAACCCTATCTTTTAAGTGTCAGCTAGAGTCTGACATCTTCTTTGTTATTTATGCACAGAGGAATTTTAGCAATCAACAGGGAAAGGGACGTAGATTAAAATACACCCTGTAGTCTGACAGGAGTGAAACATGTTTCTCAGGGAGAAAGGAAAGGAAAAGGGGAAAAGGGAAAAGATAAAGAAGAAAAGAGGAAAAGGAAGAAGGAATCCTATCTCTGTCTCCAAAGATCACATTATTGTTTGAAACTCATTGCAAGAAGATAATGCTTGAGCTGAAGCATATGTATAAAGCTTGAACAGGATGTAGCCCCCAAGAGACCTCACTCCATCCTCCATTCCAGAGCTTTCTCGTCCTTGAAACTCTGGCCAGAGCTACACTCTGAGTCCAGTCAGCCCCAGAACTGCACGAGGTATTCAGTTTTGCAACTCTGCATCAAGATCTCCGAACCTGAGTGCAGGTCCTCTGGGAATATCGTGTCAGAAGTTAAAACCTTGACACTGGATGTCATGCTGGTGTAGATGTAAAATGTGGTGAGGCCCACACTCAGAGCAGGAATATCTCTTGATCCCTTTTCATTGTCGTAGTTTAACCTCAGTCGGGGCCAGACTACGCAGTCTCTCTCTCACTCACCCCACCCTTTCAGAGAGTAGGGGGAGATAATATAAGAAGGCGGCTCGAGGTTTGAGATAAGGACAGGGAGAAATCCTTAAAGTAACTATTATAGGCAAAACAGATTCAACTTGGGGAAAACTATTCATTTATTACTAAAAATAGCAGGATAATAGGACAGAGAACAAGATAACCTCACCCGCCGCCCCCCTGCCCCTCCCCCAAGCTTAACATTATCTCTACTACCTTCCCTCCGCCGAGCGGCACAGGGGGGAAAAGGGAGTGGGGGTCACAGTCAGTTCATCACACGTTGTTTTGTGCCGCTGCCTTGTCGTCAGGAGAAGAACTCCTCACATTCCTCCCCTGCTCCATCATGAGGTCCCTCCCACAGGCCACAGTCCTTCGTGAAACTGCTACAGTGTGGGTCATCTCTTCCACGGAGTGCAGTCATAGAATCATAGAATCATAGAATGGTTAGAGTTGGAAGGGACCTTCAAAGGTCATCTAGTCCAACCCCCCTGCAAGAAGCAGTCCCTCCAGAACAGCTGCCCCAGCGGGCCCTCCATGGGCCACAGCCTCCTTCAGGCATCCACCTTCCCCAGTGTGGGGTCCTCCATGGGCTGCAGGTGGATCTCTGCTCCTCTGTGGACCTCCATGGGCTGCAGGGGGACAACCTGCTCCACCATGGTCGTCACCACAGGCGGCAGGGGAATCTTGGCCAGGAGCCACATTACTCCTCCCCCTCCTTCTCCACTGACCTTGGTGTCTGCAGCCGTTCCTCTCACCAGAAAAATTCTTCACAACAGGAAGGCAGATGCCTCTCAGAATCTCTTCACATCATCCATGTTAAATATGTTCACCTGATTCATGTTAATATACATGGAATCTTTAATTATCCTGGGAAGAACAGGGTGATATGTACATAGTTCTGTATTTTGAAACTGTAGAGGTAATGTATAAGTTTTGTTTAAAGTTATAAATGTATTTGGGAGGTTTATTTAAGTTATTGAAAATGTGCTTGTCAGGATTCACTCCTGCCTTAGTAGTTTGACAGAATTGAGGATTTTACCTGCTTAACAAGCGCTGTTTGCATAACAAGGACCCTTAATAGGGGAGCCAGCAAAAGGCGGGAAACCGGGCTGGGGGCTGGTGAGCACGGGCACGTCCGCAACTCCAAATATGGGACGGGCCACTTCGGTGCTCCTAGCCAATGAACACCCGTGTAGAGCCTAGTGACACGCTCCAGCCAATCAGTACCTGTCGCTAACGGTGTGAGTGACCAATGGAATGCAGATGGTGAGCGCCCAAAAGGAGACAGGCACGGTGGGGGGACCAGGAGAAGTTATAAATACAGTAACCGTGAACAAAGGGTGTGCGTCTTGGTGGAGCGGAGACTCCCGGCGCACCCAGCGCTGTTGGCCGGCGCTGTTTGCTTGCTTCTGTTCAATAAATTGGAAACTTTAATTGGAATCCTGTTTTGGGGCTTGGATTCATTTATAACAATCCATCTCATCTCCTCTCCACTTCTTGCAGCCAGGCCGGGCTGAGTTGGGCCCAGTCGGCTGCCCAGCAGGAGGCCGGAGGGTGAGGCCTGCAAGGCCCACAAGGCTCGCGCCTCCCCTTCTCTGCCCCCGCTCAGCTTCTTCACATCTTCACTTCTTCTTTTTTTTTTTCTGTTTTCCCCTTCTTAAATACATTATTGCAGAGGTGTTTTCATGGAACATTCTGCTACCAATTGGCTCGGCCTTGGCCAGCAGCGGGTCCGCCCTAGGCCTGGCCGAGTCCACTGAACAAAGGGGAGCGACTTCTTCCTACAGAAGCTGCCACCGTAGCCCCCCCTCACTAAACAAAACCAGAACACTAGTCAGGTAGGTCAGTGCCAGCAGAATACCGATTCCCCTACACCAAAGGCAGAGCAAAAGTAGGTAGAATCAGCTGCCAAACAACACAATTGCATTTTTGAAGCAAAGGTGCTGACGCTGGGCTTTTTCTTTCAGTCCATCTCCTGAGAAGGTAATGCAGCCTCCTTCATCTTCCTGCATCAGTAAACCTAAAACCCCAGCACATTTGATAGAGAACAGCCAGCTATAGTAGACAGTCAAACTAGCCAGATTAGCTTCTGGGACTGTAATCATGTCCCCTCCTTATAGCTTGCAATATGCGTTTTGAGAGTGAACCAGAGATGCAGTGAAGGAAAAGGCCTCAAGTGGGTCGAGTCATGTATCTATCTAGTGAAAATTCCACTGAGGCTAGTCTAGTCTTGAGTCCTGGCTAGGAGAGAGAGCATGGTAAGTGGTTTCTTTGCTGTCCTAAGCATGGACTGGGAGCAGTGGATGCTGAGCTGTGGGCTGAAAAGCCTCACTGAGGTTTATTTTTCTCTGCAGCTTGTGAGACCTGGATTCCTAGTCTTCATTTGAGAGCCAGTGCCACCAGTCATGACAAACTGCCGTGAAAGGGCACTGCCCTCACCTGTGAAGGATGGTGATGTCATCAGTTCTCAAGAGTAGAAAACCCCCACCAAGACTGCAGTGCTGGCAGTGAAACAATGCTCCAGTTGACTTTTTAATGATGTCCATCTGTATCGCTGCATAGTGACCTCATATGTCCCTGATCCAGACTGATGGCTCTGTGTGACTTCTTTGCTCTACCATTTGGGACTGCTGAGCATGAGCCTGCAAGTGCTGACCCTGCCAGCAAGAACCATATGTTGCAAATGCACTTTTTTGCACCACCTGACACCTACTTTCCTATGGATGCAGTGAACCAGAATGCATTCAGGGCTTTGAGAAACCCATGTGCAGTAAAGGCACATGGGAGAGCAAGATTATAGTCAAGCTTCCTGGTATCTGCATTGATAATTTCCCATTGCTGCAATAATCATTCTAATTATAATGGGTTGTCAATGTATGGTTTTAGTTTCAAATTACAATAATTACATCAAAACTGAATCATATTCTTGCATTTGCTCTTGTTCGCTCAGCCCCAAGCCAGAGCAGGATCCAAAAATGAACATCAAAAGTATAGCCAGAGTCTGCACAACCCAGCCACAGTCATTTTTGAAGACACCTTTCTAACTTTTGTGATTGCAGTGGAGATCCTAGGAAGGCAGGTGTACTCCTTAATGTCTTAGTTTCAGAAACCTGAGGAGTCCACAAGAAACTCAGCTGTTGGTCTTCATTAAAAAGCGAGATTACAGGCTTCAGGCCATAGAGTAAATCTTGAAAATGGAACCCAAGTGTCCCTCCAAATGTGTTTCTTTCTTATAGCTTGTGATCTTTGAGGCAACATCTTTCCTTACAGAGCCTAACCTTCTGCTTTTCCAAGGGTTGGTGGCAGAAATACTGTGGAAAAGACCCCATGAAATTGTTTATTTGAACCAAAGTGGTGGGTGATTATCAGCGTTAGGCATGCTGAGTCATACACTAGTAACTAGCAAAGCACTTTGATCCTGAGGTCACACAACTACATTGGCATCTCACCCTCCCTTGCCTTCAGAGGTAGCTGACAGTCTGGTTCTCACAGTAATATGGGACATTAGACAGTGCAAGTGCAATATAAAACCAGGGACAAAGCAAGGGGCCTCTTAGAGTTAGAACCTCCAGCCACCTGCCTTTGCCTTCTTTCCTGAGTTCTCCTGAACACATTTTGAATAAATGTTTCTGCTTCAGCTCTGAATGTGGCTTTTATTTCTGATGGGCAGTTTGAAGGATTGCTGCTTTTATTGGTGTCATGATGAATAGAAATGGTTGGGTAAGCTCAGCATGAAAGAGCTAGAAGAGAGGTAGCCACAACCTGCACACTGGTGCTCTCCTGTCAAGACATCAGTGGGAATAAGGCCCCGAGTTACTGTACAAGTTTACCATTGACCAAAGGATCTGACACCAACATCTGTGTGGTTCTTTCACAGGGACAGAGAAAATTAAATATCAGTGCTTCCTGGCACAACAATGTCATATTCTTTTTTCTCCAGTGCATTGGAAATCTGCTTTACTTGTATTTTGAGGCACTGGGTAATCTATATCTCATGCATTAGTACAATAAAATCACTGAGTTCCAGGTTTAAATGTGACCTAAAATGTAACCTAGTCACTAGTCTTGTCTCTCTCTAGACAAAATATAGCTTGCACTATTCCTTCCTTCTCACCTTACAGATCCAGTTCTGTAGATCCAAGAACTGAATGCTTTCAGCTACCTACAGACTACCCAGTCAAGGATGGGCCTTGCTTAGAAACTGGAGTGGCCAAGGATGGCCTATATGGCATGAGAAGGAGGAGAGGGAGACTCAAGTGCTTCCACATAGATAATAAAGGAGAAGAGATGACCAGAACACATCAAAATGTCACAGAGGTGACACCCAGTTGAATGGAAATGAAGAGGTGGCTGACAGGTTATGTGTGCTACCCAGGCTGCACTGAGCTCAGACTCAAACTGGGCCCTGTCTCCAGCCCTGATTCCCATGGCTTCCCACTTCCATGACTGAAGGATTTGGGATACAATCATTTGCAAAAGGCAACTTCTTTGCCTTGTCAGATACAAGATATTCAGCTAGTCTGATAATAGGTTCACAGCTAATTGGGCACCCTGGTGCACAACAAAGGTTGGGAACAGTTGGGTGGATTTGAGAAGATTCCCTTCAATTTATGCAGTACAAAGCAACCAGATAGGCTGGTTCCCACAACTTTGACTGGCTCCTTCTAGTCATGCTTCTGGGCTGTGTGGGCCCCTGCTAGACTCAGGCAGGAGCTGGCCTGCAGGAAAATACTAATCAAGGACCTGTGAGTTGGCATTTGGGAGGCTAGGAGTTAGCTCTTTTCTGGAACTGGCTTGCTCTCTCATTCGCATGTCCACTCATCTCTTCAACTTTGTCTACCCCACCTATTTTGACTGGAAGCTACAAGAGAGTTTCCTTTCCTTGTGACCACCAATGCACCTGTATCATAAAAGCTTCCTGGGAAACTATGGCTACTGGTGAATTAAAACACTGTATTTTAAATAATTATAAACCTACTTCTACCTCGCACTTTGCAGCAGGAATAGTCTCTGAAGATCTTTGTGCTGCACATAACATGGTGAGATCTCTCTTGGGAACAGACAGGAAGACCATAGACTGCAATCCTTGCCAGGAGGGAAAAAGAGCCTTGAGGGTCTCATCATTCTGCAGATTTAGCAATTCAGCTTTGAGCAGTCACTGTCTGAGCTTCCAAAGTAGACTCTGGGATGTGTGTGAGTGCCCTGAGGCACTCACACACTCACTTTGTCACATTCCTTTCAGAGAAGCTCTCTCTTAAAGCTCTGAACACCTAACTGAACAATCTAGTAGCACAACCTTCCCAACATCAAAATATTCTTATTAACTATTAAGATAATTAAATTGAAACCTTTTCCCTATACTGTCAATTTGGTTGTATCATAAAGCTTCCTGGTATCATAAAGCTACTTAGGTGGGAAAATGAAAATTATGCAAAGTGTTAGAATAAAGATAACTTTTTAAATAATTATGCTTACTTAATTATATTAACATTTTTCACTGAATATTAAATTAGCTGGAGATGCCAGGGGGAAATATCCTACACAGAAAAATAAAAAGCAATGCCTGGACTACAAGAGCATCCCTTTTGTTTTTCATTGAACGGTGTAATTAAATTAAGTAGGATTGATTGTGTGTCAGACATCTGCAGAAGTAATTCCCTAACTTCATTAATGCTATTGTGCCTGCAGAATTCTTGGTGGTAATTTCTCTCAGAAGTGGCCTAACTAGAATCTGGTGATGAGCTAGTGACGTGATATGACAGCATGACATAGAGCAGTTGTTCTAGTTTCTGTGCTCCCTGTGCCTGTGGAATAGCTCAAGCTATTGAGCTGCTTTGGCAGCACATAGAGTGAGACTAAACAGGGGCGACAGAAGGATCATGGAATAGCAGTGGGTCAGTCACAACTGCTGCCAGCTAATGCAACACACCAGGCACTGGTCCCTGAGTGGACCATGTGGCTCAGAAAGCAGAAGAAAATAAAACAAGTAAAACAGACCTGCAGATGCATGATTCAGTTCTGAAAAGATGTTGATGCCCCCTAGCCTGAAAATAACCATTCTCTATAAGCTAAGGAAATACAAGGAAATTAAAATAAGGTAGATATGATGTTGGGTATTTCTTTCCTTTGCCTGCTCACCAAAGTGAGATCAGATCCTTTTATTAATCCAGAGTGACTGCAAAACGTCCTGGTTTAATCCCCATCTGGCAACTGCCAGACTCCTTTTGTGCGGAGCTATAAGAGAAGCTGGGCTGGGTCCTATCAAAGGACCATCTAGCCCATGTGCTGTCTTTGACAGAGATTAACAGTGTAGTCCTGGGGAAGGAGTACAGGTAATGCTGTACTGTTTTAGATAGGTATGACAGTGTGTAATAGAATACCATAACAGAACTTATATACTATAAAAGAGTAATATTGTCCTTCCAGCACCTTCCCACCTGCAATTCAGAGACTTTCTCAGCTGCAGTTTGTACCTGAATCGTCATGGTTAATAAACTACAGTGGAGTTTTTCATGCGTTTGAGCCCTTTGTGCTCAAACTTAGCTCTTTAGAGCCTCAGCGTCCTGTGGCAAGGAGCTCCATAGTTAATCATGTTCCAAGCATAAATAATTCTTTCTTTTTCTTTGATTTAAATTGCTTCCTGAGGGCTTCATTCTTCTTTAGGGACTAACAGGGAGTACCTATTGCCTAACCACTCTCTTCAGAGATTCTGCCATTGTGGACCTCACTCATATAACCTTTATTTTGAAGACAAAGTGCTGGGCTATTAAGTCTCTCCTTACATGTATATCATTCCATTTTGCAGATCATTTTTGTTGTCCTATCTGTCTCTTTTAAAATTAATTATTTCTTCTTTTGAGACAGGGAAAGTACAACTGCCTAGGTAGTTGACTGAATTCAATATTATACCAGTATGTGTACAATAGAAGACTGGTTTGTTCTTTGACCTGTGCAATTAGGTGAAACATAAGAGTTAATCCTCTTGGAAAGCCAAGATGTTAGTTAACACTGAAGGTGAGAATTAATCATTTTTGGAAGGTCAAGATGTTCATTAAGTCAACAGGATAAACTGGGACACCTGATTGGGGACTGCTATCCTTGAGAGCAACATGTATCATGAAAAGTACGTAAGCCAATTATAATGTTTTTAAACAAATTGCAGTAGTGAACAAAAGAGCAATAATGAGAGTCTTTAGGTGAACCTTCATCATTATGATACTAAAAATCACATCCCTCGAGCTGAAGACCCTGGCCCAAGTAGAGACCCCTACCCTTGAGCATGCGTAGTAAGTGAAAATTATTACAAAATTGTATGTAAGTTACTAATAAATCACTGTGTAATAGGTGTTACTCAGGGAGATGATAATTTTATCTGTTTGGTATAAATTGTATCACAATATCCCAGAAAGGCACGCTACCTTTGTGGAAACCCAGCTGGTGCCCGACTTTGCACAACCTCGAGGTAAACTCAGAATATCTCAGCTCTATGTGTGAATCAGTGTATTGAACACCTGGTAATGAACTCTGCTAGTAAGACAACACCTAGGGTATCAGATCTTTGAACCTCTGCCTATAATATGCCTAAAATAAATAAATAGCCTGTATGGTGTGCTCTTCATGTCTCCTTGTCCATTGGTGAACATGAATTTGATGTCTTTGGAAGTCTATCAACAGGAGACTCCATCTCCTCTTCCTGAGAATATCCCTGCAAATGCATAGCTGGGATTGCTTTTTTCACCTATGCCTTACATTGCCTTCAACAACACTAAGTTGTATCTCTCATGTTCTCACCCACAATATTCTCCAATACCGTTCTGCAGTTCCTTGCCACTGTCTTTACTATTTATCACCTTAAACACCTTCTGAAATGGACATTGTCACTTCACTAAACTGCTGTGCCATGACGGAGCCATCGGGGACCCAGAGACAGCTTCTGAGAGCTAAGCTGTCCTTCACTAATACCAGGATAAGGATATAAAAACATCCTTGACCCCAGTGTACCTGTGCTTTGCAAAGATTTGGATTTGAAAGCTTGATTCCAGCCTGTCTCCCTAATGATTGTGTATATGACACTGGGACAGATAGGGACACAAAATCTTGTGTTCATCCAGTTTAGCCAGTATCAGAAATTAATTGCATCCTTCCCTGAGCAGGAAAGCTTATCATGCTTGCAGTGGTTTCTGGCAAGGGTTAGCCATTCCTTAATAAAATCTGAGAGAATGAAGCAGCTTTTCTCTAGGTGAATACCCTGCAGAGCTCTCTCTCCTCTGGCAGCTATTTTAATAATCTAAGAGGTTATGAATATCTTTGAAGTTCTCCAACCGTATTTCAAATGGAATGGTAGTATGCCTCTTAATTTAACATGGGACTCCCACAATCCCTAACTAGCTGAGCTATCTTCCCCCCTTTAAAAGTAAATAAAAAAAAAAAAAAGATATGTTTTTTTTAAGCTAAATACTTCAGGAGATCAGTCTGACACAGATGCAATTTGCAGACTGAGGTAAACACCAAGGTGTTAGGCCTGAACTTCTGAATATAGCAACCAGAGTGGTTAAACTCATATTCATTATTTGATTGCTCCTTTTAGGAGGAGGTTGTGAACGAAGTAACACTCCAGGTAGGCCATCACTGTCCTTAACAATTGCAAGAACAGTTTTGCAGGAGTCAGAGTTAGGATCAGAAGGCATTCCACGGGGAATGAGAACTGTGACTGAGAAGCAGGTCCCATACCAAGGTGCTGCAAGAAGTGCAATAGGTGCCCAATTTGAATACATGATGACAAAGTGATGAGAAACTGGAGGGAGCATAAAGGAAAGGCAGATCATAGGCAGTGCACTATTGCAAGCATTCCCATAATGAGCCCTACAGCATAAGTGAAAGAATAGAGAAGAGAAAAAAGAAGGGAAACACAAAATAATACATGTCAGACAGTCTCCAGAGAGATGCTACCTTCCTGGAAATTACAGCAAAACAAAATTATAGATAAGCCATTGTGCTGTCTATGAAATTATAATGAGACTTTGAAGAAGAGCAATTTGGTAAGATGAGTGTAGATAAGGAGGAAATTGTGGATTCTCATAGATAAGGGAGAAACCTAGGAAATTAAGATGTTGGATGTGTTGGTGTTTGAGAAACACTGGGAAAACATTTTCTGTGGAAGGAAAAAGAGACAGAGAAAAGGATTTGAGATTACAGGATGTAGACAGCAAGGTGTTACTCAATAATGTCACTACTGAAGGAGCCTTGAGAAGGAGCCACTTCAAAGCAGAAAAGTTGTTGATTGACTTTGAGCTTTGAACACTCCCCTTCCTAAACAAATCCTGCATTTCAGCAAAGCAGTAAAGTAAAAATAAACCTATTGTAATTATCTGCTAGAGCAAGAGTTACTTCTCCATTCAGTCAGCTCCAAGGCAGTTAAAGATGAAGAACAAAGAAAACTCTTTTTTTTTTTTTTTCGTTAAACAAAAGAAACCGTTATCACCATATGTGACAGGAAGGATTCATTAATCAGCAAGCAGGAAATGATGAAGCAGAAGACGTCACAGGGCTCTGGTCAAGCCATTCACATTTCTTTTCTTTTGAGTGAGGAATACCTAAAGATAATCTAATTATCCTGTTATCCTATTATAATCTAATTGTTTTATCATTTCTTTCTGGGAAGCATTGTTTCTCTAAGAGAGTCTGAACACAGTTACAGCACTTTCTAACATCTTAGAATTCATATCTCAAGGAATTTGTGAGGCCAGAGAACATATTTTCAGGACCAGTAAATGAGGGGTTTCACATTAAAGCACCTAATAATGTTGGAAGCCACCAGCTAGACTCATTAGCTCAGTAAACAGGTGGTGAGTGCGACAGGAATAAACAGCTGAACTGCCTTTGTCTCTAGCCCAGGGACGGACTAGATGACCTTTCAAGATTCCTTCCAGGCTTGTTTTCTCTTGAGTACCTTGGTGTCACAGGCAAAGTGGGGAGAGACAAAAAAAAAAAATAAATAAAAAAAAAATTTAAAAAGCTGCAATGGAGCAGCAATGGAAAGGAAAGGAAACATGTAGCACTGAGAGGACTAGATCGTTCCACTCACAGAAAATCCAGTGCTTTTTTTTTTTCTCAGAATTGCCTGCAGAAACTGCACTTGAGACCCAGCAGGGCCACACTTTAAGTCAAAGTCTGCTTCATGCCTGTCTGAATCAAAATCCAAGTCCTGGGGAGTTTCTAGGAAAAAAATGATGAGTCAGGGTCACTAAAAAAGAATGATTTTAGGAAACAACTGTATTTTGTTTCTATGAAAAGGTTTTGGTGAATTTCTGATTAAATATAGGCTTGGCTTAACTGTATCCACCTGGTTTCTTATCCAGCTACAATAGGTTTGTGAGCCCAGGTGCACTCTCTGAAGTTAGGGTCAATGTTTGGGCTGTAGAAGTCCTGTTTCCTCAACAGAAGCCTGGTTCACATCCCTGCTACTAGAGCTTCCCCCTTCCTTGCTACAAAGATCAGTGATCTTCCAGGGCTCCCAGTGCTTCTTCAGCCTGTGAGGGATGGTGAACACAGGACATTTATGATCCTGTGCTCCCAAGCTCAGTTTCATTTCCGAACAAGCTAACAAAAATGTTCCCACTGTGCTGAATATTGCAGGTGGTTGGGAAATGCGTGAAACAAAACAAAACAAAACAAAGTATACAGTTTGTTCTGAAAGGGATCAAAGTTTGTCAGGATTTCAGAATTTCTTGCGCAATAAGAATTTTAGCTTTCAGACAGTGCTGATCTTTCTGCTCTTTCCTTTCTCCAGCAGCAGCTGTGAAATCTTAGCCTGCAGAAGCGGTCCAGGTGTTGCAGAGCAACAAAACTTGTCTGCTTTCACAGTGATCAAAACTGAGCCTTTATTCTTGAAATCAGTGTCCCGAATTTTGGATGCACTGGTTGCACACACAGCAAGATGTACTCTGGGGATAAATATCAACCCAGTCCTGCCTGACATCCATCTGATATCACCCATGGCAATGGATCTCTGCCCACTTATTGGATCCCAATCGCCCTTTCCTTTTTGACTGGATCTATACCTCTTTCAGTCTTCAGTAATTGCTACCTTCTCTACCTTAACTAGTAATTTCTCCCATGGTACTAAGTTTAATGCTTTACTGCAGTGCCAGTCTACCTCAGTTATCATGTCATAAACATCACTGACTTCATCAAAGAAGACTACCAGTTCAGTCTCAGCCATTTGCTCTAGTTCAAATATGTTCAGATACATCCTATTAGACTTGAGCTTCCAGGTCTCTGGATATGTGTTCCTTCAAAAGTTGTTCTGAAGCCTCAAATGTCATAAAGGTCTGCAGCTCTCAAGGGTGTTCTTCTCTCTCCTTCTTTTTAAATTTAAGTATCTCTTCTGCTATTCTCCAAGTCCAATTGAGAAGTTTGTTTAAAAAACTTTTGCCTCTGAGTTGGCAATTTCATGCACCAGCTGTTCAGGACTTGCAGAGTTTATCAGCTCACCCTTCTCCTTCAGTTAGTGTGCATCAAACTCACAAAGTCTAATTCCCCTCTCCAAGAGAAGTGTTTCATTTCTGTCCAATTTCCAAAATTTCTGCCTTATTTCAAAATCATCATAAGAAAACTGAGACAAAATGCCAGGCCACCCCTCCCTGTATTCAGCATCGCTCTGTTTCCTCTTATTATTTTACTTCAAAAGGACAAATATTTAACTACTGGCATCAATATTTCCACAAGGTCTAACCCAGTATGACTCTTGGCAATCCTCATTTTATTCCTGTACATCCTGATGTTTCAGCTGTGACCTTGCAACCAGGTTTCTTTTGCTTGTAGTCTCTGTGCTTATTCCTAGTACCTGTCTCAAGACAGCTGGTGATATTTGTCCCTAAACTGTTTTCCCTTTGCCTATGACATGAATTCCTGCTTCCAAACTTTGACTTCCTTCTGCTTGTTATTCCTTTTACATTAAACTGGATTAGCCCCTAATAGTATGTTTCAGGGTTATTTATTTCTTCTGATCAATATCTTTTTTTTTCTTT
The DNA here is from genome assembly GCA_009806455.1 of Tetrax tetrax. Lineage (NCBI taxonomy): Eukaryota > Metazoa > Chordata > Aves > Otidiformes > Otididae > Tetrax > Tetrax tetrax. The sequence goes on from WHYT01015997.1 coordinate 299,283, forward strand.
TTCTTTTTTTAAACTTATTCACTCCCTCCACATGTAGCAATGAAATAACTTTACTTTTCATTCTTTCATTATGGACATGACAAAGGCATTGATAAGGTGTCACATCCAAAATTATATGTGTTCTACCACTGCTTGTAGCAGTTTTTCTCTAGATTATTGCCAACCACTTAAAATCTCTTTTCCTGATGTTGTCCCAAAACAGGGTTTCTTTTTACCCAGTGTGCAAGAGTCAATCAACACACTGAGTTAAAATATCTGTATTTATTTTGATTCTGCAGAAGTGGGTGATAGGCATCTAACACAGCCAGCACACCTCTCAGAAATGTAAAGGTTCTTTTATACAAAATGATAACAAGGAAGAAATAACTACTTGGTTCCTCGTACTTTTCCCACTGCCCATGATTACATATGTTTATGTTTAAAACACACAGGGAGGTTTTCTTCATTAGCATACTCATTATTCATAAGGTGGTGTAGTTTTTAACATTAAAATCACCTAAGGGTAGTTTAGGATTCAAATTTTGCTTAGGGTCCTGTATAGGCTTATATAACAAACCATAGATCACTATATACAATATACACTTGACAGATCTATGAATATACTATTATCCTTGACCAGCATGCATATCAGAGAATCATAGACTCATAGAATTCTTAAGATTGGAAGAGACTTCTAAGATCATCAAGTCCAACCATCAACCTAACGCCTACTAAACCATGTCCTGAAGTGCCACGTCTACACGTTCTTTGAACATCTCCAGGGATGGTGACTCCACCACTTCCCTGGGCAGCCTGTTCCAGTGCCTGATCACTCTTTCAGTAAAGAAGTGTTTCCTAATATCCAACCTAAACCTCCCCTGCAGCAACTTGAGGCCATTTCCTCTCATCCTATTGCTAGTTACTTGGGAGAAGTAACCTCCCTACAACCTCCTTTCAGGTAGTTGTAAAAAGCAATGAGGTCTCCCCTCAGCCTCCTCTTATCCAGACTAAACAATCCCAGTTCCTTCAGCCACTCCTCGTAAGACTTGCTCTCCAGGCCTCTCACCAGCTTCATTGCTCTTCTCTGGATGCACTCCAGCAATTCAATGTCCTTCTTGTACTGAGGGGTCCAAAACTGCACACAGTATTTGAGGTGTGGCCTCACCAGTGCTGAGTACAGAGGCACAATCACTTCTGTACTCCTGCTGGCCACACTGTTCCTGATGCACTGATCCTGGTTGGCAGAGGGAGTTTCCATCTCTGTCTCCAAGGATGCCTGATCTTTGTAACCTTTGTTTGTTCCTAACTACAACACTGACACAATTCCTCAAGAAAGTTTTTGTATAATGCTCTTACAGAGGTCTAGGTTCAAATCCAAACCCAATTCCAGGGGCCCTACAGCAGAACTTTGATGTCATTCCATTCTCTGCTGTTTGTTTTATCCAGACTGTAGCTTGCTAGTGCTAACTGTAAGTCTTCTGCTAATGTAAAGCCTTACCCCACTGCCTTCCCTGGACAGTATGTGCCACTAAGGACAGAGTTTTCTCATTTGCTTGTCCCTGTAGGTTTTGAGTTTGCATCCAGCATTGCGTACAGCATCAGTTACTCTAACTCCTTTTTTTAGCTGCCTGTATCTGGCTGGACAAGAAAGAGGAGGTCTGTGCCAGCAATGGTAGTGTTTAAGACTGGTACTTGGCTGTAATTAAGTTCCTGTTCAGGACCAAGAAGATGCAGAAGAAATAGTGTGATATCCAGGAAAATGTTGTCACCTGCTACCCCACCATGGCCCATCTCACCATGACACTAGTTGCCTTAGAGCCCCGACAGCTTACGATACAGTGATTTTACAGCCTTAGGCAACATTCAGCCCTCTCAGGCACTGTAGTAATACTGCAGGTGGGCAGGGATCATTTTCCCACTGTATTGCAAGGCTAGGATTAGGGCAGAGCCAGGTAGATATTATCCTGACTTTCCACAGAGCCCTGATGTTGCATCTGACTTGTGTTTTGCAGAACAGCCTCTGAGGGAGTCAGTCCAGATCCCTCACTACTGTACTAAACTGCAAGGGGACATATTTCTCTTTAATTCTAAAGGCTAAAACATAGTGCTTATTTACAGTCTCCTGGTTACATCTTGGTATGTAAAGTAATAATCAAGTAATAAAGACTTATGAAAGGACATATTATTAATTTTCCACTTAATCTTTCCAACTAATTAAAGATTTTTCGCTATTACATTCTGTCAGTTAACATACAATATGAAGTAATATTTGTCCTTTAATTTTTACATTCATTTAAATACCAATTTTAATTTCTTTTCAATGGAAAATAATTTTGGTTTTTGCCTTTCCACTTAAATTAGAAACACCTTATGGGTATTTATTTCTTTTTCCTCTAAAAATGTCACTCATGTTAATTTGATAAACATTTTTAATGTGTTGATCTGCAGAATAGTTACAAGAACAGCAAGGTAATTACTTCAAAATTCTAAGGAACATTTCTTTTAAAATTCCAAATTGAATACACTGCCCTGAACAGTAGTTTCATTTATTTTCAGCACAAGAACAATTTTCTTTTAATTTCCCAGATCATATACATTGTAGTTTCCACATTAACTAATAGCTACCAAAGAGGGAAACTTCAATGTTTCAATATGAATATTCCTGTACTATTGGAAATAATGGCTCTGTATCTGGTAAATCATAATAGCAGTTTGGCACCTTTGCACCTCTGTGTTGGTTTTGTTTAATGGAGGGGCTATGGTGGCAGCTTCTGTACGAAGCTGCTGGAAGTTTCCCCTTTGGCCAGTTGACTCGGACAAGTTTAGAGCTGACCCGTCACTGGCCAGGGCCAAGCCAGTTGATGATGGAATGTTCCCCAATAACGCTTCTGTGATAATTTATTTAAGAAGGGGAAAAATAATTTTTTTTTTAAAAAAAAAAGTGAAGAAGCAGAAGCAGGAGGCGGAGAGGGGAAGGTGCGAGCCTTGTGGGCCTTATGGCCCTCACCCTCCGGCCTCCCGCCGGGCAGCCATCTGGACCCAACTAGGGTTGACCCGACTACAAGAAGTGACGAGAGGAGATGTGAGGAGAACCTGAGAGGCATCTGCCTGAGCTTGGTTGTGAATAATTTCTTGTGAGAGGAACAGCTGCGGACACCAAGGTCAGTGAAGGAGGGAGAGGAGCAATGTTGATCCTGACAGAGATTCCCCTGCAGCCTGTGTTGCAGCCCATGGTGGAGCAGGCTGTCCCCCTGCAGCCCATGGAGGTCCACGGAGGAGCAGAGATCCACCTGCAGCCTGCGGAGGACCCCACACTGGGGCAGGCGGATGCCTGAAGGAGGCTGTGGCCTGTGGAGGGCCCACGCTGGGGTAGCCTGTTCCTGAAGGACTGCACCCCATGGAAAAAAGACCCACACTGGAGCAGTTCATGAAGGACTGTAGCCTGTGGGAGGTAGAGATAATTTAAATGAAGTTAAACCTGGGAAGAGGGAGGGATGGGGGGAAGTTGGTTTTCTTCTCTTTCTCATTATCCTGCTTTGTTTTTATTAACAGTAATAAATAAAGTTTTCCCCAAATTGAGTCTGTTTTGCCTGTAACAGTAACTTCAATGATCTCTCCCTGTCCTTATCTCAAACCTCAAGCCTTTTTGTTATATTCTCTCTCCCTCATTACCTCAGAAGGTGGGGGGAGTGAGTGAGAAACTGTGTAGCTTGGTTTCAAGTGGGGCTACACTAAACAATCTATTAGAATATGGGCTTCAGTGATGTGATTTTTGGAAAAATAAAATTGATGGTAGAATTCAAGCGCGCTTTTCAGAGAACCCCCTTAAAATCTGCAGGCTCTCCCTTATAACTGATCTGGCACAGAGAGATGAATGTTCCCTGTAGAGGGACTGCACCTACACATCTTCCATCTTGAGCTGTTTAGGGTAGATGTACCTGCCTGAAACTGCCTGCTAATTTCAGGACAATGTTAAATCTCTATAAAAAAGCAACTTTTTTTCTATCTTTTTTCAGTTTTTGCTCCAGAAATGAAAAAATAATAAAAATCCCCAACATTAAAACCATTAACATAACAAAATTAGAGCTCTGTTAATGAGCTAAGTACATTTTGGCTGCTATGTTAGATGCATGTTATCATCATAACCGCTGTCTTCATGATCTTATTAATGTTGCTAGCATGACCTTGGAACTGTAACAGAAATTGCAACAAGTCCACTAATTTTGAAAGTTTTTCTTGGTACACAGAGTTTCATAAAGCTCAGATTGCTTGTCATTATTACAAAAATAAACACCAGATTCAATGTAAGAAAATTCTTAAACAAGAAGCTCACTGGTGGATGAGACTTCAGAATGTAAAGACACAGGTATTTTTCCAGACAATGGGTTTGCCCAGGAACAGTGCTGAGAAGCTAGGCAACATTTTAGCTTATGTGGATCCTTACATATAGGTCCTTATATGTAAATCATGCATCATGCCAGTCAATGCCCCATAATTCATTTCGCCATAAGCCGAACATGACTTAGGGTTACGATTTAGCAAAATACCTACACATTTACATTTAAATACATAGGCAAAGTCAACAGTATTAGTATTAGTTATTTCCACATAACAGCACATTACGTCATTTACGTCTAATACATCACAGACCTGGAACAGGAAACAGTGCGCAGCTGACTTACACTCTCACTATCTTCTAGTCAAAGCAACCAAACTGATCCCAAATGTGACATTTTTCTTTCCTCCTCACTTGACCTACTAATTCAAGCTAAAGCACAGGTTGGACAGTGGACAGTGCTCTTCTCAGGGGAAATGTTAACTGAGTAAAACTAAATGCACAGGACCAATAATATTTTTTAAATTAATTACTTTAAAGGAGGAGGTATCAAAGCTTCATCAGAGAGACTCGCATCCAGTGCAAATCCTCCACAATGTGAGTGCAAGAGAATGAAGACCATGTTAAGTTCGCACCTTCCAGAGCACCAAGTACTAAGCCCCTTTACCATCCACCATTGGTCATGCCTGATCAATTTTGTGTCCTTCTATGATGGGGTTACAGCATCGGTGGACAAGGGATGATCAGTTGATGTCATCTACCCGGACTTGTGCTAAGCTTTTGACATTATCCTGCATGACATCCATCTTTCTAAACTGGAAAGACATGGTTTTGATGGATGGACCACTCGGTGGATAAGGAATTGGCTGGATGGCCACACTTAGTGAGTGATGGTCAACAGCTCAATGTGCAAGTGGAGACCAGTGATGAGTGGCATTCCTCAGGGGTCAGTATTGGGCCCGGCCCTGTTCAACATCTTTGTTGGCAACATGGACAGTGGGATAGAGCGCACCCTCAGCAAGTTCAAAGACAACACCAGACTGTGTGGTGCTATTACATGCTGGAGAGGAGGGAAGGCATCCAGAGGGACCTGGACAGGCTGGAGAGGTGGGCCCCTGCCAACCTCATGAAGTTCAACCAGGCCAAGTGCAAGGTCCTGCACATGGTCAAGATTATCCCAGTCACAAATACAGGCTGTGTGGAGAATGGATTGACAGCAGCCCTGAGGAGCAGGACTTGAAAGTGCTGGTGGATGAGAAGCTCAACATGAGCCAGCAATGCATGCTTCCGGCCCAGAAAGCCAACCGCGTCCTGGGCTGCATCAAAAGAAGCACAGCCAGCAGGTTGACGGAGGTGATTCTGCCCCTCTATCCACTCTCATGAGACGCCACCTGGAGTACTGTGTCCAGTTCTGGAGCCCCCAACATTAGAAAGACATGGACCAGCTGGAGAGGGTCCAGAGGGGGGGCACGAAGATGATCAGAGGGCTGGAGCACCTCTCCTATGAGGACAAGCTGAGAGAGTTGGCGTTGTTCAGCCTGGCAAAGAGAAGGCTCTGGGGAGACCTTATAGCAGCCTTCCAGTACCTCAAGGGGGCCTACAGGAAAGACAGGGAGAAACTCTTTAGCAGGGCCTGTTGTGACAGGACAAGGGATAATGTTTTCAAAATAGAGGGAGGTAGATTCAAATTAGACATCAGGAAAAAAAATTTTTTAATGAGGGTGGTAGAACACTGGAACAAGTTGCCCAGAGAGGTGATTGATGCCTCATCCTCCAAAACATTCAAGGCCAGGTCGGATGAGGCTCTGAGCAACCTGATCTAGTCAGGGATGTCCCTGCTCCTTGCAGGGAGGTTGGACTAGATGACCTTTAAAGGTCCCTTCCAACCCTAACCATTCTATGATTCTATCCAGACTACCTTTGTTTTTGACTGTCCTTCAACCTGACATGAGGAGCTGCATTCAGGCAGACTGAGCAAGTCAGGGAGACCTTGAGGACAGGAGGAAGCTCTTGGCCTGCAGGCATCTGCATTCGAACCTCAGTTTTAATGCCTTGACTAGTCAGCAAGGACAAAATGTCGCCACAACCTTACACCCACTTTCTGTAAAACGGTAATAATGACACACGCTAACCACCAAAGTGGCTGGAGATATGGGCTGAAGAGCCCTGCAGAATAGGAGGCTGCATCTTCTGAGTTAGCCATGTGGCTAGAGGCCCAGTAGAAGGAAATTAGGAAGGCTCAGTACCTACTCCTGTGCAGTGTTAAAAAGCTCTAAGTCCTTAACAGGTAAAGCTATTTAGTGGCTGAAATTACCTTATGGGCTCCTCCTGGAATATTTGAAATTTTGCTTAACAGACCCTTTATTGCAATGTGATGCAGAGAGCCAGGTAATGAGGCCTTTCCTCTCCACTCCTTTTTTTTTTATAAACACTTACATTGATTTACACATCACTGTAGAAATCTATGTAGACCACTGTTTGGCCTAAAACTCAGGGAAAGCTAAAGGAAAGATTTATGCTTCCTTCTCAAAGAAATTTAAAACTTATTTTTAAAATTATGATGATACATAGTCTCCCAGATAAACTGAAGCATCATAAAACATTTTTTTCCAGTTAAAACAGATTTCCAGAGTGACAAAGTATGATTTCTGGTTAAGTTTCAATTTCATTCTACCTAGCTACAGAGTCTCAATGTATAGGCTATGGCAGTTCTCTGTGCTTAGGTGAGTGTAATTAAAAGTATAATAAATCAAAAAGATTACATTACTTCAAGACAGTTATGTTCTCCAGAAATTGTGTAGTACTGCCTATTAATCAGTACTATAACTCTGCCCCAATCTGTTCTGTTATCCATTGTTATCATTATTTTCTCTAACATAGCCTCTTCCCCTAAGGGCAAAGCAGTAACCCTGCCCAAGGCATTGAGAAGCTGCAGTGGGGAGTCCCACTCATGGTTCCAGATGCATATCTAGCAAGAAGCTTAAGTAAGACATGAAGGTGTTAGAGGCAACACTACAGCAGAGGGGCCTAGAGGTGCCCAGGTGCCCCGTGGGGTTTCCTTGCTCACCGCTGTGCTGCTGGCTGGAAGTGTTCTATGTGGAAGTCATCAAACGGTAGCCCTGCTCCAAGCTGTTCTACAGGTCATTTTGTTGACCCAAAACTTCTGTTCGTCACTTGGTGTGCAAAGAGCCAATCCACGCGCAGAGTGGAGGTATTTCCTTTTATTGCATAGATGTGTGTATGTATGGGTGCCTGTCCCAAGACAGCACACCAAGTCTTCAAATCTATGGTAATTTGTACACAAAGCATTAACGTATTCAACCTCTAATACATATACATGATTATTTCATTAAATGATTGGTCAGAGTCTCTTCACCTAACATGTAAATTAGCACACATGCTCAGTCCTGTCACTCACCTACTTTTAGAGTTGGTGGTACAATTTGGGCAGAGGATCCATGAGTCAATGGTCATAGTTCCCTCTGCCAGAATTACAGAATTCTTCAGTAGTTTGGCAAACATAAGAAGTTCTTCATGGGTTCGTGATAAAGTTAGTATTTCATCATTTTATACTTCTTGCTTTTAGACAAGTCAGACAAAGGCACATTGTTTAAACCCTTGGTTCCCCAATTTCCATGAGTCTAGTAGGTTTAACTTCTAGTATTTCAACATCAATTTTGCAACAGAAAGATGGGCAACAGGTAAGACCTCAAGCCTAAATATCTTCTGAAAACTTTCCTGCTTCAGCCTTCGTAGAAAGGCTGAGACTAAAGAGTACATTTCTGGGTATTTCCAAGATTTCCAAGTCAGAGGGATTACAGTGACCTAACCTGATGATGTGGGCCAGACAGCTTCTGCAATTTTTGCCACAAACCTCCAATGTCTGTCTTTGCAATTGTATGTCTTACAAGGTCATCAGCCACTTGAAAATGGGGAAGAACTCTCAGCACAAGTGTGAGCAACTTCTGTTCTACAAAGTTTTCCCTCTTAGAATTACAGTTCCTAGTTAACACTGGATTTTCTCTTGTTCACTATTTTGTCTACGCATCACCTCTCTTTTCCATTCAGCTTTTCCCATGCTCCATTCCATTTGGTGGTTTCCATGGATACTGAAGCACAGGGGAATTACACACTAATCCAGAAAGATGTTTAAACTCCCAGTCTCTATGAAAGTGAATGGCAACATGATGTTGAATAGTGTCCACCACGGCAAATCTAATGGACATTCTTCATTAATGTCCAATACTGAAAATTGTCTGTATACATTAATTAGCCAGTTGTAATTAAAATCAGTGCAACAATGGACTAGTTGTTCTGTACTTTCCCTACTGCATCCCATCTCTAAGGCAACCATGCTGGCCTTCCTACAATGTTCTCATAGAGCTCCCTGCCCTTGTTCACCAACCTCATATGCACGTTTGGTCCGTGTAGAAGGACTGGGAGGCAGTGGTGGATATTATGCAGTGTTTTACTCCTTTCCCCTTTTCTTTTTGTTTCTAGTTTCTTTTATGCTCTGGTAGGAAGTGAGAAGTAAATTTGTACCTCTATGTCATGAGGCCTTGGCAAATTAAAATAAGGCTAGTGCTGTATACTCATTGCGTCTGAATGTCTCTTTCCCACACACAGCCTTACAGACAGACCTGTCTAGTAGCAGAGTTGCTTATAAGCTCCAGCAAGCTTTGGGATCCCAAGAAGGGTAATTTATATGCTGAAGAAATTGCAGCAAGATTTCGACCCTTCCCCAGCCCTCTTCTTCCATTCAGTCTCTTACCTCACCCCTCTTCAGGAATCTGGTCACAGCCAGTATATCTTGACTTGCTCCACAACAGTACATCATATAAACAAATGTTCTCCAGGGCCCTGTGGGACTGTTCACTCTACTTCTGCTTAGATTTTGGCTAACACAGCTCATGCTAAAGCCTGATGTATGCTTGGAGCAGTGCCATTAGGTCAAAGTGAGAGCACTATGTAGGTAGGATAGGTGATCAGGAAGAGCTGAAGGGCCATCATGCAGCTGTGATCACTTGTAAATTGCTGTCTCTGGCAGCCGTGATCTTTTGTCTCAAAGCTTCCTCAGAATCCACTAACTTATGGAAATAGTTCAGACCAAGCCACCACGCTGGAGAGTATAAAACATCAGTTTACTTAAAAAGGTTTTGAAGCAGATCCAACAGCAGTTGCACTGTTAGGGTTTTCATGCTTCCTGGTGTGGTACACGGGACATTCACACTGTGAGGAAGGATGAGCACTCTCATTGTCAGCTAGGTAACTCTTTTATTTTGCTCATAGGTGCGTGATATTAACACTTATAGGCTGTAAATTATGAAATCTTATTATTTGAATGGTAAGGCATTTGACGCTGTCCCGCACGACATCCTTCTCTCTAAACTAGAGAGGCACGGGTTCGATGGATGGACCACTCGGTGGATAAGGAGTTGGCTGGATGGCCGCACTCAGAGAGTGGTGGTCAACGGCTCAATGTCCAAGTGGAGACCAGTCACCAGTGGCGTCCCTCAGGGGTCCGTGTTGGGCCCAGCCCTGTTCAACATCTTTGTCGGTGACATGGACAGTGGGATAGAGTGCACC
>WHYT01015998.1:5635-28087 GCA_009806455.1 Tetrax tetrax
GATTCACACTCTGATGGGAGAGCTGCAAAAATGGGTGCTGGCTATTCAGGATACACTGCTGCTCTTCAAAATAACCAGTAACTCAGTAACAGCATTTCTGTGTGGAAAAGCAGCAGAGTGCTCGAGCGCTTGCACTGGTCTTGCCGGCTACACGCTCTGTCAGACGTGATCATCCTTCCTCAGTTCCTCACCAAAACAGAATGGCTTTCTGTATTTGCTCCTTCAACCATAAAACTTCAGTATCTAATAGCATTTCTTCCTAGAAAAGATTGCCACGGAGATTTGTTTTGTGTCATTAAAATGTTCTGGGAGCCCTCAGAATCAGCACCAATGTTAGCAATCTTAATAAGGTTCTTAAAATTACTTATTTGCTGGTAACATCCAGAACCTTTGTAAAGAATGAGAACCTAAAAATGACTGTGTAATCACTTTTGGGGTGATTATACCCATGGGGTATTTTAAGCTGGGGTGTTGGCGAATCCGTCTTCAACTTAATGTTACAAGCAGTCTTAAATGAGATTTGTACCGATTCACTTGTAAAATAGTCCCTTTAAACTTCTAGATAATGGGAAGAACACAAGAAACGGGGTCTCCCAAATCAAACCCCCCCCCAAAAAAAAAGCAGCATGCTTCCAGTTGCCAGCATGACATCCTAAGCGGACTACATCTTAACTCTTTTAGTAGTTTTATACACATAGGCAGATTAAATAGAGTTTAATTACAACATCTATGATATATTAATCTTCTTTACGAGATGGATGATTTCCAGCTCATGTCCTTATTTTAGGAGTCCAACAACGTACACACATACGTTTTTCCTATAAAATTCCCACTCTAACTTCAGAACAGCAAGTAAATTTCTATTGTCTGTATAGGAATACAAAAAAATTAATGTTTCTCTTCCTGACACAGTCCTCATGTACCATAACCAGCCCCCAACCACCTTGGTGGCCCTGCACTGCACTTGTTCCAGTGTATTAATCTCGCCCTTGCACAGGGAAGCCCCAGACTGGGCACAGCACTCCAGATACAGTCTCACAAGCGCCAAACAGAAAGGATGGATCACTTCCTCGGACCTGCTGGCAACACATTTACCCAGGCAGCCCAGGATGCAGCTACACTTCCTTGCTGCTGTAACTCACTGCAAGGACTGCTGCTGACTCACATTCTACTGGTTGTCCATCACGACCTCCAGAGCCACTTCCTAGGCTGCCGGCCCACTATCCAGACCACACCTCACCACTTTGGTGATGATGTGACGGGGGCCAAGGCCTTGCCATAATCAAGTGATAATCAAGCCTTGGCCCACAGTACCAGTCATTTCTTCATAGAAAGCAATGAGGTCGATCAGGTATGACTTGGCCTTGACAAATCCACGCTGGCTGCTCCAAATCACCTTCTTGTCCTTTGCGTGTGGAGAAAGGGCTTCCAAGAGGATTTGCTTCACAACCTCCACAGGGACTCAGGTTATGCTGACTGGCCTGTAGTTACCCGGATCCTCCTTCTTGCTCTTCTCAAGGATGTCTGTGATGTTTTCCAGTCACTGGGAACCTCCCCCAGCTGCCATGGCCTTTTGAAGATGATAGGCAGCAGCTTTGCAATGATATTGCCCAGCTCCTTCAGCACCCTGGGATGCATACTACCTGGTCCCATGGCTTTGTGTATGTCTAATTGGCCCAAGTGAGTCTTAACTCTTCCTTTACTGTGGGTACCGCTTCACGCCCACAGACTCTGCAGCAGGTTCAGGGACCCGTGAACCCTGAGGGCAAGCCCTACCAGTTGAAAAGGGAAGCAAAAAAAGGCATTGAGTATCTCTGCCTTTTCCAAGTCCCTTGTCACTAGGTCCCCTACCACATCGAGCACTTAAAAAGCTCACTTTTGCCACTAGTGTACTTACAGAAACCTCTCATGTTGTCCTTCACCTCCTCCACTAGCCTCTACTCCAGCTGAACTTTGGATCTCTTCACTCTGCTCCTTCATACATGGGCTATGTTCCTCCCACATAGCCTCTCCCTACTTCCACCTCCTGTGTGCTTCCTTTTTGTGTTTGAGCTCAGTCAGACGCTCCGTGTTCATCCATGCTGGCCTCTTGCCATGCCTGCTGGACTTCCTGCACGTGGGAACAGACTCCTCTCGTGCTCTGAGGAAGCTATCTGGAAGATCAACCAGCTCTCCTAAGCACCTCTGCCCTCCAGGACACTTCCTTGTGGGAAACTGAGCAGGCCAAGATCTGCCCTTCTGAAGTCCAGGGTTGTAATTCTGTTGTTCACCTTGCTCACTCCTCTCAAGACCTTAACCAGTCACCTCACTGCTGCAGCCAAGGCTGTCTCAGCTCTCATATCTTAATCATCTTCTGCTTCAGTCCATGAAAAACAAAAGACAATGTCTACAACGATGTTTAACAGTCTAGAAAATACTTGCTTGTTAATCAACAAAATGAAGTAATTTTGTAACTAACACATATGTCACATAGCTGCAATTATAAATGAAATCCACGTGATTTTAAATGATAGTGCAATACCATAAAATTAGGTTGACTTGCGCAAAAAAAAAAAAAAAAAAAAAAAAAAAAAAAAAAAAAAGAGAGAGGAAAAAACCCCTCCAAAAACCCAGAAGATAAGATCTCACAGTAGAGCCCTACTTCTACTCTAAACCCATAGAACCTTTTAGTCCGCCACCGGCATATGCAACAAAGCATAGCAACTACCAAGCAAGCTGCTATACAGTACTGTGTATGAGATCATGCAGCATTCTGTATCAGCTGGGAAATGAATCATCCACCACTGTATCTACAGGTTTTCATGTGATTTCTACTCACACGAAAAGGTGTTTTTAAAATCATAATCAGCATACATGATTAGGGGTACAGAATTTATCCTTTCCACATGCACAAAATAAGCCTGCATAACAGCAAGTGAACCTAAATCCATCTTTCTTCTCATAAGTGATCATTTTTAGAATTTACGCCTCTTGGCAGAGGGGGAAGAAGAGTTGCTTTGGTTTTTTTTAAATATACAAGGATAAAGTGCAAAAGGCTTATTGGACAAGAAAGGAAATTGTGTGTTAATTTCAATTAAAACAAAGTATCGATGATGTGGTGAAGAACACTTTGTGTGGTAACTTACCTACATTTCTATCTATAACTGCACTACTTCACAATTTGCCTTGAAGGGAGAGATTTATTAGCACAGATTATGTTCTGCATACCATTCCATATCCACTTAAAACTTACTTCCTGATGCAGACATATTAAAGTACACAAGTTAACCGTTATGCCTACTTCATGCATAAAGTAGGATTATACAAGTCAGATTCTATGTCACTATTAAAAGAAACTCTCCAGTAGGGAAGTGCAACACAACATACAACTACGATGTGCTTCATTTATATATAAAGACCACTTCATACCTATTTACATATTTTAAAAATTTAAGGGAGGCTTCAGTAAAATCTCTGTTAAATACAAATTACTTCAGAGAAACCTCATGGAGAGATACTTGTTCTCAAAGAGTGCCTATGTCAAAGTACTACTCTTTTCAAATATATTAAGAAAGCAAGAAGTATCATAATTGTTCAATACAAAGAAAAGACAACAATCATATTGTAGTTGACAAATGGGGAAAGCATGTACTCATTCTTGCCAAGAATCATCTTGCCAGCTGCTTAGAGCAAACATTATCCATTTTAGTTCTTCCACAGTCTTGCAGCAATGGTGAACTACTGCTGAATTAAGACCCAGCTGGTCTCAGGTGGAAGCACTCCTGTAGAGACCTGACTGATCCAGATTGTGGGAACCAGGCTAAACAGCTGACTGTGCAAGATGTGCTAAGGATAGAGTATGGGTGGGACTGCTCAGAAGTCAGGGCACAATAAAGTGTGTTATGAAGATTCTCCATGGGAACAAAACCTCCCTTTCTCAAAAAGATGGAGGAGAGTTTTCTGGCCTTTAGAACACGTGGCTTCCTCAGCAACAAGAAAACATGTCAAAGCAACATAAGAAACTATTAATGGAATTTGAGAGGACAATTATGCTTTCACTTGATCTTTCACCAAAAATATTTTAGAAGGTGGGGAGTAAGGTATATTTACAAAGCTTCTGTAGATTAACTAATCTTCAATAACAATCCAGTATAGAACCACAAAAATTTGTTTAAAATTTAACACATAGTAACATCAAAACAAACAAATGTTTCCATAGAGACAACTACCTAAATAAATGCTCACAATAGATCCAAGGCGTGACGTCACCCAAGCCTGCCTGCAACCATAGTAACATGCCAGTGTAAACAGAAATATTTTTATTTTTCTACCTAATAATGTCATAGAATTAGTAGTTTTATGGCAGTGCTTAAACCATATTCTTGCAATGCTGAGTGGTAACACTTCTAAAATAAGAGCAGAGGTATTTATATCAGGGCTATTACTATTACCATATTAACTATGTACAACAAGTGGAGTATGTGTATGGCATAGTTAACATATCAAATTTCCCAGAGCAGTTGTTGACCCCAACAAACAAAGAAATTTAAGTTCCTAAGGCAACATGCCAGAATACTGGTCAGAGGTCAGTAACATCTATTCTTCTTGGGTATTCTGCTTTCCTTAAAAAAGGGTTCTTAGACTGTTGTGTCTCACTGTCTTGCTGGATTCAGAAGACTAATGCAGCCACATGTTCCTTTTCATAGCAAATGCAGAACACTTATGCACCCTTCTTCTGTGTCACCAATGAGCTTGCTTTATCCAAGGCAACAAGATACGTTAAACTCATATTTGCAATCTGCAAGCACAAGACAAGACACACAGCCTACAAACTTCAGCAGCTCTGGAAGAGTAACATATAATTAACAGTCAGTTAATGAGGAACATTTCCAAGAAGGAAGGCAATTGGTTCAGCTACTAAAAAGATACCCATAGAGTTCCCATTCTCATTAAACCGATCCATTTTCAATTGCTATTGCATGTCTGCAAGTTGTATGTCTCTAAATTCAATAGACCCAGATTGCATTATCACTCTTAATTTGAGAAATATAAAGAAAGATGTCTATATAAGGTTCAGATAGTATGTGAAAAATGAATGCTTAGAATGATTTAATATTTCTAAGATATTTGTACTATTACCCTACATTTTAGCAGAAGCCTGAGCTACAGGGAAATTGAAGTTATTACCATTACAAATATGTTAAAACACTATTTTTGGTCCTGTCATGTGAATGTCACATACAGTAATTTATTAAAAACTTGCCTTCTCATAGAATATGATTGTGACTTATGCTTGTCTTCAAGCATGGCAGTGAATTTAGGGACCAATTAAAAAAATTGCTTCCTACAAACTATTTTCAGGCTTTTTTTTTTAGCAATGATATGACTAGGTTTTTCAAAGCAGGGGTTGCTTCATTTTTGCCATGTAAAGAGACAAAGCTATCCTGATACCAATTAGCAAAAGAGACTTCTACGTAACTTTAAGCAAGGCGCTAGCTTTGAAATGAAAATTTACCCTTCAACCATAGTGTTACCATTGTATGCAATCCAATGAACACATGAAGAAAACAGTTAAACAACTCAAGTTTTGACAGTGAAACTATAAAATACAGTAAGAAATAATTGCATTTAGAGTAACGTACACGTTTGTTGATTTTGCTGCATTTTTAATAGATTTCATCCTGTAAGATACTGTAAAACTTTGTAATTCACTCTTCACAATTTTTCTTGCTTTTCCAGGTACAACATGCATAGAAAGATAACTATATCATATGAAATGTCTTTATTGTATGTTTTTATAACCTAAAAAAAATTTTACTTTTCTACTTATTATAGATATGGCAGTCTATCCCAACTGTATTAACGGAATCCAAATATTTGGCATAAATATAGGTGGTTTTCCTCTGATCTCTAGGGATGCAACTTACAAATATTCACACATGTGGCTACTCTCACAAGTGGACTTTGGCTTTTCATTTCAAGTAATTCCATTGCAAAATTAATTGCTGCTTAATTTCTTGTACTTTCTGACTTGACAATAGAAATTTTTTAAAATAGAAAAGCAAGAAAAAAAAAAAGAAAAAAAGACACCTATTAAACACACACATCTTATGTTAAAATCCACTAAATCTTAAGGGTCTCAAGGGCCCCACAAATCCTTCCGAAACTACAAATTGCTGTTAAACAAAAATACTTAGGGGAAGCGGGGGAAAGGGGGATATCACACAATTTACATCTTTTCTTACCAACAATGCAATTCTAGCATGTCTACTGCTGTGCATTCTTTGCATTAGACCATTCCTCCTTCTTATCCTAAAATACGTACAAATGTTGTGCTTAGATAAAGGCCTTCAATGGACCTTTTATGCAAGATAAACAGGCAAATTACACTTCAGTCTGACCTGACATCCTCATGCAGAAGGAAAACAGCATTCTACACTTATTTTCTTATTTGTAACAAAGGTTCATCAGAGTTTCCTCAACCTTTATAACAATATAAACTTAACCTTAAATGAACTAGTATCTGAAAGACAGACACATAGTTCCAGCTTTGAAGAAGTATCAATGACTACTGAAAACTTTCAGAAGTTTCAGTCACCTGGTTTGGCGGGGGCAGAGAGAAGAATATTGAGTCTACAAAAATGTTCATGGCTACTCAAGATTGAACTGATAAAATCTCTCCTACAGCAGAGAACGTTGCCAATCAGTGAATAAAACACTATATTTCAGTAGCTCTTAGGTAAACATATCTGTTACTAATTTCCCTGTCACTTTACCCTGACTATCAGCAACGCATATTTCCTACCTATTTTGTCAGGATCTGTAGCAGAATAATAAATGAGGCCTGGGAAAGCTAGCAAGATAACAAACATTAGCTTTATACATATAACAAACATTGGCTTTATACATAAACATAGTAATTCATAAACCCAAAGAACAATTCTATCAGATTAATTATTTTCTAGAGTTTGAACAACATGTGCCATTGTCATAAACTGTAAGTAGAGCTGGCGAGAAAAAAAAAAAAACAACACTGTGGCTTCCTAGTAATAGACCCAACAGAAAACCTGTTTGGAAGTTCTACCACAATGCTAGATGACAATTGTGATTGTGTATGACAAATATCTCCTCTTATATTTGGATGTGTTCCCTGGCCAGACTACAACTGCCAAGATGCACCAGCCTCATTTATCTGAGCCACTACAGCTGACCTTAGGAGTGCCAGGCCAAAGTCCGGCTTGTGAGAAATAGTCTATCTGAATAAACTAAAAACAATAATGAAGTACAGACCCTTCTGATATCCATAAACATAACTCTCACTGAGGCATGGAAGCAGTACTCTGCGCTTTCTGGGGACTCTGAGATTCTTTTATAGTGTTTAATGTTTTTCATTCAACACAGAAGAGGAAAAACTTGGGTTGTCAAAAAATCTTAGTGGTCTGCTGGGAAAAAGATGCTTGTAAAATGGAAATGAGTAAGAGTTTATTTTGTGAGTATGCATCACAAAATCTATCATTATCCTCTAGCTTAGGGTTAAATGTGAAGCAAAAGAGAAAGCAAGGAAAAGCAGTTGTCTGAACATGCCTGAGAAACCCTGCATACTCAGCCTATGCATAAGCCTCCAAAGTTACAGCATATTACTAACACTCGAGTAAACTACAGTCATTAAATCTTCCCTTGTTAAAACTCAAAATACTATACGTGAAATAAATGTGATCTAGACTAAAAAGAATTGCTGACATACGCTTTCAAGAATAAAAATGTTTAAAAAAAAAACACTTAAGAAAATATGGAGGTATACCTACCGAAAGCACGCACGTGACAAAACAGACCTTCCTAATCAGGATAGGAAATCTCAGCTATTGTAAGATACCCATCTGCCATTTAAGCAATATTAATTTAAGAATAATGTTCTTTTAAAAAAGAAGAATATATAAAATATGTTATATGTATGTGAACAGGTGAGGAATGAGCAACTAATTCATAAACAATTAAGATCAAAATGCTTTTGCATTTGATGTAGTTATCTTCTAAACTGTTAAATACTAGACAGGGAGAGGAAAAGGTGACGTGCTGCTTCCAAGAGAAATGACAACACTTCACGGTGGTCGTGGTCTGACAAACTGAACAGGCACCTCCCTACAGCAGCAGACACAAGAATCCCCAAGCTGAGCTGAGACTGCTGAATAACCACAAGGGGATATGCTGATGTTCTCCTTGAGCTTCCGACATTCTCCGAGCCTCAGGTCCCCACTACCTCACAACTCATTCCTGCAGAACAGGACTAGATTCCTTCTACCCCAACAGGCATCAAAACTGATATTTCTTTACATCTGCTAATGTTGCACAACTGTTTATGCCATATCATGGGGTTGTCCTATCACTAACTTGTCCAGATACTGACATGAGGAAATAGCACTGAGATTTATTATTTCCTATGATGATAGATACAGAGAGATTTTTAAGTCAATGAAAGTCAAAGAAAATTGAAAAATAAATTCCAGCATTGTCTACCGTAGATCAAGGATGAAACAAAACAACCCTATGCCTAAACATGCATTTCAAATAAGCTAGTTCACTGATAGTATACCTAACTGGCAACACAACTTCCAAAAAATACAAGTAGAAAAATACAAGAGAAGGTGGACTGATACAAGAACAGGAAGCTTGGAGTGTGCAGATATAGTGTTTTTAATTGCCTAGATAAGATCCCTGAGAAGAAAAGAAACAAAGAAAGAAAGAAATCAAAGAAGTAATGTTGTTCTAACTCTGTATGTTACACTGTACAACCTTTCAATATCAAGGGCCTTTTGTTCTCTGCCTTTCTATGCTCTAATGCACTCTAAAGGGTCTGTGCTTGTAGCAAGTTTTCCCAACCACCCTTGTAAGCAACTCAGTTTGCATGTCGCTCCAGTATAAGACCACAGCAGTTGAGAGCGCAAGCCAAATAAATGTTCCTACAAGTACAATTAACAGACCTTCCTTAAAGTATATCCATCAGCATAATGAGGTGTGAGACAATTTAAACAGTTACTGTAGTAATAAAAAGCAGAAAAGAGAAGGCTATCAGATCAGATAACCAGGGGGAAGGGGAAGGTGAAAATGATCCAATTCTACACATAAAGCAAGAACAAAAATAATTATCTGGGGCTTCATATAGAGCATGCCAGAACAGTTGAATGTCTTCCCTTGGATTTGACGAGCTTCTGGATCAAGTCTGCCTAGGCTTCCAGTCTAGGGAGAAGGTTTCACTAAACCTCCAGTCTGCTCACAAGAATAAGCTAGTATCACTGAGATAATCCTAACTAACTAATCACAGCCATAGGTCTGCATCACAAATTACCCATCAGTTTGGTGTGGCCCTACACTTTAAACTTGCATAGGTGGCCATTAGGACGGTTGTTAAAATAATGGCTTTTAGTATACATGCCACCTTAGCCTCAGTCCTCTGAGGCTGAGTTTTGGCAAGATGTAAAACTACATTCTGACTTCATTCAGATATTCTTCAGAAAACATTCCTATCATTTACTGCAGTCAAAAAAAGAACTGTTTCTTAGAACAACCTGCATTTGTCCTGATCACTTCATACCTCTCTGTACAGCATAACATCTGTGACACTGAAGTCAGTTTAAGATAGCAGGACAGAAGCCAAAAGCTGTATCTTCAGACAAAGCAACATAGTTTCAGAAAGGAACAGGAAAGAGATCAATTGTCACAAAGACATACAGTGCCTCACAACATCTGTAAGCAACACAAGATAAATTTAGATGGTTATCTACAAAACATGTTGAAGAGACAAGGAACCGATGGCAGAAAGGAACTTACTTGATTTTACTGAAGACAATGTCAACATCTGTGATTGTCACGTTCTTACCATCTATCACATGACAGTCCTTACATAGCTTTGACCAGTTCTTCCCATGCATTTCTTTTCCTGTGGCTCTTGTATCACCATGGATGGCAAATTTTCTAAAAGCCTCTTCCAGAGCACTTATTTCTCCTGCCATAGCTCCCTCATGGGAGCTGTTCGAATCGTAGGATAATCGTTTTGCTGCTCGGTCCTTGGCTGGATCTGAAGGAGACTTTGGAGGAGTCTTATTCACAGGTTTGGTCGACTTCGCTTTATTGTCAGCCATTGTGCTACAAACAAGAGAAGGGTAAACTTATTACATGAATTTGCACTAGTTTACTTTCTCTTAAGCTACAGTCCATATCACAACATATGAAGAATATGTGGTCTATAAAGTTAGCAAGAACTCAGTGCCTTCCACTATCCAACAGTCTATCCGTAGAACTTTGTAACTCTCTGCCCATGTTGAAAAAAAATTCTAGCGTAAAAAAAAAAAAAAAAATAAATCACGGAAAGAAAGTTCCCAAATAGAGCACAAACCTAATTTCGCCATCATTATATCAGCCAACAAGAGAACACTTAGTGTTTTTTTCTTTTTTTAATGGCAATCACCACAGTCACTCTACTGATTTGAATAAAAGTATTCCCTTTACATTGTAGGCATTACTACCTACCTTTATTTTTGAAGGAAAAGTAAGTAGCCCTTTATTTTCTGGACTTTGGCTTTTATTTAACTGAAAAAAAACCCCGAAATATTTTGCAAGTGCAGCAAAAATATTAATGTTATAACTCTTAAGTTACTAATGTAAGGGCTAACAAGTAAGGAAGCCTCAGAAATGCTTAGACAAGTCTCTCTTATTAACAGAACCATTCATTTCTCAAGTTTATGCCCAAAGAACTGTAGCTGTGGAATTCATTTTGAATTAACATCATCTATGATGCAGAAGCACTGAGAAAGGATGTCACTACTGCAGAGAACAACTTTCAGATTACACTGTTCATGTAGGACAGGTTTGCCTTTTAAAAGAAAAATCAAACTGCGAAACACTAAAGTTATTTTCAGGTTTCTTCATAAAGAAAAAGCCCCTAATATGCCAGAAGCATGCCATAGGAGCCTTTGCTTTCTGCTCTTAGCTTGGCAGAAGTAAGAGGCACTGAAAAGCCTAGGGACCGCGTGCACTGTGTGCCTATCCCAACAGCTATGTGCAGATTGTTGCCCAGACTCGCATCTGTGGTGCTGCTACAAATTTTAACCCATGAAAAGGTGCTTCAGGTATCAGAAGTTTGGCAAGTACTGGATAAGAGCTGGAAAGCCCAACATACTTACCTCGTGCATTCTTCTAAAGTCACAGCTGTACATTGTGTATGACTAATTAATATAAGCAAAGATTGGTATGTATGTCTAGCTAAGGTTTTATTTCTGCATCAGACAAAAAGTTCTTATAAGAACCACATGTGGCTTATATAATGTACTTCCAGACAAACTCCTCAGCAATGAAAACAATTCTAAAATTCTTCCTCTTCTGATATTGCTTAAGCTCTGTCACCTGAACAACCAAGGCATACCCTTTCCTGCATGCTGCAACAGGACTAACCATAACAACCTGCTATGCAGCAGCTATTGTTAAGCTTCATGATTACAAACAACCTTTTAATAAAAGCGATACTAGGGGACCTTTGTTCTTTAATTTGAGCAAATGCAGAATAGCTAAAGCACCACTGTCTATTTAAAACACTTTCAAGTAAATGTTTAAAAATCTTGTTATATCTTAAGCCTGGGGATCCTTTTGTCAGCACAAGTTTTGGTTAACAAACCAAAATGCTAAATTAAAATTAATATGACAGGAATTTACTAACTGTAGCCTGAGAGTTACATCTGCACCTATGAAATAAGAAGAAAAGCACAGAGGGGAGGGGAAAGAGTTTGAAAATTTAAAGTTCATTAAGAAGTTTAAAATGTAACCAATTCCCGTTTCTAGTTCCTTTGCACCCTGCCCTCCAAAGAACAGCAATTTTACCTCAATAAACTTTTCTGAAAGTCTCCCAGCACTAAAACTCCAAACAAGAAAGCACCCACAGGAAATTGTAAGGTACTATAAGTATAAAGATGCATACATTTTTACCGAAATAGTGTCTACATCAGTCTAAACTGTCCAATTCATCAGGCTGCATACACTCTTTTGCTACCAAAACAGTGGTGACAGAATTAAGAAAAAAACAAAACCACTGCTGATACGATCTATACAAAAGAGAATTACATTAAAAATCAGATCATGAAGATGTATAGTCTACCTCAATCTTCAAGGAAGTTTGACTTCCAAAAGCAGAAGTCTCTTCCAAGCTTGCACCATTTCAAACCCACTGGAGCTGGAAACTAGAACCCAAAATTTTCCAAGCTAACACTAGCTGTCTAGAGAAAGAAAGAAAGAAATGGAGTACACATCAGCAAAAAGCAAAGTCTGTATTTTAAGACTGTATAGGATATTAAAAACCAAAGCTACCTCTGTAAGCAAGTAACAGGACAAAAAAAGGTGGAGATCTTCTATAGTAAGGTA
Organism: Tetrax tetrax; assembly: GCA_009806455.1. Taxonomy (NCBI): domain Eukaryota; kingdom Metazoa; phylum Chordata; class Aves; order Otidiformes; family Otididae; genus Tetrax; species Tetrax tetrax. The sequence goes on from WHYT01015998.1 coordinate 18,020, forward strand.
AGTAGAGCTCATACCACTTTGCAATTTTATCTTGTGCCAAATAAATCTTCCAGAAGATTTTCAGGGATAGCCCCCTCTTTCTCTTAGCAATTCTGTCAAGAAGCTATACTCAGTGTGAATATTCTTGACATATATAACAATTGTACAGTTTACAAACTATAAGCAAGAAAACCTTTGTGCCACACTGTCTCAACTGAAATTAGAAAAAATAACCACATGCCTACATTTTTTAGTATCTCCTGAACAAAATCTTTTTTAGCCAGTGTCAGTGCCTTGTTGGCCAACTATGCCTAATCGCATGTCACCCATAACCATAACTCAACTTTGCACAGCACAGCACAAGTGTGTTTTAAAAAGCAACATGATTTCAAATCATGAGCTGAAACCCACATTTGGGATGCTTCTGATCTTCTGAATCATGTGATTTTTAAAATGACTACATTATTTTTTGTCTGCACTACTGTCTTATACTGTCTTCAACATGACAGCTGTATCTATTGAAAATAGTTTTTACTTACTTTCAGTTGCTAACAAATTAAAAGTTTATAAACTTGGTACAGGAAAAATGCTTAAAGAAATATATTTGACCTTGAGAAAGACAGTTCACTTCTAAACGTAGTTCTCTCAGATGTCAATAAATGAACTTTGTATTGGGTGTTTTGAGTAGTTCTGGGTCAGAAGGCAACAGGAATACTCTGTAGAAAAGGCTTCCGTTTTGAGTGATGAAATCTAGTATGCAAAGCAGACTCATTTCCAAGAAAATCTCAGCATCAAAAACAGAAGGTCAAGGATAGATTAAAACTAGGGCTCTGCTGTGGTTGCCAAAATTGTCATGGATACTCCTTGTCTTGTTGAACTGTAATTGTAGTTTACTTCTTAAAATCTCACATAATAGCATTAAATTCACTAAAAAGAAGCTATATTGTTTATGAAAATACTGACCTAGCCTCAACTTAAAATTTCGTTTCTTAACACTACAAACAACACACTCTGAAGAGAAATATATTCATTAATATGTTATATTAGAAGGTAAAGAATTGCAGGATATGAAATAAGATTTTTAATAAGGTCAGCTCCTTTCACTTTGTTTAGTGATTAGAGACAAGGAAGGAAGTCATGCCATGTTGAAGAAATGATCTTTCAAAGAGGAGTACAGAATAACCTGTTTGCCAAAAACTCAAGATCAAATGCAGTTTTGAGTATTCCTTACCCTTTTTTCCCCTGGACAAAGGGATCAGAAGGTGCCTGCTAGCTTCTGCTAGAAGTAAAGGCTAGCAGTAACTTGGGGAGGGGCCATAGCAGGGTGCTAGGTGAAAGTGACAAAAGAAATTGACTACTCTAAAATACCAATTCTAAAATTCAGTAAGACAAAATTAAGCCACTGTTCAAAAGCATGAGCTGTGTAGATGCAGACTATAACAATTACAGTTAACCAAAGAAACACCTTTCATCACCATCCAGAAAGTCTAATATGCACACAGATAATACTACAGTTCCATAACCAGTAGATGGAAGGAAGGAGGCACTAGCCACCAATCTCATCCTGTCCAAATACTGCTGGCTCCAACCTAGCAGGTCAACATCACCAAAAGGAGCCATGCAAGACATTAAGAAATAGGTATAACAGATGCTAGAGTTCAGAAGGCTTTGTGAAAGAACAACTGTCCCAAAACACTGGAGTTATAGAAATCCACAGACTATTGAGACAACTAGGTGGTGTGCTATGAACTGCTCTAGTCTGTGTCATGTGATACTCCTTTAGTATCATGAAAAAAAACAGTTCTTGTCCCTTTTCTCACCCTGCAATAGGTAAATAATACAGCACATAACAGTGACAGAGATATCTATACAGATAGAGATTAAGCTAGGTATCAAACTGACCAAGGTCATGACTAATTCATGCTAAAAGATACTGAAAGGGCAGATCTGTGTTCTCAACACATGCTTAAACCATTAGAAAAAGTTTTCTCATATCATCAGACTTCCTTTCAGCCACAGACTACAATACATACTCATCTGCAGACAGACAGCTGGGAGAACTCCCAGAGATAAAGTCACATATTAATCTTGACTCTTCCAAAAATGAGGGGGCAAGCAGCTATTGTTTCTGTGAATTCCAGTTGCTGATGCTCTACAGCTGCATGAATACCAGGTACATATAAATAAGCACAAAGCCTCAGTACAGACCAACTGTCAGCTCTACTGAAAGATTTATATTAATTTACACTCTTTCACTTATCCATATCCTCTCCAGGAGTCAACATATTGCAGGAATTCTGGTATGACTTTGATTTAGGTTTGAGGGAATTGCTCTTAAAAGTAATCCATCTCTCAACACTAACAAGGAAGACCTGAAGACTTACTAAAACCCAGAGTATTTTTGCCAACAATTTCAGCAGCCTATGCAACTCTATGGAATATGCATGTATCCTAATGGGTCAAAATTCACTGTGGCACCTTCCCTGCCCTGTCCCTGAGAACTAACGTACGGATAAACTGCTCAGAAAGTACAGACAGCTTAGTATTTGTAACAGAAGTCAGCATTGCTGTCATGTCACAGGCAGGGAAACCAAAGCAGAGGGATGAAGAAATATGTCTGTTCTGCTGCCAGAGTTTGAAACATAATGAGGACCCTGGGACCACACTTCTACACTGCTTTAATTATTAGGCCACATAAAGCAGGTACATGATTGTATGGAGTGCTCTGAAGAACCAACATTCTATGACTCTATGGAGGAAATATAAATATAGTCTTACTAGCTGCAAATGTATTAACCTAGTTAAAAAAAAAAAAAAAAAAAACCAACAACAACAAAAAAAAAATCAACAGGAAACTATCAAATGTGTGAAAGTCTAGCTTTGTAGGCTGTACCACTTACTTTCCCATCCACTTTGTCTAGCTTGCCTCTAGCATGATAGTAATATTCTGCCCCAATATAAGTTGAATTGCTTTAATTTGCAGCAAGTATTACAGAACTAGTCTTTAACATAAGTCCTCTTGCAGCATTAACTGCCATGGAAATGAGTAAGAGTGTATTTGTCTAAGCACAAGAGACTAGAACACCACAGCAGATAGTTATTACAGCCTCAGATACAACCCAGTTAATAAAAAAGATAGCTTATTTTAAAACTGTTTGTTCTTTAGCATATTTACCAACCAAGAATTGGCTAAAATGACATCACAAGTCCTGTGAAGTAAGGAAAACTTTCAGTTCAAACTTTTTAATGGCAGAAAGCATTAAAGCATCAAGCAGAACTCTGTTCAGTACACTGCTGAGACTGATGAATTTGGAGAAAAGATTCAACAGCCCAATGGCACAGTTGCAATGCAATAATGGTACTACCAACATCTACTCTTCCCTGTAATGCTCACCTTTGTATATGCCAACCTTATTTCTCAGACGCAACATGTAGGTCCATTGCAACTTGCAACATAAATCCACAAGACCCTAAAGTTATGTTTACACTGAGCATCAGAGTCATCCTCTAACTAAAATGCAAAGCCTACAATGCAAATTTCTCATCTTGAGCCCAAAGACAGTAACTTGGACAAAGCAGCCCTAAAATGGAATCTCTGCTGAAGTTCTCAGTCTTAACCCTCATCCCTCCCTAAGTTCTTAACCCCTGCTACCATGTGCCCCAGACAACTAAACAGCAAAAATCTACATATTCTGTCCTTGACTTCCTTCTGTTCTGCCATTCCTTTTGCTATTGTTTTTATGCAAAGTCCACAGCTCTCCACGGTCACATCATAGAGCTTTGGCCACAACATAAAGTGGAGACGGTACCCTAACTGTACCCTAAATATCCAGTAAGATATAATCCAAAACACAGATTCCCCAGACAGTCTTTATACAGCCTTCTTGCCACCCAGTAATTCTGTTGTACGTTTTGTCTCCATGATCTGTTAAGTGAGAAGGGCAAGTAGGTAAACCACACCTCAAACCCTAGACTTATAAGCAAAGATATTGTTCTAATATCTGCAAAATGTCACTAGCAGGTTAAAAAACTCAAATCTTTCAAGCACTGTATTCCATTTTTACTAGTCCTTAATCCAAATATGAGTATGCAGGCTTTCCAACACTCTTGCTCTTTGTGGTGGGTATTCAGACCAAAAAATTCCCTAGCTCTTAGGTAAATTTCATCCAACTGATCTTCCTTGCACCCACACCTTCCAAAGACACAGGGTTAAATATAACAGATTAATCTGCAAAAACATCTATACATCTCTTTAGTTGATCAAGAAAAATAAGGTTCTACGTGCAGTCACACAGCATCTCCCATGCATGTGATCATATCAGACATTGGAATGAACTCTCAAGAAATCTACTGATTTTATTAAGAAATAAAAATAGAGTAGGGGAAAAGAAGAGAGATGGTGGACCCCTTGCAATGCAGTTAGTTTAGCCAGCAAGTTGAGAAAAGTCTGCTATTACATAAAGATTTGAAGAACCATATGTTGCTAGCATTACTTCTGTTTTAATCTCACAATAAACTTCCTATTTCTGCACCATTCTCTTCTAAAGTCATCAGCCTCAACCTCTCCACACCTACATTCTCAGCTCTTCAGCCTAGCCAAACTACTAGCCTTCCTAAAGATATTTCTTAGATGATCTTAAATCTAAAAGGTCATGGGCTTTTAGAAAACAGGCATACTACAAAGAATTCTGCCCACAGGGGCACAATCTAATAGTTTTATGTTAATTGTTACCTGCTTTTACTTTCCATTCTCCTGCTAATCTTTCCTGCACATCAAGTGTTGGTAAGCATGCAAGTGCTTAAGGTGTAATTTTTATCAGAATCTGTTTATGCACTGTTCGTAAAATTTATCCACTGCACCACAAATAGTTGCCATCCAAATTTTCTTAAGACCTTCCAGCCAATCCAAGCAATAAAGAAAGCAACCTTTCAATAAGCATGAGAGGTGCTATTTTTATGAGTGAATTGGATTCTTAACATTATCAAACTGTGCAAGGCATTTGAATTTGTCTCACTGCATCTGTTTTATTTTAGTACTTGATCTATCTTCCTCATGTTTTAAAAATGTTACAGAATTGCAGTTCAAGGGAATTCTCATTTATTTTCTGTCTGTAATTATTTATGCCAAATAAAAACAGCAGAGACAAAGTACAGCAGATGGAATCTTTTTCCCACATTTTTGCATAAACATTCAAGCTGAGGGAAGGGATAAACAGCTGGAGAAATGCAACATCCTCCTAATAAAATGCAATGCTTTAGACAATGACTTAAAGCTTCTCTTAAGCTTCCTTCACAGCTATCAGTAGGAATCAGAGTTAAGGCATTTCTCTTCTGAGTTCTGCTCTGGGCATATTTCTCCACATGTGATGCTCAAGTGAACAAGAGCCATCCATTTTCCCTAGCATATAACACAGAAGGAGAACGAACAGAGAACACTGCAGACCAAGCAAAGCTAACACAACTCTACCTACATTTGAACCCATTTCTACTTAGAAAATTAAGTCCTTTCATAGGCTTTATGAGGAACAGCATGGCTGAACCTCGAGTCCTCTTAACAGCATAGGTGTATCTAGCACTATGGACAAGGACAAGGCTGGCTACATCATACAGCTACATTCAGACCTTCAGCAGGACACATACAAAAAAGTATGGGTAACAAGAGTAACAAAAAAGGTGGCTACTCAAGCTGTCCAATGTTTCTCCTTAGCAAAAAAGTATTTTAGACTGTGATGAAGTTACATATGCCACTAAAGGAACAACCTTAGAAAACACGTTATCAAGCACAGAGATTATTTTTACTGCTGACAAATGGCTTTCAGCGTTCTATTTCTAAAAACTATTGCTATCTGCCTACCTAGTTACTGCTACAATATCACTTATATACAAAAATAAGTTTAGTTCTTAGTGAATTACATTCCTCCATTCCAAAGAAGCACTTCATAAAATATCACTTATTTGTGTATGCATAAATGAAGCACCTACACATAGACACACACGTCTATTAGAACTTTTTTCTTTTAAAAGACACGTGTTCACCTGACACTTAAACTACAAAAAACCACCCCTCTTTATTTAAATTAAATAAGTCTCAACTAGCTCTACTACTGTATATACTGTAATACCACCATGCCACTTACACAAGGTTTCAACTATGAAGGCAAAAACATAAATATAGGCATCCACCACACATTTATGTACTGATAAACTCTTATCATGCATTTTTTTTTTCCATTATGCAACTATCTCTTTGAAGGATTCCACTTACTAAGTACTCTTTCCTGAGCTCTGCTGGGCTGCTGTCATTGGCAGACGGATAAATAATCTGGACACAAATATTCTGCAATTCCACAGGCAAGCATACCAACCAGTGTCTAGAACAGCTTTCACAGAAGAAAGTGAATATGACACTTTTGAAAAGGAAGAAAAATATATTTACACTGATTAAAACAGAACAAAGGAGGAGCCTCAACTGTTTAGATGAGGTATTTTTTTCATGGCATATCAAAAAAAAAAGTCTTTGGAATCATAAAAATAAAATAAAATAAAATAAAAAAAAAGAAAAGAAAACCTAACCTTTAAGTGCAGATTTTTTCAACTGCCCACAGCTCAGTGCAAAATAGGGGGGGAATACTTCCTTTGCTAAATCATCAATAAGTCCTTTCACATCTATAAGCTCCTGTAAGATGAACTGTTTGAGAACTGGTCCTTCTGACAGTGAAATCAGATGAGACAGATGTAGATTCGTTTTTATTTTAAAAATAAGCAGAGTCATCAATAACTAAAGAACGCTTTTGTGAGCAAGACCTCTTAGTGTTTGAATTTCCATTGCAATAATTTCCTCAGCACTGATCAAATAGAACACCATTCCTCAACTGTGCATTTGAGAACTTGTTTGAACTAGGACTGCATCCCTCAGAGATTCAAGTAAAAATGGTTACATCCTTGATTTTAATTTTTTAAGTTTCCCTGTGCTCATTTTGCCGAATGCTCCAATATATGAACACTGACATGCATATTCTTAAGCTTAGCCAAACTAGGCAGAATTAACTTAATAGGATTATTTAAGGCAGTTGTACTGCAGGTTCACATTTGTATTTTCATCTGCCAACATAATGCATTGAAGCTTTGGTCTATATACTCTTGGTTTCTAGCTCTTGGATTTCTATCCAGGACAAGGTAAGTTCATATCACACACTCAAGACGCCATCAGGCAGGGGAAAGCTGAGCAGGAAAAGAAAAAGAAGAGGAAACCTCAAGATAACTGGCAAGAGTAAGACCCTAGGCTTCTCCACATCTGCCTTAGAGTCCTGACACAGTTCAGATTCCCTCTCAGCAGGAGCAAACTGAATTGCCCACTCACTACACATAACAACTAATAATAAAGAAAAATCTCCCAGCTGTTTTGATGGACACACCATTGTGTGCCAAGAAAAACGACCACCACAAAATCAGTCTGTTCTGCTCTGTCAGCACTTCAGATAAACATCCAGCCAGAAAAAGTGCCCTGAAACCTGAAGAGGCTATGAATACTTGTCCTGTACCATATGTACAGGCCCTTCGTACTTAAAAATCATATTTATATCAGGGAATTTTACCTATAACATCCTCTCCATGTAAAGTACTTTCACTGCTCTTTCAAATACTTCAATAACCAGACTACATTGCAGTGGGAAATTCTTGCAGTACTTCTACGTATGGGCAATTTGTGATGGGCAGGAGTGATGCATTCACCAAGAAATTTCTTTCTGCTGAAGGTGTATTTGTTACTATGTATCTTTTGTGGGTCTGGGTGCTTGAGGGAGATGAGAGGAAGAAAGAGCTAAAACAGCTTATAGAAAACAGTGGGGCGAAGTAATGTGATTTTTTCCCGTATAATGCTTTGATTTTGAAATGAGAACTTCATTTCAAAATTTTAAAAAATTAAATTTAAAGAATGGTAAAAATTAAGTAGCCTGAAGACAAAGTGATTCATATTGGGTTGAGGTAGATTTTTAAAATTTTATTTCAACTTTCATCATTTAGTCAAGTAAAATACATTTTAAAAGCCCCCAAAACCAAGCCATTATACACATGTCCCAAGAGTGCCCTTTGATACCAGAACTTTCTCCGGGGAACTATGTGAGTCTTACATTAAGTTCTACAATTGCCTTTGCTCTAACGTACCAGAAAGAAAACACATAGCTGGGTAATGCACACACATACCAATTCTTTCTTCTTAACAACAGCTGCATTCCCTTTTTTGTACCACTTACACTGTCTTGTTCTGTACTTTGGATCAAAATACTTTGGGGGCCAGGCCCAGTTTTTTGGTCCATGGTTATATTGCACCTAACACATTAGTTAAGATTTCTGCTCATAGCTCCAAATTTGACAGCAATACAAACAGTAAGCAAAATACTTCAACTAGCTGGCAGAGGCACCTAAAAGCACATATGCCCACAGCAGTCAATGCCAGGATGGTAGAGAAACACTAGGGCTGAAAATTACATACCTGCATTTAATTTCACTTATGTGTGTCATAAAAATGATTTTCTGAGGGAGAAAAAAACCAAACATTTGTTGCTTGCTGAAAACAGTCCATTTCGTTTATGCCAGGGCTGCAAGCAGTATGCACGTACAAATAGAAAGGACATTACATCATCAAATGACTACACTGCAGGAAAGACTGTTCTTGTTACGGGCTTTTCTTCATACAGTGATACAAGCTTCTGAATACAGTCACACTGTCATGCTGAAGACTTACATAATCAAAGTATGCAATGCCAGAAAAATATCTGTTATTATTTTAATGTGCATCTTATCTTATAATCTGAGAGCAAGTTATCAAGTTTAAACATTGTATGGTTTATTCTCTAAAGCATTCTGAGATAATAAAGTACAATTAATTGCCTCTACCTATACTCAGAATACACTAATCTTAACATAAATTGACATAACTGCCTGCCTGCCTCCCTCCTCAAGAGGTTTCTCCTTTTTTTCTTTTTTTTTTCCCTCAAATTAAGATCAAAGTATAAGAAGTAAAAATAACTTCATCATACAGCTGCCTACAGAAAGTAACTGGAGTTAATGTATCTACTATGAAAATCAAATAAAAATATATATTTTTCACCACAGTCAAGTCACAGTTTAAATTGGACACAGAAACAACTACTTGCTGGATGTGTATTTCCATTTATAAAGATCTTTTCTTACATTTACAAGGGCCAAGTGCAAGCACTGCAGGAGATTCCTATGTGAACTTTAGCTGCAATTTGATCCTTGCATGGCATGCTCCCTAAGCATTACACTGTACTATGATTTAATACTGGACATACACTTCAGCAGTTACAAATGATGGCCTATTTAAAGGCATATGACTGTGACCCAGAGAGGTACAAAATCATTCAAAACTGCCTTTTACTATGGCTTTGGGAGAAGTGAGGCTGAGTTCAAGTAGGGCCTGTAGAAAACATAATTTGAAAAAGAAGTGGTTTATCACTAAAGGGTAAAAAAAAGCGCCATTGACATTTTAAAAATAAATAAATTGTATAGATTTGATAAATAGTCATGCTATTTTAAGCTGAGACCATGAAAGTATATAGGTATCTCTCCATTTTCCCCCCAAGTTTTCACAACACTAGAGGAAAAAAACCCCGCAAACCTTCATTTCATTATCATGCTAACTACCTGCCAACCTTCTAAAGCATGCCATTTAACGATACTAGTTGAGAAAACAGCGTGAAGGTTCAGTAAAAATCAGTGAAAACAGTCTCATATCACGTGCTTCATTTCAGGCTGGGGGTTGGGTTTGCCCCTCCTTTTCTTTTCTTCATAAATAATCATAAGCAGTTATGCAATCCTCTGTAAGATCTGAAGGAATTACCCCCCCTAAACCTGCTCACGTAGACCTTGCAAAACGTGAATAGGGAAATTGCTCGCCAGCAGCATCTCCTGCGGGATTCAAAGCTGTCAAGGTTTAAGACGCAGCCTTTTCACATGTGCGTTCAGCACCTCGCAGCACACACGCCGCTTCCCCGTGGAAGAACTCACCCGTGTATAAGAGCTGTTACCCAGGACTGAAGAAATACTTGCAACCACTGCTGATTTAAA
>WHYT01015998.1:28107-86183 GCA_009806455.1 Tetrax tetrax
AGTGTGTGTATTTGTTTTCAAACTAGCTAGCTGGGGTCACAGATTAATTCACGGGATTTTGTCTCGTCCTGTTTTTCACCCTGAAGTACCGTACTTCGCTTTATACTGCGGCTGTAAACACTGCGGTCCCCAACCAGCCTCCCACACCTGACGCTGGTTTTCACGGAGGACGCCATACAGGCGCAGTTCTCGGAGACGAAGCCCCTTCAGCTAACATCTGGGCATTAAAAAAAAAAAATAAATAAAGCAAAAGACAAGGCAAATCGCCTTTACCCATCAATCTCCATAAAAGGGGGCCGCTCGCTCCGCACAAGAACACGGAGGAGCAGCTGCAGCGCCTGAGGCGTCGCCGCCGCCCCCAGACAACGGCGGAACCTCCGGGGAGCGCGCAAGGTGGATCTCGGCCCCGGCTCCTCCGGGAGCTGCCCGCAGGCACAGCCGGGCTGGCCAGCCACCACCACCGCCCGCCCATCGACCTGCTGCCGCCGTGCCCCCGGGAAACGGCCCCGCACAGGCTGCGACCGCGCATCCCGCCGGCGGCGGCGGGGGGCGGGGGGGGCGATGCGGCTGCCGGCGCTCATCCCGACGGGCGGGCAACGGAGAGCAGCTCTGCACCTAGCTCCTCTCCCGGGGGAGCAGGAGGGACACAGAAGAACGGCAGAGACAGCGCGGGGGTTAATCCTGCGGAGGGAAAACGGCCGCCGCCTCGCCCGCAGCCCCCGGCGGCCGTTACATAACGGCTGGGCGCCGCGCGCGCCCCCCCGGCGGGGGAGGGGCTGCCGGCAGCACCGCGACAGCGGGGGGCTGCCAGCCCAGGGCAGCGCTGCCAACGCGCCCGCCCCCTCCCCTTGCGTCTTCGTTACCCGAACAGAAATCAGTTAGCCAGCGCGCTGAAAGGCAGAGGCGGGGGGGGTGAGACGGCAAGGACGGCACCCTCAAAAAGAGGCACCTGTCTCGCCCGTCCCGCAAGAGGTGCCCACTCACCGTTGGCTGTGCAGGGGCGGCAGGTCCCGCCGGCCCAACCTGCTGACACTCGCCCGGACCCCGGCGCTGGCTGCAGCCCCTGTCAAGCCGGCGCGGCGACTCCGGCAGGCACCGCCCCCGCTGCCCGGGCATTGGCGAGCGCCCGGCGCCGCCTGCCCGCCCCTCCGCCGCTCGCCCTCATAGGCCGGGCGGGCTGTCCGGCGGGCGGCCGCTCCCGCCCCCCGCGGAGCCTGAGGTAATGAATTAGCGCAGGGGCAGCTGCTGCCTTTGCTGCCTTAAATGGCCGGTTGCGGCTGGCGGCGGCTCTGCCCGCTCCACTCCGCTTGCTGCCCGGTGCTCGGGGGCAGCGGCCGGGCCGGGAGGCAGCGGCTCCCCGACCGCCCCCCTCAGCAGGAGCGTGGGGCAGGGCAGGCCGGTGGCCCCCCGCCGCGCCTGGCGCCGGAGCCGAGGCCGGGTCCAGCAGTTTCCGCCATCTCGAGCATCCCATTCCCCCTCCCTGACGGAGAAGCAGAGGCCAAGGAGCGCCGCAGTCCTCTGTGTCCGCTGGGCTCCGGCGGGCTTGGCTCTGGGTTGCTGCTCGGCTGTGCTTGAAGCCGTGGTTGTTGACATGCAGTAAATAAAAATCATGTAAAAGACTGTGCAGTAGGCGTTTCATAAAACCTCATGTTTCCTCAGCTTGCCGCTTGCCTAGGAGTGGAGAGATGCAGCCACTAACCTAGTCTGGAACAATCCCATCTAAAAATCTTACAGCACAGAGACAGTTCAGGAGTCGGCAGATACCTAACAAACTGTTGTGTGTCCTCATTCATTAATTTATAACCAGACTCCAATGACCCGGCAGAGCTTGGTGGACCATAACTTGATAGCTGCTGTGTTGGAATCAAGTTTAAACAATCTACCTGCAGCGTGAGGGAGAAAAGCAAAAGGAAACCACTAACGTAGAGTGGAGTCCCAATTTTTCAAATCCAGGATAAATACATAGCTAACTTTTAAAAATAGTCATATACCTGTACCTGCCTTAAGATACTGAAATAACAGTTTATAAACTAGTTTTATAATAGTTTATAAACTATTATTGTGCATCAAGACAAATTTTGAAATAATACAGAATGTCATAAATGTTTTGAGGCCCCTTCATGAGTTTGGCTGCACTACTAATTAACTTCTTGTGATAGAGTATGGCAAATGCACTTGTAATCTCGCATGAAAGCACAAGCCAAAATCATGTTGTATTTTTTTTCCAAGTTTTCTCCTTCACCATGCAGACAGAAGAATCATAGAATCATAGAACAGTTAGGGTTCAAAGGGACCTTTAAATGTCATCGAGTCCCCCTGCAAGGAGCAGGGACATGTCCAACCAGATCAGGTTGCTCAAAGCCTCATCCAACCTGGCCTTGAACGTTTCCAGGGATGGGGCATCCACCACTTCTCTGGGCAACCTGTTCCAGTGTTTCTGTAAAAAATTTTTTCCTGATGTCTAATGTGAATCTACCTCTTTCTATTTTAAAACCATTACCCCTCATCCTATCACAACAGGCCCTGATGAAGTTTCTCCCAGTCTTTCCTGTAGGCCCTCTTTACGTAGTGGAAGACCACTATAAGGTCTCCCTGGAGCCTCCTCTTCTCCAGGCTGAACAGCCCCAACTCTCTCAGCCTGTCCTCATAGAGAGGTGCTCCAGCCCTCTGATCATCTTTTGCTCCTCTGGACCCCCTTCAACAGGTCCACATCCTTCTTATGTTGGGGGTTCCAGAACTGGACACACCCTTTATGAAGCCTGAGCTGGCCTGAGGGTCAAGAAGTGTCCCTACCATACAGCTGAGAAACAGATTAAGACAGGTACAGCTTTAAATCAGACCCTAGTTTTGAAGGCAAAAATGAATGCAATATAGATTAACATGAAAGAAAGTATGGTAAAAAGCCCAATGGAGACTATTCTCCTAATGTTTAATATGGGGCTGGTGGTACATTATTTTCAATTATTTCTTCCATCCCACACAGTTTAGAATATAAGTCTCTGTTTCTTTAATAGAATCTTCTGTCACAAACCATGCCGTCAGTCTTAGGAAACACGCAGAATCAGAATTACTGAAATTTGATTCTATGACAGACTTTAAAGAAATTTTACAATTTATTTGTGCTTCATTAAAAAAAAAAAGAGAGAGAAAAAAGTAAACCTCATAGAATCATATAATCATGGAATGGTTTGGGAAGGGAACCTTTAAAGCTCATCTAGTCCAATCCTGCCCTGCAAGGAGCAGGGATATCTTCAGCTAGGTCAGGTTGCTCAGAACCCCATCCAACCTGACCTTGAAGGTTTCCAGGGATGAGGCATCTACCAGGCGTGGGTAACCTGTTCCAGTGTTCCTCCACCCTCATTGTAAAAAATTTTTTCCTTATACCTAGTCTACCCTTTTTTAGTTTAAAACTATTAACCCTTGTCCTATCACAACAGGCCCTACTAAGAAGTCTATCCCAATCTTTCATATAAGGCCCCTTTAGGTATTGAAAGGCTGTTATAAAGTCTGCCCAGAGCCTTCTCTTCTCTAGGCTGAACAACCCAAACTCTCTCAGCCTGTTGTCACTGGAGAGGAATTTCATTCCCCTGATAATTTTCATAGCCCTCCTCTGGACCTGCTCCAACAGGTCTATGTCCTTCTTATGTTGGGAGCTCCAGTACTCTAGGTGGGGTCTCACCAGAGTGGAGTAGAGGGGCAGAATCACCTCCCTCCACCTGCTGGCTTTTTATGTAGGCTAGGATATTATTGGCTTTCTGGGCTGTGAGCGCATGTTGATGGTTCATGTCCAATTTTTTGTCCACCAGTATCCCCAGGTCCTTCTCCACAGGGTTGCTCCCAATCCCTTTATCCCTCAACCTGTATTGATACCAGGGCTTGCCCCAACCCAGGTGCAGGACTTTGCACTTAGCCTTGTTAAACGTCATGAGGTTCATCTGGGCCCACTGCTTGACCTTGTCCATGCCCCTCTGAATAGCATCCCATTCCTCAGACATGCCACCCACATCACTCATCTTGGTGTCATCTGCAAATTTGCTAAGGGTGCACTTGATCCCACTGTCTGTGTCATTGAGGAAGATATTAAAAAGTACTTGTCCCAGTACAGACCCCTGCAGGACACCACTCATCACTGATCTCCATCCAGACATTGAGCTGTTGACTGCTACTCTCTGGATGCAACCGTCCCTTGTCCACTGAATAGTCCATCCATCAAATCCACATCTCTCTAATTTAGAGAGAAAGATGTTGAGGGGGACTGTGTCAAGGACCTTACAGAAGTCCAGATAGATTACATCAGTAGCTCTTCCTCATCCACTGACATAGTGACTCCATCTTAGAAGGCCACCAGCTTGGTCAGGCAAGACTTGCCCTTGGTGAAGCCAGGCCAAGCTTGTCTTTAATCACCTCCCTGTCCTCCATGTGCCTTAGCAGAGCTTCTAGGAAGACCTGTTCCATCGTCTTCCCAGGCACAGAGGTGAGGCTGACAGGTTGGTAGTTCCTAGAGTCCTCCTTTCTACCCTTTTAAAAAATGAGTGCAATGTTTCCCTTTTTCCAGTCTCTGAGGACTTCACCTGACAGCCATGACTTTTCAAATATCATGGAGAGTGGCTTGGCAAGTACATTAGCCAGTTCTCTCAGGACTCTGGGATGCATCTTCTCAGGTCCCATAGACTTATGTATGTTCAGGTTTCTCAGGTGGTCATGAACCTGATCTCTTACGGTGGGAGCAACTTTGCTCCCCCAGTTCCTGCCTTGAGGTCCATCCACTTAAGATGTGTGAGGACAGAGATTGCCAGTGAAGACTGAGGCAAAAAAATTCCAGAGTACCTCAGCCTTCTCCTTGTTCATTGTTACCAGTTTGCCAATTGTGTTCATCAGGAGATTGCACTTTCATTGACCTTCCTTTTCTGGCTGACATACCTACAGAAGCCCTTCTTATTATTCTTTGCATCCTTTTCCACACTCAGCTCCAGCTGTGCCTTGGCCTTCCTGACCCCATCCCTACACAACCAGGCAACCATCCCTATACTCTTCCCAGGATCTAGTCCCTGCTTCTACTGCCTGTGCATTTCCTTTGTGCCCTGACCAGCAGGTCTTGACTCATCCATGCCAGTCTCTTGCCTTTCTTTCCTCATTTCTTGTAGCTGGGGATCAAGAGCTCTTGTGCCCTAGGGAAAGCATCCTTAAAAATCTGCTCTGTCCTGCTCCCTTGTCCCTGAGGGCCGTTTCCCAGGGGGTCCCGTTGACTAACTCCTTGAACAGCTTCAAATTTGCTTTCCTAAATTTCAGGTGCCTGACTTTACTCTTTACCTGACGTATTTCCCTCAGGACTGCAAACTCCACCAGTACATGATCAGCTCAGACTGCCTCCAGTGCTGACATCAACAATTAGCTCACCTGTGTTGGTGACCACTAGGCCCTCTAGTAGGGCTGTCTGTAACCTGGCTTGAGAATATATCTTCAATGCATTCCAAGAGTCTCCTGGATTGCCTACAGCTCTCCATGATATCTTTTCCACAGATGACGGGGTAGCTGAAGTTGCCCAGCAGGACAAGAGCCTGCAAACATGATGCTTTCTCTAGCTGGAGTAAGAAGGTTTCATCAGTTCATCCGATCCCCCTTAATTGGATGGCCTGTAGTAAACACCAACCACAAGGTTCCCTTTGTTGGCTCGGTCTCTGATTCTCACCCATAAGCTTTCAACCTGCTTGTGGCTGTTCTTCAGAGACTGCTCTTCACAATCTATACATTTCTTGACGTAGAGGGCAACCTCCTGTTGTATAGAGGCACCTGGGAAGGTGAGGTAGGCAAGGGGAGCCATAGAGAGTGTAGACTTGTCTCTATTCGCACCTTTTATTTAAGTTTTCTGCTTGGTGGGGGAGGATACAGGATCCCCTTCGTGATGGTTTTTTTTTTTTTCTGGTGGTTGTTCCTGATTCTGTCTCAGGGAGGGCAGAGCACGCTTCCAAACTTGTTAGACCTTGTCATATCCTTGTCTGATAGAGGCAAGGCTACTGCAGCTCCATGCCTCTACCTCCAACCAGTAGTGAGACTAAACCTGTATTCCCGGTAGGCACAAACATACAAACACATTTCTGCAACACATACATACATATACACACATGGACAACTGCATAGATCAGTACAGACAGAAACACTCAGCACTCACACAAACACAAAGAGCACCAATGGCCTCATCTTGTTCCGCTTTGGCTGATCAGGATGAAGGTCCATTAGGAAATATATACATATATATGTAGATTCCTCTGGTAGCTGAGCTTAGATACCCAGTCTATCCCTGGATCCTCGATCTCCCCCACTGCTGTACCCTGGGCATATGAGCCCCTAGACCTGCAATCCCGCTCCACTTGCTGGTACAGACCTCTCTCACAGACGCACACGCTATGGATCTGCTGATACGTGGATCCCCGATCTCCCCTGCTGCTGTAGCCTAGATGAATGAGTCCCCAAGGCCTGCAAACCCACTCCAATTGCTGGTACAGACCTCATCACTCACAAACACATACACTATGGATCTCTCAGTAGCTAGACTTAGACACACAGTCCGTCTGGTAACTGGCCATGGATCCTGGATCTGACACCAGTTGCTGACACCTGGGTATGTCCCCAGACCCCACAGTCCCACTCCAGCTGCTGGTACAGATTTCCTTGGACACAGCAGCACATAAATATGCATGCTGTGGATCCCTCCAGTAACTGGGCACACGCTACCCAATAGCTTAGACATGCTGTCCATCCATCCTGAATCCTTGTTCTCCCCAGTTGCCTCCCACACAGAAACACACACACATGCAGTCTCTCAGTTGACCTTCAGATCTTACAGCCTCTCCATCAGGTGGCATAGACCTCCTGTTCCCTTGGAAGCCAGCTTCTCCAACTGCCTTACTCCCAGAGACGCACTTTGTTCTCAAGCCTCTTGGCCTATTTTCCACCTAGTTTGGCTTGATATTTGTACTCTTGTTTGGTCCAGTTGCTCACACCACAGACACATGACCCCTGATCTGCACTGCAGTTGTTGACATTTGTTTTCACTCACTCCAGTCTGTCCAGTTGATGACACTGCTGATAGGCAGGACCACTATGTTAGTTTTGTGTAGCAGGGGGGCTACACTGGCAGCTTCTGTGAGAAGCTGCTAGAAGTTTCCTCTGACAGAGGCTGTGGCACATGGAGGGCCTTAGCTGGGGCAGCCAGTCCCTGAGGGAATGTACCACATGCTCCACCACACCAGAGCAGTTCATCTGTGGGAGGGACCTCACACTGGAGCAGAGGAGGAATGTGAGGAGTTCTTCTCCCAAGGAGGAAGGAGCGGCAGAAAACGTGATGAACTGACCGCGACCCCCAGTTGCTATTCCCCACTGTGCCACTCAGGGAGGTGGGGAAGGAGGTAGAGATAATGTTAAGCCCAGGAAGAGGGAGAGGAGGGGAAAAGTTGTTTTTGTTCTCGCTCATTATTCTGCTTTGGTTTTATTAATAATAAATTGAAATAGTTTTCCCCAAGTAGAGTCTGTTTGGCCTGTAACGGAACTTGGTAACTTGAAAGATCCCTCCCTGTCCTTATCTCAAACCTCGAGCTTTTTGTTATATTATCTCTCCCCGATTCCCTCAGAAGATGGGGAGAGTGAGTGTAAAACTGCATAGCTTGGTCCTGAGTGGAGCTAAACTAGGATGCCCACGTAAGCCCATGATCTGATTTCAGTTGCTGGCACTTAGACCTCCATACAATCACATCCACACATCTGCCAACATAATCCTCGCTGGCCTCCATTCCATTGTTCAGTTCATAGTCTGCCAGGTAGCTCACCTTCCAGGGGCCAGGGTGAGGATGAGAAAAAAAGGTTAATTTCTTTATTTAGTTCTTCAGCTGATGTTTATTGTTCAAGACACTTGTCTTTTACACCTCTCAAATTAGTTTTTATTAAAATGTAGTATAAAATCACAAAAGCCTATTTTAGGGTTATCTTTATTTGGTTTACGTGGCAATGGTTTCATAGCGGGTGTGCTACAGGGGTGGCTTCTGTGAGAAGATTCCAGAAGCTGCCACCATGTCAGATAGAGCTGGTTCCAGCTGGCTCCAGGATGGACCTGCCACTGGCCAAAGCTGAGCCCATCAGCGATGGTGGTAGTGCCTCTGTTATTCAAGAAGGGGTAAAAACCACTGCACAATAGCAGCAGCCAGGAGAGAGGAGGGAGAATATGTGAGAGACAACCCTGCAGACACCAAGGTCAGTGAAGAAGGAGGGAGAGGAGGCGCTTCAAACAGAGATTCCCCTGCAGCCTGTAGCGCAGCCCATGGCAAGACAGGCTGTCCCCCTGCAGCCCATGGAGGCCCATGGAGGAGCAGAGATCCACCTGCAGCCCTTGGAGGATCCCACTCCAGAGCAAAGGAGGCTGTGACCCTGTGGAGAGCCTGCGCTGGAAGAGGTTTTCTGGCAGGACCTGTGACTCCATCAAGGGACCCGCACTAGAGCAGTCTGTCCCTGAGGGACTGCACCCCATGGAAAAGACCCATGCTGGAGCAGTTTTTGAAGAACTGCAGCCTGTGGGAAGGACTCATGCTGGAGAAGGACTTGTGAAGCACTGTCTCCCATGGGAGGGACCCCATGCTGGACCAAGGGAAGAGTGTGAGGGGAAAGAAGCAGCAGAGACAAAGCATTATGAACAGACTGCAACGCCTATTCCTCATTCCCCTGTGCTGCTCGAGGGGAGCAGGTGGAGAAGTCAGGAATGAAGTTGAGCCTAGGGAGAAGACAGGGGTTGAGGGAAGGTGTTTTAAGCTTTGTTCTTATTTCTTACTACCCTACTCTGTTTAGTTGTTAATAAATTAAGTTAAGTTCCCCAAGGCAAGTCTGCTTTGCCTGTGATGGTAATTGCTGAGTGTTCTCCATGTCCTCACCTTCACCCATGAGCCTTTTGTCATATGTCCTGTTGAGCAAGGGGAGTGATGGAGTGGCTTAGTGGGCACCTAACAGCTAGCCAAGGTCAACCCACCATATTATCATGCTACCTTAATAAAGTAATGTAACTTTGGATTCATTTTAATTCTTTGTGCAAATTAACTCTTTCCTTATTTTAAAGTGGGAGATTGGACAGTTCTTCTTTGTCTGCATTTCTTTTCATTTTTAACTCAAGAATGCTATCATCGAGTGCTATGTATACCTCGGATATTTCTTCAAAAAATAAAATAATGTGAATGCTAACATGCATCTATGTTATGGATTTCTGCAGTACTCAGTACACTTGCTTTATATGATACAATTACACTGTTATAATAAATTCCCTAGAGCTCCCAGTAGCCTTCTCTCATCCCTTCACAAAGAATGATTTCTCTCCATTCAGAAAATAATCTATTCAGTTTCACACTGGTAAGGAGGAGAACAGGGCCTTGCAGCAAATACTGAGAACAGTTCTATGCTTGATTAGCTCAATCTCCCCTGAAAGTCCATTCCCTCACAAGAATAAAAGACTCCTGACCATGGCCTTGAGATCTCACTATCTTATCCTAAGATTAGCTGCATTTCCCCAAGAGGATAGGACAGCTGTGTTTGTAGGCGGTAGCTGTGGGTGAATCTTTTCTTCTAAGGACAGGCCACTGTGTAAGTTCACATGCGACCTGACCTGATGATTTGTCAGTGTGACCTAGCATTTTAAATTTTCTTTTGCTCTTCTAAATAAACACTTGAAAATATGCTTGATCAAATGTCATTTTCTCTGATATACTCTTGTTAGACATTCCCAAGCCACTTCAGCAGAAGCACGTTTCCTTAGAATCCAGGAATGGAGCAGAGGGCAGGCACTGGCCATACCCTGGGTCCCACAGGGACATTCAGAACACAACATTCCTGCAAGCTGAAGTTTAAGGATGAACTTTCTTGCCTCTGGGCTGATGGCAAGAGAGAGTAGACCGACTGGCCCTACAGTTTCCCTTTTCAGAGCTTCACAATAAGAAAAGCATAACCAGATTTCATGCTGAATTCCAGAATATTACAGATTTTATTTAACACTACAAGAAGTACGTAGACTTATTCAAAATAAAACTGTACATATTTCCCTACTTTGTTCTCTCCATCAGTCAACATGCCAGTTCTTTTATTTCAAGACAAAATCTTCTAGGAGGGATGCAGATCTGCTTCCTGCAGTTGACACAGCTTCTTTTCAAGTTGCTATACTTACTGCCTATCCCTGTTATTGCTATAATGCTTATCCTTATATGAATTCTGTTCAAAGGTTTTGCTGTTTTAAATATTTTTTAGCTTTTTCCTCCTTCCTTCCCTAGCTCTCTATGAGACAGAGAATTCTTTCCTGCTTAGGGAACTCCTTTGCTAATACTTTAAGCCAGTTCCACCAGAGTTCAAAACCTTCATGGCCGGACTGAGAGTGATGAGATGCAACACTGACAAAATGTTAAGTTACAGAAATACTAGGTGTTCAGTGAATCAGCAGTTACATCATATCTTGAGTCAGATACTATTAAACAGTAAGTAAAAAGTTTTTCAAGTCATCCAGCCTGAGTAGGATCCTGTATCTCCAGGATTGCATTATTATTATAAAAGGTGACTTTAGTTTGCTTGGAATAATTTTTGAATGCTAGGTAGTAACTCCATTTAGAAAAATAGGAGCTTTTATTTTGCTTTTTTTAACCACTTCTTGGAATAGTTACAGAAACTAAAAATCAATCAAGCCTACTCCAGTCTTCGTCTGGTGAAAATCAAGTACAAGTTTCAAAGTTATACAAACAGTCATAAATATGTTATCATTTGTATATGTATGTGCAACATACCTATTATCAACATGTCAAACTACGTTATGCATAGTCCATTTATGTGCAGCTATGTGTATAGTCTCAGTCATTTACAGGAGGGCAAAACTAGCTACCTGCCCAACCCCCACTAGCAGTACAAATACATTTTTATATATAAAAGTGCAAGAAATTGTATATATAATGTGGTAGAATTTCAAGTAGGTAGATGAGCATGAAGGGAAGTTTGCATTCTCATGCACAGTAAGTTTGACTTAGGACATTCTGTATTTTGCAGTGTGCTGTCCTGTAACTTCATATAGAAACTAATCCAATTATGCTTATGGAATCACTGCTGCTTATCAATTTTCCTGAAATATAAATTAATAATAAAATCATGCAAATATGGAAGCCAGAGTTCAGGAGATGTGCACATATATTAAAAAAACAACTTTATCGCACTAACAATACACATGCACATCCTGCAAATGCCCAGCCATAATAGAATTCCTTCTTTTTTTTATTTAATTGTTTGCCAAATATCCCATCAAAAAACAATGTTAACAAAAAGTTGAGCTTGAATCAGAGCACATAGAGCTTCAGAAGCTATAAAGTTAAAACCAGCCTATCTCACTCATTCTTCTCTGTTGCACACAGACCCATTTTGGAAGTATCTTACCACATGCTCTTTCTTTCAGATGGAATGCTATTCTAATTCATATTATATTCTCTTACCCAGCCCTCTACCAAAAAGTGAAAAGGAACAAAGTAGAACAATGCAAAACCGCTCTAGGAAAGGATAAACTTCTGCAGCAGATCCAATAATTTGGATCAAGATTTAAGAAACCTGGATTCCAGTGGAGTATTTTGTACAGGCTTTCCATGGAGCAGCTAACAACATGCTCAATCTCCCTCTGCATCTGTTTTGTAGACATAAATTGAGGATAATCCATTTTACAGTAAGAGTATCTGAGAGGCATAAAGATACTGTAGCACAAAGCCATTACGTAAAAGGAAAAGAAAAAGTCTTTATTAGGGAAGTGTTCAGTGATGTGAAGGTTATGACAAGAGGCAGTTCTTTAAAGAAAAGCTTTTTAAGGCAAGTCCTTCTTTCACTGAATATCTTAGCTCTATGTGAAGTGACTTTGTAGTTAAAGCCACAACTTTGTAGTTAAAGATGGCATATTCAAAAGCCCAGAGCACCTAAACACTTCTAAATATCTATATTCTACAAAATTTCATACAGTGGACAAAAGATAAAGCAGTTGCTGCAGTCTGAATTCATTTTCTGATTTCTTTTTCCCTCAGTTAACCCTTGAAAATAATTTTGTTTCCCCTTTTTGGTAGTTTATTCAATTTAGCACATATAGTCCCAACTTTATCTTTGTTAGCTCAGCATTTACTCAGAGCCCTAAAATACTTTCAGGAGGAGGTATAAATTACACTTTTCTTTTTGACAGGAGGGGAAATGGCCAGGAAGTGAACCTCAGAACTGCAGAGGTGGTGAGCATCAGTAAAGTCTAATAACAAAGATTCAGCATTGCAGTTAAGACAGTAAACAAAACCTCATGGCATTTCTATGGAAATGGCCACACCAAGGTATTTCCTTAGTGCAAGACTTTTTCAGCACTGTTCTGCCTCTGGTGACCTACATTCTCAAATGCTTCAGGGAGAGGTGGGGAAGTCAAAATGAAAAATAAAAAACTTTACCAAGACTGCCCACAGAACAAAAAAGTCCTTCAGATACTCTCAGCAATTAGCTTCTAGAATCTGAGAAGCCGGATACTTTTTAATACAGTTCAATTACTTTGTGTCAGCAGATATGAGAACATATTAAGCATTTCTTAAACTCACCCATTTGTTCATCTCAAATGTCACTGACTGCCCCGGCACAAAATTCCACAACTATTTTCTTTGTGTAAAAGTAAAAATTCTTTTACTGTGATATTTTATAACAGATTACTCTTAATAAGTATTCATTGATTAGAAAATGAAGTGATAAGAGATGTAGATTTGTGTTAAAACTAAGTGATTGTTATCCAAGCAGCTATCACGTCATCTTTTTTTCTTAGCTAGAGACAATGATATAAGCCTATCCAACAGTCTTAGTTGTGATACTTTCTTTTTCTAGTGGTATTAACACAAGCAGAGCTTTGTTAGAGCTCATCCCATCAGCATGAATATATGCTGGTACCACTTGTGAACTTATTGTAATTCAGCCTAGAATCAACATGTGAAGTTCTAGCCCCACTACAACTAAGAGTTTTACCATTAACGTTTGCTACCCAATGGAGGTGAAGACTATTCTTTTCACACTAAAAGGCACAGACATACTCTTTTGTCAAATTTTGCTAAAGCTGATCAAGATATCCTTGTCTCCAGGTGTTTAGATTAGATGACTTCTACTTTTATCACCACTGTAACAGGATGTCTGAGTGGAGTATCTGTCCACATCTCAAATAGGCAATTTCATACTCTCGTGTCGTAGTACTGCTACAGGTAGGTGACTTTGTGTCAGACTATTCATGGCAATACCTGAGACATGGAAACACACTCTGCTGCTTCTGCTCTAGGAGTGTAAAACTCCTGCAGTAAGCAAGAGCAGATCAGGATAAGAGGAAAAGAAATCAGGCATTAAACTGAGGTTTAATCAGGCGTGAATTGCTAGAAGACATTCAAAACCTCAGATCTGGAGGTTTGCTACGTCCTATTCTCTCTCTTTTTTTTTCTTTTCTTTTTTTTTCAGTGTACATGGAGCAGCCATACAAGTCATGTCTGACAAACAACAAGGCTACACTGTATTACCAGAGCTTAGCATAGGATCAGGATTTTTCTAGAATTTTCTCAGATCACATTTAAATGCTGATGGTTAAATGATTACTCAAATCAAGTCAGTTGAATTACCCAAAGAAAACAGTACCTAGTTTGTCAGCTTTGGGCTTTTATGTTTGGTATATATGCTATTTAGGAGAAGAACAATAACTAGTGCTCTGATTGCATCACAGACATGCAGAAGGATAATACTTGATGTGCTGGGAAAAACAAAACAACAACAACAAAACCCCTTTAGTTCTAAATCATCAAACAAAGAGTTTCAACACTGGAAATTTGTTTGATATGCTCCCACACTCTTTTATTACAGCAGCAGAACTTCTAATATGAACCATAAAAATGAAGTTGTCTCATAAAGCAGAGAGATGTGAGAATAAGTGGAATCAGAGGGGCAACTTCTTCAGGTTTCTAAGGACATCAAAATCCTTACAGTAGTTGACTGCAATGTACTTAAAGCTTTGATTTAGCAGCTACCATCTCAACTGAGCTACATAGCTCAGTTTCAAAAGTTCTCCTTTTTTAAAAAGCTCTGTTTGTCTACCACTTGGATAAAGTAGAAAACTGCTAAGCCAAAAAATAAAATTAAATATAAGGGTTAAAAAAAGCATCATGCATTATAGAGAGATATTTCTGTGAAAAATATTTGGCAAAGTTCTACCATGTGCAACACAGACTACTTTTTGTCCAACAAACATCAGCAATAAAGCCACTAAAATTTGCACTGGCATTCTTTATATATTGAACTACACCCAGAAGCCTCTGCCTCTGCTAATATAGATGGTATCGAAAGGGCTAGGAGGAGCAGGGCAAACATATATGAGGCTCTGCAAGGTTTATTTGGCCTGATAAGAGCTGTTGCTGAGCACTTGAGCATGTTTATCTCATGTTTTCAGTGTTCACCCTCCTGGCACTATGCTGGGTTCAGGGTGGCTCTTTACTCTCATGTGACCTGGCAACATTATGTTCCCACCCTGGGAAGACACTTCAGATGCATCTCAGCACTTCTGCTCTCACTCAGGCAAATATATGCATTCTTGTACATCTGTTCTCTGCTTTCCCTTCACTTCATTCTACAAGGCCACCAAGCCCAGTTTTACTTTTTCAAATGAACTTAAAGCAGCACTAATAAAGATCTGCCATCTTTGGACCCACAGGCCTGTTCTTGTGGGCCCCATATCACAGCACTATATTACACTTCCCTGACATTTCATTACAGTTTGTGCTTCCGGTCTTGTCACTGGGCACCACAAAAGAAAAAGCCTGGTTCCATCATCTTTGTACCCTCCCTTCAGGTATTTATAGGCTTTAACAAGATTCCCCCCTGAGGTTGCTCCAGTCCCTTAATCATCCTCATGGCTCTTCACTGGACTTGTTCTAGTAGCCCTGTGTCTTCTGACTGGACACAATGCTCCAGGTGTGGCCTCACCAGTGCTGAGTAGAGGGGAAGGATCACCTCCCTCAACCTGCCAGCAGCACTCCTCCTACTTGCAGCCTAGGATGACATTAGCCTTCTTTGTAGGAAGGGCACATTGCTGGTTCCTGTTCAGCCTGGTGTCCACCGACACCCTTGGGTCCTTTTCTGCCAAGCTGCTTTCCAGCTGGATGGTCTCCAGCATGTAGTGTCAGCCCATTGCTCTAGCCTGTCCAGGTCCATCTGCATGGCAGCACACCCCTCTGACCTATCATCCACTCCTCCCAGTTTTGTGTCATCTTCAAACTTGCTGAGGGAACACTCTGCCCCATCATCCAGATCATTAATGAAGATGTTAAACAGGACTGGACCCAGTAGGTACTCTGCCGCCCAGGGTAGGTACACTGCTTGATACTGGCCTCCAAATAGGTGATTGAATCACATTGATTTGGGTACACTGCTGATCACCACCATCAGAACCCGGCCATTCAGCCAGTTTTCAATGCACCTCACTGTCTGCTCATCCAGTGCCTACAGCAACAGCTTGTCTATGAGGCTTTTATATAAGACAACATTCGCCACTCTAAGTACTTTCTACAGTTTATCAGGATTAGAACAGTAGATTAAGTACTCTCCACCAGCTTTTGTACCGAGAATAATTCAAGTTATTGGGTTTTTTTCAAACATCTATTAAGTAGGCACAATGACATAGAATGAGTGCAGACCAAAATGGCTTTGTTTAAAATTTCCCATTTAAAAAAAAAAGACAGTTTCCAAGGGCTATAGTTTTAGGATCTATCCGCCAGTGAGAACACTTACTTTCATGCAGGATTCCCTTTCTCTTCCCCTAATTGAATGCTCCTGCCTCAGTCACCACCCAACCCCAGTACCAAAGATTACACAATGTTGCTGACAGCAGCTTACTTCTCTACACTTTCGTGGTCCTTCATGCTATTAGGAGTTTGATTCTGACCCCCATCTTGATCTTCCATCCCAATTCACTCCTGTGAGGCAAAGACCCTACGCAGAAAGTTTAAAATCTTCATCCGGCAAAGCCTAGCACGTAACTTTTTCCAAATAAAGAATATCAAGCAAATAAAGAAGGTGAAGAAATGTCTAGAAGTTAAATTGCACTATTTGAGAAATAATATTATATTACATCCTATCTGTAGTAGACAAAAAGAGATATATCCTGACCATCCTGTCAGGATAGTCAGTAAGTGCCTGTTTTGCATGTGTCTACAACAGACCTATGGGTGCAAGTTGCCTTTAGTGCAACTTTTTCTTCCTCATGTAAGCCACTATGAGTGAGATCCTCAAAAGCTTTTGGTCATTTTGCTATTACACAGAGAATTTCATATGCATATCCTATGTGTCTCTGGCCACCCAGTTAACCATTACAGAATAAAAACAAACACCCAAACACTGATAGAAAATGGCCAAAGGCTATGGAAAAATTCTCAGATTTAGATCAGCCAGTTCTGAGCATACAGAACAGCAATACTTTGTATACTCCCCAGAAAATTCAGTTGCTTGGACAAAACTCTGAAATATTGCATTTTCCCTCTTTCTAATTTTGTACAACTATTCTTCAAATTCTTCAGCAGAGCAGTGCAAATTAAAATGAGTACAAAGCTTTGAGGTTTGACATTCTTCTAATTAGTTGTTAAAGTCTTTGTTAAAATAGTCCAGTTTTCCACAAGACTAAATGCTAAAACTATAGAAAGTTAGATTAAGGGAAGCTTTAAAATAAAAATAGTTGTATTTAAATTATAATTAATTTTAAAGAGTTAAAATTAAAAGTTCTTCTGCTTGCATTTTATTCATTAAATACCAAAAACCAAGGCAATTATAAATACCAGCAGCAAAAAACCACTGCATCTAGAACACACTGCAGAATATCAAAATCTGTACCTTGAAGATAAACTTAAAAATCTGAAAAAAAAGCTGATGCATAAATGGTAAGGTGGGTGAATCATAGAATGGTTTGGGTTAGAAGGGACCTTTAAAGGTCATCTAGTTCAAGTATTTAACTTTTAAAGCCACAAGGAATCCATTTGTGGATATTGTGTTAATAGTTGCTGCATTATTTGCAGAGGAATTAAATCGCTTCCAGCACAGTCTGTCAGTTGCTCACCCACACTAAAATTGTTCACAAGACTAATCTTATAAAGTAAAATGAAGTTTTAGGTGAGAACAGTCAGGGTTACAGGGCCTGTCCTAGAATAAGTGCCAAAGTGCACTTAAAATTAGAAGTGGAATCCTCTCTCTAAATGTTTTTGTACTAATTGGAAAGAAAAAGCCATGGTCCCACTGATGTACAGGCCAGAGCCACTCAGCAGCCTGATAGGCAGGCAAATCCCCTCTCTCAAAGGAACGCTGTGGCCAATCCTTAGTTTTTTTCCTTTGACCCAACTTATAAGTGATTAGAAAGCACATTATGTCACCCTGTAAAGCTGCTGTTCCAACAAACTGTTTGGCTGCCAGTCTGTGACAGCCTGAGTCCTTCCCAAAGGCAACAAAGCAAAGAATATAATCTGCTTCATCATGCTCTCAGCATACTAATGTTCAGTAATAAAATAAACATACAAATGCATGTTTATTATGTCCCCACAGAACTCTTTTTAAGCTAAAATATTGAAAAAAAACCCCCAAGCTCACAAAGACAACACTGACTACAAAAAGAAGGCAACACTTTTCTCCCACATAATGATTTGAAGGAAGTGGATAGAGCTCAACAAAGTTTTTCTGTCATTTCTTAGTAAAAGAATGTGCAGTGTGGGACAGATTCATGACACTCTTGTTAAAGGCAGTGTGAGCATAGATTTTAAGTAAAAGGAGAGGTAAGGAAAGGAAGAAGTATCTCTCATGCAGAAAAAAAAAATTGAGTGTGCTTTTACACAAATATATTTCTTCAGTTAAGCCTACTTTAGGGCTTTGGAAGCTTGTACATGATTTCTACAGCTCCTTATAGAGCACTCATTTATTAATGGATATAAATAATGAAGCAGTTCTTACAGAAACCTGCATGCTCTTCCCAACTAGCCCTAGAAGGATGGCCAGGAATATATGTGGAAAATCCTTTTAAAAAAGGTGGCATGTGGGAAGGGGTAAGAGGAAAGAAAGTGAATTTCCTTTTTCAGGATTGTCAGATCTTCACCTCAAGGAAACAGCAAAATTCATGTCATATGCTCACTTTTCAACATGGTACAAATTCTCATCTTGTTTAGTTGGATAAACCTTAGTGTGAAATAAGTCCCACTTCTTCCCCTTTAAAATACGGATAGTTAAATCTTTGGGCATTTTTTGAAGAAAGATGTCTTGCTTTTTTACATGCTATTTTAGAGCTGTAAATTTGCTCCAAGCCGAAGTACACAAGCCCTGTTTTATAATTTTCTTGATAGAAGTTAGGAAAAACATCAGGACAAGCCTGCACTAGGAGCTGTGTAGCCCTGGAACAGGTTCCCAGAGAGGTTTAAAATCTCCAGCCCTGGAAGTTTTCAAGACTCAGCTAGGCACAGCTGCAGCTGACCAAGGTGGTGAGACTAGCTAACTTTCAGAGATCTAGTATTTCTATGGCCCTATGTAAACAGAAAAAATGTTACAAACAACAATGAAACATGGAAGAAAAGGCATGGAAAGAGGAGATCCAAGAGATAATTTCACAGAATTCTCATATTGGCACCCACCAACCTCCAGGAACAGATACGGATTCTCTCACATCTAGGGTTTAGTTAGTTTGACAAACAAATTCCTGATAAGACTAAGAACTGATAACGTCGGCTATTTTTAACCACATCTGTATAAATAGGAGCTCTTTTGGAATTTAACTTGGTAATTTAACACCTCTGTTACCACATGATTTGACATAGGACTGCTCATAAGGAATTGGACCATTTTAAGGCCAAGGATTTTAAAGAAACTATGGGAACTTAAATCTTCAGTACCCCTCTTGCAGAACTGCTTGGTTTCTGATAGTGTTTTTTTTTCAACGCCTACTTTTTCAGAAGAGAATCTTACGAGAGTTATTAATATTGGAACATTAGGAATGGTTAGAGCATCTTTCTGGTAGATTACTCAGTTTGGTGTTCCATGATACTCTTCAGTTAATTCCTGTCAAAACAGACAATGATTATCCTGGACTAATAGTCTACCTCCTTAGCATTTACCTTCTTATTGCAATATGGTTATAATTCACATACAGCTAAGTGAATGTTTGAAGTTCATTTACAGACATTTTATGTTTATCTAAAACAGGAGACTGATAAGTTACTGATAGCAGTGGAAGTTGGACCCTGTACTTGTCCATTAAACACCTTTCCTTTCACCCCTAGTGAAATGGGGACCATGCTCTTTGGTCATGGTACATAGGTCACATTATGACTCTAGCTTGTAATTCTTGTAATTATTCTTTTCAAATAGTTTAGTTGCCTAAGTAAATGAAATAAGTAAAATAATAAGGATCAATGGTGTTCTCTAACTGAAATGAACTCAGTGTGACAGATTGTCCTGGTTTCAGATAGGATGGAGTTAAGTTTCCTCTCAGTAGCTGATGTGTTTTGGATTTGGTATGTGAAGAATATTGATAAACACACTGATGTTGTTAGTTGTTGCTAAAGAGACCAAGGTCACTGTCTGCCCAGGTTTCCCTAATGTGCAGGTGCAGGAAGCTGGGAGGGATATAGCCAGAATAGTTGATCCAGACTGGCCAAAATGAGTATTCCATGCCATAAATGTCATGCTTAGTACTGAAATGGGGGGTGAGCCGCTGAGCTCTCTCTTTTTTTTTTCTCTTGCTGTTTGGAATCATTCTGGGATCATTTACAGGTTTTTTTTCATTCTGTGATTGCTGCTCAAGACAGGCTGTATCTGTCATCGGGTTGTCAGGTAGTGAGAAATTGTGCATCATTCGTTGTTCTTGGTTTTTTAAATTATTCTTCTGATTATTTTTTCCTCTTAGTATTATCATTATTATATATTTTTTTTCTTTTGCTATCCTAATAAACTGTCTTTATCTCAACCCACGAGTTTTCTTCCCAATTCTCTCCCCCATCCACTGGGGAGAGTGATTGAGCAGCTGTGTGGTACTTGATTGCTGATTGCAGCTAATCCACAACAGATTCACAACTACAAACTTCAACAGTTTCATTCTAGCTGCCCTTTATTCCAACCATAAAGAGCAGCTCCGCTGCCTTAACTCAAGTGGAGAAAGCCAATTGCTGAAAGTAGAGTGGGTGACCAGTTGTATCTTAATTTTTCATTCCTGTCCTCGTGCTTGGAAAAAGAGAAAGCACAGCCAAGGCGGCATAACAGTCAAAGGATTCTTAACAACCATTTCCAGAACACTTACTACTCATGTAAACACAACAACCCTGAGGTTACTTTATCACAAACCAGGAACTTGAGGCCTACTATGCAATACGGAGCCCACAACACAGGAGCTGTGGCAAGGTAACTGAAAGATATTGGTCAAAATCTCCTTTTTAAGATAGTATATTTCAAAGAAGATTAATTTATTGATGAAAATTCTTTATCTTAATGCCAATGCATTGATGCAATGAAAAATTGAGAAACACCCTAAAGCCTTTTTAATCAAAATATCTTCTGGTTTACTTTAAAAAGGCCTATTGCATGTATATTTCTCAGCTTTATAAAAGCCACAGGCATGGCACTTCAAGATTTCATGTACTGTGCAGGTCACTGCACTGAGTGATTATAACAAGTCAGAGCATTTACAGCCCAGACTAACATAAATTAGATTTCTGTGGGACTTTAAAACCCTGTACACTGTTCTGATCCTGACTGCTGGTAGAAAAAGAAAGAACAACACGTCAAAATCAACTAGCTTAGAATACAGCCAACAGCTAGGCTAATGAGGTCAGGAGAAGATTGATTCCGATAATGAACAAACAAGGTTTACCATTGATGACATGGGATCACAATCACCAGGTAGAGAAAAATTAAAGCCTAAAAGAGCATTTTGGTAACTTGTGAACACTAATAGACTTTTCCCATCTCTTCCAACCTCTGCTTTCTTTTCCTTCAGCCGCAGATATTAGTGTGTTATCTTCTTCCTTTTTTTTTATCGTTGTTTTGTTTTGGTCTTGCTTCAAGCACAGAGAATAGGGATTTTTAAAGAAAAACTCTTGCTTGTTTTCTTTGTGCAGCTCCTAGGACAATTTTTGACACTGGCTAATCAGCACCCAAGAGCTGTTTGAATTAACTGAGAAGGGGCGGTCTTCTACAATCTACAAGCACAGATGAGGGCAATGAGATGTATGATCTGGTTGTCCAGTGATTACATGGTTAAATGGCTGTGTCTTTTAATGAAAAAAGCAAACAGCCAGCCTTGTTCTAAAGAGTAAAAGCTTCCCTTTCCTGCAAAGACATTGCACCTACAGCAGCAAGTTGTCACATTGAAGGACATGTTTCCTTGAGTCAATAAAATGAATGCAAGCAAGGCAGGTTTTCATGTCCACTTCTCCAATGAGTCATTCACAGGTTTAACAGTTGATTACTGAAATCAAACATCCTGATGGTTATATAGGCTGCATAAGATTTTTTTCTCTTAGTATTATTTTTCTGAGCCAGTTCTAATCAGATAAGTGATGAGAGTATAGTCTTTAACCTCGTTGTCAAGAAAAGCAAAGATATGCATACCGTAACCATGGGACAAAGTTGTACTCTGATATCAAGCACCCTAGCAACTGGGATCTACAAACAGCAGCTGGAAAATACATTATCCTATTTATTTCAATGAATTATTGTTTTTACACTGAGATTACTGCATTCATTTACAGGGATTTTTCTACTTCCCTCCCTCAAGTAAACAAGTTTCATTACAAAGCTCAAAAGACAAATATTTCAAATATAGATGAACAATTTGGACTTTGAAAGCTGCCCTGTAACGATGCAACACAACACAAGGGCTTATCTCTGTTGGATAAGGAATGATGTCAACAGTAGCTATGTTAACAAAGAGGTCAATAATGACTAGTAAACATAACCCAAACAATTGAGTAAGCCATCAGCGGTTGGTGCAGAAGAGAGGCTAATACTTTTACAAGGCCTTTAAAAAAAATCTTCATTGCTTTGTATTTGGAATACACAAAACAGGGACAGGCAATTACCTAGACTTTTTTTTTTTTGTTTTTTTTTTTTAAATCACTATCATTCTCCTTACATACATTCCACGGTAATCCACTTCCAGACACTGCTGACCCCAACCACTCAGCAGAAAAGATGGTCAGACTGCTATCTTGGATGTACAAATATCCCCCGTGGCATTTTGTGAGAGACAGTATGTGTGTATATAAGAAAAAATTAGTATTTCTACTGACCCAACAAAGAAGTCCAGATATACATTGAGAACATACCATGCTCTCAATAGGTCAAAATACAGTGCAACAATAAACAGTTCACTAAAAAACCCCCCAAAAAACCGCAAGTAACTTTTTCTTTATTCTCTGATCTCCCTTGGACAATTATTGAAAAAAATTCTTAGCACATTAATTTTAATTCATGCTCCTGATAAATAATTATTCTGTCTAAGCACCTTGCCCAAACCTATGGTCCCAGAGTGTACCGGGCAAAGGCTACTTTTAATAAAAATGCTGAGACAAATGACAAGGGAAGTGCTCCTCATTACTGTTCTGCCTTGCAGACTCCATCTGAAGGCTGTGAGAACTATTCATACCACACAACTGAATCTTCTCTGATGAGTCTCTATTTAAACAAGTATCAATAAATGTCACAACTGAAAACAACGTACCTTCATTTTTAGATTTATCTTTGTTTTCTTTAAGGGCTTTGCCAATCGTATTCTACAGTACTGCACCTGCCAGGTACCTTTCCCTATGAACGAGAAATAAACACTAGGAGTTGTCACACAAAGATATTATGACATCCATGTGATACGTAACTTCAAACTGCTGAACACACCTTAACTCAGCCATTCAATGGGTGACTGTAATTTAAACTTTTTGTAACTTTTGTAAAATCTATGTTTCAGTGCCTCCACATTTTTTGACAAACCATTCTGCTTTTACCTATTTTGCAGGCAATATTTCTGAAGTGCAAGTAAGTGTACTAAGACAAGAATCCTGAGAATCAGCTAAAACAAAGAAAAACCCAGCCTTTAAAACCATTATCTACTCCATCTCAGGATTTTTTCACCACAATTCTGTGAAAGTGCTTATTTGCTTCTTGGTTTGTGAGAAATATGGTTGCCATCAGGCAACAAACAGGTGATTACATTATGTATTTACTTGAGATACTCACAGAAATCCACACCTTGCACTAACAGATCTGACTCAGGGCACACAGTACTTGAGGGGAAAAAAAAATAATCAAACAACAAAAAAATCTTGAACAAAATTTCATTCTAGATCCAACATTTAAAAGAAAGATATTAGGAAATCCTATAAAAGTAATTAAAGGAAAAAAGACTGTTTTGTTCTGATTCGGTTTGTTGGGTTTTTTTTCTAAAAAAAAAGGTCTAATATAAATTGTGTCCTTAATCTCAGCAGATACTACATGAAGTGCTACAGTTAGACAATTATCGCAGGTGTTTAGAACAAATACTTGCATAATTAAACAAACATTGACAGTAATTTTGAATTCAGTGAATATTCCAACCACATAAACTTTGGCAGAAAGCTCTATCAAAACAGATAAAGACTACAAAAAGCAGGGAAACACAGAAAGTACGTTTCATGCTTACACTCTTGAAGCTATTCAATTGTAATTAATCATGTAATAATGGTGTAAGTACCTAAATATAAAAAAAATTAAGCTCCTGACTCTTATCCAATCAAAGCGGCTTGAACAGAGAATGCTCAAAGAAATTTTTTGCTGTCTGTAACCTGTGACAAATTATTTGCACTTCACCAGTGCATAAAGTGTGCAAGTGACTTCTGCACTATTTGTTGCTCAAAATAGCATTTAACTAGGGTTAGATAATCAGGACTTGCAGCCCCTTGAAGATCTTACCAGCTTTAGAGAGGCAGTTGAACATGAGGGAATTAAAAGTAAAGTAAAGATCTTGCAAACTAAGCTGTCACTACCTTATTCTTAGTTCGGTATCTCCAGATCTTTCTGACTGAAGTAACCCCTTGCTCCACCCCATTCCACCGAGCCAGTTTTTGTTCAAGTCTGTGGCAAAAGTGACTGGTGACAGGTAAAGTGTTGCAGAATCCACTAAAAATGTTAATGTTACAAAATTATTTCATGCAAAAAGTTGCACAGTCAAAGGAGGACAGAGGCCATTAACAACTTATGATATTTAAGGTACATTAACAGAGCAAACTCAGCTGTTCATTTGGTGACAGTCTGGCTGCAGACAACAGCCTTTAACGTGGAGGACTGAGGTGCAAATGCATTGCCTCGTTCTCACAGCAGTTATTTCCCAAGTTAAAGATGCTGGAATGGATCACACGTAGGTCCCTATTAAAAACAAGCAAACACCACCATCCACCTCTAGTCTCACCAATTTCTCAACAGCATGGAAATAACATCTTCCTTCTCCTGTTAATGCACAAAGAGCCACTTGATCACTCTCTCTGGTTTATACAAGGTTTTAATGAAGCTGATATGAAACTGAAATGGGTCATAAGACCATAAGGTACCATAAGTCCTGTATACACATACATATGAAAAAGCGACTACAAATTCTAAACACTGTTTTAGAAGATACCTTTGCAATTCAGTTGCCTGCCATAGCTCATCAACACCATCTCTTTCATTTTCTGTGGTATAAAGTGATTTCTTTAGGCTGATAAGGCCCATGGAGAGATCTCACATAGGCTAAAAAAGTGTTTCCAGGCTTTGCTGAATTCAAGGACCATCGAAATATTTTCTGGAAAACTACTAAATATATTGGTTTTTCCTACAGTGCTGCCACTTTTTCCTGCTAAGAAAAACATGAAACTTGGTATAAATTTTGAACACTCTTTTCTGAATTTTTTTCCTATGCTCTTTTGCCTGGGTGCAAGAATGCTTTTGCATAGTTTTCACATTTCAGCCTCTTCCCTCTGCCCTGCAGTTATTTAGATCCCATATTTCCAAGCATTGCCATGCACAAGTCCAGTGTTCTGCATCAAGGTAGCCAAGAAGAATATTTGTACCCGTGTCAAACCATTTCAGTACTGTAGCTACAGGGGGAAAAAAAAAAAAGAAACAGACCAGTCTAACTTAGTTTAGTGAATGATATGTTTAGCTTCAAATTCTCTGAGGATGGATTTACATCTTTCTAGGATTTCTGCTAATGCCCAGGTGATTTTCCATGTTTCTTTTGACCTTTACAGAATGTATTTAACTAAAGATACAAGTATAGTTCGACAGTTTCAAACAATTTTTAACACAGAAAATGACTGGACATTATGTTTGCGGCTGTAGACTTCTGGGAATTATTCCTCAAATAATACGTAACTGAAAGTAAATAATACGTTCTGAAAGTAAATCTGTTCTATTCACAAAATATGGGTGTCTCAAAAATAAATCAAAATAATTCTGTTTATCATAGAACCAGTAACAAAAAAATGCCCATCCGTAATATCAGTCCTATTACTGTGTCCTCATTTAATTGCCTCCAAACTGGCTTGCGATTTCTCAATGGCACAGGCAAGACTGAATACAGCTGTCCTAAGGGTGAGTGAGATGGGTCCAAATTGCTTCTGCAACCACAAAAGATCATCTAATATGAGGCAAACATGTGGCTAAAACCTGGAAGTGCTGGCTTAGTTTTCCTGCTGCTGTTTGGGAGACAAGGAAACTAGGAGGAGTGGCAACAACTTGCTTCTTCCCCACTCTTTCCTTGCCATGCTGTATTCCTATGCCCCTGACCTCAGCCGTTCTCTCAGAGGCAGGCAAATTCCCACGTGGGAGTCCAGGAGTCTTTGCTATAAACAAAGCAAGCAGCAGAAACATGACCATGGTCTTGCTGCTAGCCTCTGTCAGTGCTCTCACTTGCAGAGTCTGGAGCAGCCCCCAAGTTGTACGAGTTTCACTTCACAATTCTCAATTCACAGTTCTCACACATCAGGAGGATTGGTGAACATGCTTAAGTGTGAAATCTAATTGTGTACCACACAGAAGGTTTGGTTTTCATCAGTCAGGATTCACAGTTCCTGGTGCAGATTTCAAAGCCTCCCAGAGCTTTAAAATTATAAATAAATAAATAAATAAATAAATAAAGGACATATCCCTAAAGACCAGAAGGCTTATCCAAAAAGAGGAAGAATGAAAATAAGGTCAGTAATTTTCATCAGAAAAAGATACTCAGAGCAGCACAGTGTATTTCTCTTTAAGAGTAACCTGTTCACAAAGACTATAACTGTTTCATGTCTTTTTAACATGAGTGACTGCTTTAAGTACGTCAAAACCATTTACCCACTAACTTCCTCTCTTGAAAAACTGGAAACTGTTTTGGCAAGTTAAAAGATTTGAATACTTCCCCCCAAATACACTTACCTGCTCTCTTACCCTTAGACTAGAAGCTGAAGCATTCTAGGCAGTAGAACAAAGAAAGGTTGCTAATTTATTAAGACATGAATGCTGAATGATAAAAATCCAAGACGTCATGTCCAGTCTGTAGGAAGCTTTTGTTCTGATTTTTGGATTGCTTCCATAGCAGGAAGTTGCTTCAGTTGTTGCTCTAGAGTTGTCTCAGAATCACGATAGCAACGGAAAAAAAAACCTTAGACCAATTAAAGTTTCTGATGTTATTAAAAATATTCATTGTTTTGTTTTGTGCGATGATCACAAAGTTATTATGAGATCATGCACGTTTCTTACTAGGTTCATTTCAAAATGCTGCATCAATTTAAGGAAAGAAAACACAGATTGCTTGTTTCTCTATGCTATGTAAATTTTTTTCCTATAGTACACAGTGTAAAACAAAGAAAAAAAAAAGGCTAAGCTTCATAACTTTTGTCAAGTGTTGAAAAATAGTGCTTTTCTTTGTCAAACCTGCTGTAAATCTTATTGATGAAAAGAGTGCTAGATTCTAGCAATGATAAAAATAATCTACTTCAAAAAATCCTGCCATTCCCGTCAGGAAAAACACCATTTTCTCCATCTCAGGCTTCAGGCATATTCCAGGTTGTCTCAAAGTTAAACATTCAAAAAGCTGAGAATTTGAGGGGATGAAAGAAGGAGTATATTTGCTTTAAAGAGTTTAATTCATTCTGTTTAATGCAAAAAGGGAGTACCAGAACAATTCACAGAATCTTAACTTTGCTTTAGATTTACATTTCTATTTAGATATCATCAGCAAAGCTTAACATTATCTAAATCAAAACTAAATATTTTTTGTCTAAGTCAAATAGCAGAGCAAGGTTAATCTACAGTTATGGTTTATCTAAGATCTTGTTTTTTCCATTTTTCAGATAAAAATTAAAATAAAAACTCCCAAAATGCCATGGTTTTGATAATTTTTAAAACTTCCTCTTTTTTTTTTTTTTATAAAAAGAGCAAAAATTCCTTGCACACATTAAGATCTGCCTGCTGTCTCAGTGGAGGCAGAGGTGCAGCAGCAAAGACACAAGGGTTATTAATGTGTTAGAAACCACAGAAGCACATGAGAACAGATACATAGGAATTATGGCTTCTCTCACATGGGATAAATAGCCCAACTGAAGTGCATCTACCCCAATGCATGCAGCATGGACAACAA
Source organism: Tetrax tetrax (assembly GCA_009806455.1). Classification (NCBI taxonomy): domain Eukaryota; kingdom Metazoa; phylum Chordata; class Aves; order Otidiformes; family Otididae; genus Tetrax; species Tetrax tetrax. The sequence continues at coordinate 55,781 of WHYT01015998.1, forward strand.
ACAGGAGGAGATGGAAGCTATCGTGCAGCTAGAAAACTATGATATAATTGCAATCACAGAAACATTGTGGGATGACTTGCACAACTGGAGGGCTGCAATGGATGGCTATAAACTCTTCAGAAGGGATAGGCAAGGAAGGAGAGGCAGTGATGTAGCCCTGTATGTTAGGGAGAGTTTTGATTGTCTAGAGTTTAATGATGGTGACAACAGGGTTGAGTGTGTATGGGTAAGAATGAGAAGGAAGGACAACAAGGCAGATACCCTGCTGGGAGTCTGTTACAGACTACTCAATCAGGATGAAGAGATAGACAAAATATTCTATAAGCAGTTGGGAGAAGTCTCACAATCACTAGCCCTTGTTCTCATGGGGGACTTCAACTTACCAGACATCTGCTGGAAATAAAATATAGCAGAGAGGAAACAGTCTAGGAGGTTTCTGGAGTGTGTGGAAGGACGTGTGGGTGATATGGTGGTTCTGCTGACCACACTTCTTATTTCACTAAGAATTGAGAACTCTATCATTTTGTGGTCGCTAAGCCCAAGATGGACTCTGACACCATATCTCCCACCAGTCTTCCTCTGTTTGTAAACAGCAGGTCAATCAAGGCACCTTCCCTGGTAGTCTCACTCACCAGCTGTGTCAGGAAGTTATCTTCCACACACTCCAGGAACCTCCTAGACTGTTTCCTCTCTGCTGTGTTGTGTTTCCAGCAGACATCCGGTAAGCTAAATTTCTCCACAAGAACATTGTAAGACTTCTCCCAGCTGCTTGTAGAATGCTTCATCTACCTCTTAATCCTTGTTGGGTGGTCTATAACAGACTCCCAGAAGGATATCTGCCTTGTTCACTTTCCCCCTCATCTTTATCTGTAAGCACTCAACCTTGTCATCACAATCGTTGAGCAATATACAATTGAAACACTCCTTGACATACAGAGCCACCCCACTGCCTCTCCTTCTTTGCCTGTCCCTTCTGAAGAGCTTATAGCTGTCCATTGCAGCACTCCAGTCATGAAAGTCATCCCACCATGTTTCTGTAATGGCGACTAAGTCATACTATCCCACTGTACAATGGCTTCCATCTCCTGTTTGTTGCCCATGCTGCATGATTGCTGTAGATGCACTTAAGCTGGGCTATTGATTTCACCCCCAACACTGGCACATCACCCCTAGACTCATCTCTAGTGAGCCTGGTTGTATCCCCTTCTCTCTTCGAATCTAGTTTAAAGCCCTCTCATTTAGCCCTGCCAGCTGTGGGCGAAAATCCTTTTTCCCCTCGGAGACAGCCGAACTCCGTCTGCTGCCAGCAGGCCTGGTGCTGTGTAAACCTCCCCATGATCAAAAAAATCAAAATTCCACCAATGGCACCAGCTCATGAGCTATGCATTTATCAGTTCCTCTCAGTATACTTCCCTGCCACTGATGGAATTGAGAAGAACACAACCTGCACTCCTGATCCTTCAACGGATCACCCCAGTGCCCTGAAGTACCTTTTGATCACTTTTGGACATCACTACCACCCTGCACAACCAATAATGGGTAACAATCAGAGGGGAGGACCAGACCAGGGAGTTTCCTAGTAATGTCTCTAACCCAGGCCCCAGGGAGGCAGCAGACTTCCCTGTGGGATGGTTCTGATCAGCATATGGGGCCCTCTGTTCCCCTCAGATGGGAATTGCCTACGACAATTACCTTCCTTTTTTTTTCTAAACAGCAGCAGTCACAATGCATGGGGCTGACTGGCTCTCCTTAGGCAACTCCCTGGATGGACGTTCACCCACATCCTCACCTCATTTGCCTGGTCCTCCAGTTCCAGAGCCCCATATCTGTTGTGTAAGGGCAACTGGGGAGGTGAGGGAGGTCAGGAGGGGATTTGCCTGCCACCCTGAGCAGGGATCTGTTTCCATTTCTCTCCATCTCTCAGGTCCCCTCCTCCTGCATGGTGGCAAGAGGACACGGGATCCTCTGCTTCTCTTGGAGCCTCCGTCTGCTGCCTTGACCTCAGGGTTGGTAGGATGTGGCTCCACTGATTTATCTCCCTCTCACACTCCCGGATACTCCTCAGCCTTTCCACTTCCTTTCAGCTCTGCCACCAGGCTGAGCAGATCATTCACCTGGTCTCACCGAAAACAGCTGATGTCTCCGCTGCCTTCTGGTATGAGTGGCAGGCTCAGGCAGTCCCTGCAGCCAGAGACCTGGATGGCTGCGTGTCTGTGTGGGAGCACTATCTGGGTCACCACGCTGCTTCTGGCGATGGCTTTTGGGCAGGTGGAAACCACAGCTGGGTCCTCTCCTGGGAGGGTGGTGACCATGAGGTGAGTTACCCGTTGGGGCCAGGAAGGGTGTTTGCTAATATTCCCAGCCTTGCCTCCACTTTATAAATGGATAGAGCAGTCAAAATAATCAGCGCTCTGGCTTCAGATAACAGCAAGTCCATGGTGATCTGCTAACTTAGACTGCTAGAAAATTGTGTCTACAGCATTAGAATTTGGCACAAATATCAACAAGCGTTTTTGTGTTCATCACAGCCACAACGTTACAACTTTCTCAATTCTGTTCAATGCTAAAATCAAGTTACAACACCATCCTGAATTACAACAGGAATATTACTGAAGAGCATCATAAACCAGTGTAAGACAGTTTGTTTAGTAGTAAACTTCAACAACATTGTAGTCCCTGTACACTAGAATGGGCTAGGAGATTATTTGTTCTGAAGCCTTTCCTAGCATTTCTGGCAGCAAAGTGGCATGTAAGAGCAGAATGCTAGAGATAACCTCCGATGTTATCTCAGTTGCTAAGCTATTGCTTGAGTCAGTTAACAATTCAAAGGCCAGTATAAATATTTATATTTTGTTAATATTGGCCAAGCCCTAAGACAAAGGAAACACCTTAAAACAGAGGACCTCAAGCTGCAAGTAGTTTGAAACAGAAGCTCCACATTACTGGTTAAGAAAGCCTGTGCACATAAATTAGTCTCTTAGTTCATTCATTGTCATGACCCAGAGGATTTTAACTTTGTTTTAAAAGAAGCAAAGACAAGTTAATCCTCCAAAAATTATGCAGTAATTTAATTAATCAGCAATGATATTACAATCTTTCTGTGTGTCTTATGTCAGAAGCAGTTTAACTTGTATTCCATGAGTTCAATGGGAGAGGTTTCATATTGTAGTTTAATGACCAGAAGATTAGAAAACAAAACCCTTAGAACTCTGTTTCTGCAAGTGTCAGAAAAAGAACAACAAAGTGGAAAAGAACAACAAAACAAGCCCTCAAAAAATATTACAAGCTTTAGATTGTTCTCAAAGCACGAAAGAAGAGCCTTTGTTAGTACTTCATTAAAATATATTAATTGTAAGACCTGCCACTAGTAGAACCTGTTAGTGGCTGATAAACAGAGTGCAGTGTTTGTTGTCCAGAGATTTCAAAATGCAACCCTATGTATACCTACTTAAGGGTGCGGATATTTAGTTTCAGAGCTATTTACATGGACTAACCAAAATGACAAAGCAAACAGATGACCTAGAAATGGAACCAGCTTTCTCTAGCACTGTGTAGTGGCAACTCAGTTGAACTAAATGTACAATATGCAACAAAAGACGTATCACCCAGTAGGCAAAGGTCCAAACATATCCAAGGAAATATACAAATCCACAAGATCTCAAACAAATCTGAGGAACCGTCACTTCACTTCCAAGTGTCAAAATGGAAGGATCTTCTTGTAAACTCCAACAAAAAAAAAGTTTCGGCTGAGCACAGTGTGGCAGAAAGGGGAGATTGTCTCCTGTTATTTTACCAAAATATTTACTTTTTTTCTCCTCTCTCTCACTCATACATTTTTTATAACAGCATCAATCATGTTCCACAGCCTTACTGATCTACACAACTCACTTTTTAATTAATATTTTTCAAATATTCATCCTTTAAATAATGGTTAACCTACAGATTTGTATTACTTTAGGCAATCACTGCTCTCCTTAGATGGAGGCTGGGCAATGAGGAAGAAATGTCATCTGGTTGCTTACAATAAAAAAAATGAGTCAGACTTAATGTGAAGACCAAGGCCCATCCTACCCCATTTCCCCATTACAGGCTCCTTTCTCTCTTAGCTAGTTTCAAATTCTTTTTATTAGCGTCCTCTTACTGTTCGTAGTTTGGCAATAGATAGAACAGAATTCTAGGTATCTGCTAGAATTTTTGTCTCCACTTAAGTCAAATCATCTTCACTGTGATCAGGACTTTGCCCACAATGTTAGCAGAAAAATGATGAAGCAACACACAGAATATGTAAGATACCAATTTCAACTATTTTACAATTCATACAAATCTTGCCAGTGGGCATTTGACAGACTGTTGTATTTTTTATTTATTAAATTAGCATTCTTCAGTTGAGTGAAGAAGAGACAAATTGGGATCTTCAATAAAACATCTGTATAATAAATATAATAGATATTTCTGTAGGCTTAATATTGTAAAGAATGAGCCCCGTACATACAAATTTTTAGATCTGATATCATGCACACTAGCAGAATAAAATATAGAATATTTTCCAACTTTTGTTTATATAAACCAAATATATGAAATTATAGTCAGTTTTAGCTTTGTTATAATACATCCATTCAACACTCAGCTTACCTAAACTTAGAAGTTCAAACTTCATATTTCTTCTGCAACCACACATGTCTTTACACACTAAAGACATTTCAAAAACTTATACTTGAAAGTTTGCACACCTCCAGAAGTACTATTGGTTTTTGTTTGGTTTTTTTTTTTTTTAAAAAAAAAAAGATATTTTCATATATCTTCCAGAAAATGAGATAGAAAAAATACTTGTATAGTGCAAGAAAAATGCCCAACTAGTGAAGAAGGTACATCATAACACATGCCTGTTCGATATATTTCTTACCATGGTAAGTAAACCCCACTGTCTTTCTTGCCAGGATATGTACAGAACTGGAGTAGGACAGCTATGAACTCCTGGAATGCAAATCCAGCATGAGTTGTGCTAGTCCAGGTGTTTTCACTGGGTACTGAGTTTTGCTTAGCAGGGTAAATGGGCAACCATGCTAGATTGGAAATACCAAGCATATTCCCATTTGCAGGACCAGAGGGATCAGGGAGAAGGCAAGGTTTTGAATTCAGAACTTATTTGAAGAAAAGCAATTCCATCAGATGGCTTTCCTTGTGCTTCCAAGTCAGTTGTATAGTCCCTGTTTTTCAGGACAATTAACTCCAAAACCTGATGATGAGTTGATGTTATTCTAAAGCAAACACAAATCAAAGTAGTTGGTACCTAACTTTAAGATATTTACAGATAGACTAGAAACAAACTGGAAGCACAGTAAGAGCTGGAAATTCCTGACCTTTATGTGTAAGGGAAGTTAAATTTTCGAAGCTGATTTATTTATAAACTGCTGCAAAAAGGCTGATGGTATTATTTGATTTGCAGTTAATGTGTTCAACCCTGCCAGAAGTGAGATGTTATCCAGAAGACCACTGGAAAGGATGATAGCATCTCTCACTCATTGAAAAACATACACCAGTAATTCCTGACTTCCACACAGTTATTCAGTCACTTACAGTGGTCACTAAATTCTGAAATACACTTATTAAAGGCACGTGGCTTGCAAGTGCTTGGCTTTTGACTGCCTGAAAAGGAATGAGGGAAAAAATCCCCTCATTTAAAATACTTTAATTGAATATAATAGACAAACATCTCAGAGACTGGAAGACTTGCTTACTGTGCACTATATTATCAATCAATCTCATAACAAGCTTAAAGTCCTGGATTCTCACCCCATCAATTCCTTACCTACACTGCAATCAATATATATTGATCTTTTCTCCTCCTTACTCCCTTGGCAACGGGGAGGGTAAGCAGTAGGCAGTCTCTTGCTAAGTCCTTAGAAGACTGACTAAATCAGGGAAGGAAGTTAGCAAAGGTACTATGTAGTAACTGTAGGAAGCGGAAAAATATACTCAATGCAGGTAATGTTTGGGAATTTGGCATTAGTTTAACAAGTATGATAGAAATATGACTAAATTTTAGCAAGTGTCAGGGCAGATAGAAAAAGGTTCATTTTTGATATTGCAATGGCCTAATTCTACACATAAGACACAGTGTGACAGACTTGATTTAAAAAAAAAATAAATTGTAGGGATCCATAACACAAATAGAAACAAAGCTTTAATCAATTTTCTTCCTTGAAACAGCAATAAGAAATTATTTAAAGAAAAGCACTTCTGAACATTTCAAAGCAGAATACCTTGTCTCAGTTTATGAATTTATAAATTCTAGTAAAAGGTTTCTCTAATAAAATATACAGATTTTTAAATGTATAATGGCAGTATATGTAGGAAAGACCAGCAAGTCTTACTATGGCCAAGCCACCAGAAAAAAAAATCAGAAAAACCCATCCCCTCTCTCAAACCCAGAACTTATTTGTTTCCTTAATCCAATAATTTACACGTCAGCTTTGCACAAATAACAATGCTGATTCTGGATGACATGTTTATGCTTATTTCTGTTGAAGACTGGAACAGGATTTTTCAAGTTTTCCTTAGCACATTTTGCACTGCTGGGTCAATTGTAACAGCAACAAGGTGAGAAAGTAAGGTGATGAAGAAAAAGTAGACCAGTGACTTGTGTTAAAACACGTTAAGAAGGCATCAAGCATTTTAACAACAAAGTGTCACTCAGTGGAAATGAACTGTGACTGAGTAAGTACCCCTTCAAACAGTTTTGTATCATGACTTAAAATGTCTGTTTTGTTGATATGAGATTCAGTAGCATAAGGGAAAAGGAAAAACATCATTTAGCATAGCTTATCTTCCTCTTCTTCCTTATCTTCCTCTTGTGCAAACTAGACCTATGTTTGTTTCGCACATTCCCCTCTCGATTGACAAGAGTGTATCTTCAATATTATGAAGGAAGAAAGTATTTTTTTATACTTATTGCCTGAAAGCTAAATATTACTCCCCGCCCTTCCTGAGATTTTAGGTAGCATGTGACATGCCACAGAATTGTGTGAATTAAAAATCTAATGAATAGTATTAGGAACTGATTAAATCTCCAGTACAATCTTACTTCTTTCACCTCTTTGAAACCTCCTCTCTCAAATCAGATCCAAATATGACAGGGTCAGTGTGTCTTTCTCAGAACAGGAAATAAATCTGCAATTTAAAAAGAATTTCAAGCTCCATTTTCTTCCCCAACTCAGTGGAATTCTATCCTAAAACAGTCATCGAAATGTTCTCTAATATCCAGAAGTACATGAATTGCCTTCCTCAGAGTTGAGTGTTACAGGCTGATCTTTACCATTTTTACAAGCCATTGTTAGCTGGTGCAGCGAAGGCAGAGAAAAAAAAAAGGCATATCAAATTGTTATTGCAGAAGCCCAAGAAAAAAGTCACAATGAAAGCCATCCAACTCTTGGCTCATAATTTGCTGCCATTCTTCACAAAAGTGTTCCCTCCCTGCCAGCTTATCTCACGTTCCTTCCCACTGTTTTCTTGGCTGCTTTGCTACAGTAATCGGAGGAACCTTTTTTTCCACAAGTTGCTTTGTGACCAGCACTTTCTTGTGAAGCTCTTGTCTTAGTTTGTTGCTTTATTCTTGTGCTAAAGAACACAAGGGCTAGGCTGGTTATTGCCTGAGTCCCCAGAATTTCAGTGCCAATCTCATCCCAGATTGCAGAGGTGTTCTGGACAAGTGCATATAGCTACTACGAACAAGTTGATTACTTCACACTGATTGGCCTCTCATTCTCCTCCCACTTCTAAAAATTAACCTGTTACCCATCTGCCTAAAAGAATCCCAAAAAACCTTCAAAAATAGTACAAAAAAAACCTGGACCATTTTTCAGAAAAAAAGGTCTGCCTATGCTAAGTTTAAACTAGAGGACACCTCTTGTCCTGATTAAAAACTGAAGTGTTTCACAGTCAGAAAAGATATCAGATGTGCAATGCTGGAAATAGTTGCCACACCATGTTTTTGTTTTGTTACCATGACAGCAATTACCAATATTTTGAAGAGAATGATTGCTCACTGACACAACAAAAGGACAATGGGAAGGTGTGTTTTCCTCACCAGTCCAGGAAGTCTCATTATATGCCCAAATGCAATTATTTCCTATGATGTTTAGGCAAAGTTATTCATCATCAGAAACAGAACAGCAGCTAAGCTGGTGAAAAAAATCTAATATAGAAAGGAACAATGCAGATACAGCTCTTCAAATATCTGTTAAAAGAGGCAAAAATTTCAGAAAAAAAAATTAAATATTTCTTATATTTCATAGAATCATAGAATGGTTAGGGTTGGAAGGACCTTCAAAGGTCATCTAGCCCAACCCCCCTGCAAGGAGCAGGGACATCCCCGACTAGATCAGGTTACTCAGAGCCTCATCCAACCTGGCCTTGAACATTTCCAGGGATGGGGCATCCACCACCTCTCTGGGCAACCTGGCAACCTGTTCCAGTGCTCTGGAAAAATTTTTTTTTTTCCTAATATCTAATCTAAATCTACCTCCCTCTATTTTAAAATGATTACCCCTTCTCCTATCCCAACAGGCCCTACTGAACAGCCTCTCCCCATCCTTCCTGTAGGCCCCCTTAAGGTACTGGAAGACCGCTATCAGGTCTTCAGGTCTCCCCAGCGCCTCCTCTTCTCCAGGCTGAACAGTCCCAACTCGCTCAGCTTGTCCTCATAGGAGAGGTGCTCCAGCCCTCTGATCATCTTTGTGGCCTTCCTCCGGACCCTCTCCAACTGGTCCGTGTCTTTCTTACATTGGGGGCTCCAGAACTGGACACAGTACTCTAGGTGGGGTCTCCCCAGGGCAGAGTAGAGTGGCAGAATCCCCTCCCTCGACCTGCTGGCCACGCTGCTCTTGATGCAGCCCAGAATGTGGTTGGCCTTCTGGGCCACAAGGGCACATTGCCTGCTCATGTTGAGCCTCTCGTCCACCAGCACTCCCAAGTCCCTGTCCTCAGGGCTGGTTTCCATCCATTCTCTGCCCAGCTTATATTTGTGCCTGGGATTGCCACAACCCAGGTGCAGGATCCTTCTGTCAGATAGAACATAAAAACACTTTGCCAAATATTTGACTGTTTTGCCTGCATTTTCTTTTATATTTTTATTAGTGTTAGAACCAAAACCTCTTTCTACATTCTAGGTATGTGACAACTATGTTTTGAGAATGGCATAAAAATCAGGCTTCACAACAGTTAGTAGGATCCTGCAAGTCTTCCAAGCTTAGACCTGTCTCCTCCTCCAGAGAGAGAAATGGGAAGACCTTTGAATGGACAACCTTATCTGCAATCTCATTCAGGAATTCCTGAGCAAGGAATGCAGCATGCTACTGGGTTTACAGATCTCTGTCTTCCTTTCCTAGATCTCTCCTGCATTGTAAATGCAACTGTATTTGTCCTAACATAGATGTTTCACAGTCAAGTAATTCACACCCATCTTAATTTGTAGATTTTTATGGCATTTCCATTACAAAGCAGACATTACTATATAATGAATTTAGCTTCTTTCACTTGAACTTACATAAAGCATAGGTTATGTGATACATGGTATTGTGACTATGGCTTCTCTCAGCATAAAGACTAATCAAATGGTTGTGGGACATGACATGGGTAAAGCTTAAGTCCTTAACTGATGGCAGAGAGGATGCACATGATTGAAAACACAGGACTGCAGGCATATCAGAGCTTCAGCAAGGCTGTTAATTATGCAGATATAAAGACTGATGGTATTCATCATCCTCTTTTTTCCAGTGTATGTTAAACTTCTATTTCGAAAGAAGAAAAAGAAGGCACACAATTGATAGACTATTTTCTTAAACACATTGCAAAAAACCCTTAAGCTTAAGACTTACAGTTGTGCTGACTACTCAACCTCTGTTTCAACAAGAATTACAGTGCTCCATTGACATCCCAGCATTTCTTAGCAACAATCAATATTGTTTTGTATATAAAAAAGTGGATTAAATACTGTCTATCAGTATTTTCTTTCTCATTATGCTGTTAAACATTACTCCCTCTCCCATGTAAAAGGAAAAGAGTCTTATTTGGACGTAATGCAGAACTTCAGACTGTGTTCCGTAATGTACTGAATTACCAAAGAACAAGCAATCAGATTACAAGGTGTTTCATGTTATTCAAGTTGGCCTTTCTAAAAATCAAGTTAGTGTAAATTCATAAATCCACTACAGATTCACTGATTTTTAATCCTGCAATGGACAGCATGCCCCATGAGCAAATAGAGAGCCGGACATTTTGCTTTTCATAGGGCTGCTTCTGAGCAGTTTTTCCCCTGCAAAAAATAGTATCCTGTCTCAGAATTCAACTTCTTTGTGAGCCAAAGCACTAAGCATAAAGAATGCTTAATCAAGTTTATTTCCAATAGTAAGTCCCTAGTAACAATGGCAGCATACCTGGATTGTCATACCCTTACTACTGTAAAGCAGCACTGAATGCCTCCCAAGCACACAATGGCACACAATTGTTGCAGGATACCCTGATGTCTATGAGTAGAGAGACCTGGGCCATGATGGGCAGTCATAGAGATGCATGGGATTTTTCTTTGTCTATTGTTTCTTTTATCAAATGTGTGGAGGAGGAACTTGACTCTGCCCTGGCTTCTTGCAGATTCTTGGTGAACAAGACAACCCCTCATCTGCAGTCAAGAGATGGGACAACAGCTGCTTAGGACTCATTTCTTTCCTGCACTGCTAGGTATGCTGTGGAGTAGGTAGTGAAAGTGTGCATAGTTAAGAACACTTTTTAAAATCATGTAAAGATATGCTTTCTTCCAAGCATATTATTTTTTTCCAGTACCTGAAAAACTCATGATTTAAAAAAAAAAACAAGCCAAAAAAAAAGCACACCTGTTTTACTAGTTCAGAGACTAGCATTTCTCTGTAGGAAGGTACTTCCTGTGATTAATGCATCTCTTAGTTATTTTTGATTAGTCTAGGAAAAATCCTTCAACTCCAATGCATTGTCTCCTGGCCTCCAAACAACTGTGACTCTTTTCCCTCTCTCGCCCTATGCTCCTTTTCTTCCAGCTACCACCTAGTTAAAGGGTCTTTCAAAACATTATTAACTATAATATACACACACACAGAGTTACATACACACATACACTCTTGCAAGATGGGAACCAACATAAACCCCACTAATCTACATAAACCCAGTTCTACAACATTCAAGCAAGGGTTTAAACTCACTGGGAATAAATGTCATCCCTTTGGAGACGCCCTAGCCCTTACTTGTAGCAGAATTAGTGAGGTGGGTGAGGCTTTTTTCCTCCCCTTATTTGGACACAGATTAGCATTTATAGTAAAACATAACTCAAGCAGGATGGTAGAAGGTCAGAAAAAAAAAAAGATACTGGGAAAATAGCATCTTTCCATCCATATGGCAGCAATGGCATGTAGACTTCAAATCCTACAGTAGCCAGGTAGATAAAAACCAAGAAAGCAACAAATGCAAAAAGGAGTGGCGTGGTAAAGACCAACCATTCACTCTGGAATATAGGGGTGGAGAAATCAGGTTATTTCTGCTGGTCAGCTGCTCAGGTCTTGTCTGCATTAATCTCTTGTCGTAGTAATTCATCTGCCAGAAAGCAAAGAATTACATGCTTTTAAAAAACATTCCTATGCTTTTTCATTTTTTTTTCTTAAAATAAAGAGCAAAGGAGGCACATTAGAAAGATTTTTTTATTTATTCCTAATATTTTTAAAAGTTCTATGATTCTATGATTTCCATGTAAGTTCTGTGCCTACACTTGTGTATCTCAAAACAAAGAGTGGAGGAAAGTTGCTTCATGCTTAATCCCTGTTTACAAAGATGTTTGCAAATGTATGCAATACATTCTCAGCATTCCCTTTGCTGCCACTGATGATGGCTGTTCTAAAGCATGATATTGATGAGAGATGTCAAAAAAATTCACAGTTATTTAGACAATTATGAATTTTCACTGGCCTATTTCTATCCTGTGGAAGAACAGAACTAAGGTAATTTCTCTTACCATTGCTCAGATCCTTACTTCAATACAATTTTTGATACAGCAATTACTAGAGGAAAAAAATAAATTGCAAATTGGTCTTCAGTGTTTCCTTAAATTCCTTTGGTGTATTTAGAACAAATGCATTTAATATTCTCAATTTGTTATAGAAAATCTGCATTGATTTTAAAAAACATCCTGGGAAATGAAACTAAATTTCTATGGCAGCAACAGAAACATGAATTCGAACTGATGGTAACTTGCATAAGGTTTATTGACAAATGGTGCCACCTAGCTAGAAGTTTTTATGCATGTCATGTTTTATGCATGTCATGTTGCCATAAGCATATAGTCCTCTTTCAAATGAGCTAAACATGAAACGTCGACCAAATAAACTTCAAAACCCTTCTAGTGTGTCTGGGATTACAGAAAAACAGAGAGGTAGCTATATATTAGCTAAAACCACAGTACTAGGTAAATTCTTATTGTTTCTAATTCTTAATGTTTATATGGGACCACAAGATTACAGGCCATTACTGAATATTTCAAAGCTTTTCAATGTATTTTAATATGAACTTAGAACCTGCATAGACAAGAGGAAATGAGATTGGCTTAGGATTTTTTTCCCCTTCAAATAAGTAGCAAGAAGACTGGCAGAATTGCTTCCTAAAGCTTTTCTTGAAATAAAATAGAATCATTTGGAAAATGCACCAGTGTAGCACTGGTGCAAGGAGAGGTGCATATACAAACAGCTACAAGGAAGAGAAGCAAGAGATTCTCCTTCAGATTGAGAATCAGTAAAAATGCATTATTACAAACAAGTCAAACTGAAAGAAGTCACTTCAACCACTCACTTTAAAACTTCAGGAATCTTTTTTCTTTTTTTTTTTTTTTTTTTTACCAGAGGCTGCAAACTCAGAGTCCAACCTTTCTATAAAATATAGGAGAATAAGAATTCTCAATGGAAAATGAAAGCTTTTCTTGAAGCATTTAGTGCGCCCAGTCATGTGTATCAGTACATTCAGCAAGCAAGTTACAGGGCAGCGTCTGCCATTTATGGGAAGACACCATAGTATGCAAGCACAAACATTTATATTTGCTTCTGGGAAGAAATTTTGTCTTAAAAGCATTTTTTTTTCTTGGAGAATGTAGGCAGCAGGCCCATTAAAAGGATTGTCTAGCATCGTTAGGACTGGAGTTTGCTGTGCATAACTGACATTGCTTAAGGGTCAAATAGGCTGAATAAACAAGCAAAGCTTCCCCAGGCACAAAGTGCTTCCTGGTATGGTAATGATACAAAGAATATACAGCCTTTTATACATCTAACCCATAGAGTCCATAAAGGCAGCTTCACAGAATTTCAGAAAGTTTGAATGCTTTCCATCTGAAACCCAAGATGAAGATATCAAATTAGACAGTGCATGTTATTTCAGTTTTTAATAGTACACCCAGAAGTGTAGGCAAAAACCAAACCAAAACAGTACCTTCCTCTAGAGGAATATTTTAAACATTCTACTCTGGAATTTTATTCAAGAGCTAAGGTAGGCAATTCAACAGTAAGTATTTCAATAAAGATTCCCTCACCAACTGCAACTATTACTTAAAGTGTATTACAGGAATCAATTTCTATTTACCGTACACATTAAGTATGATAAATTAGACCTTCTGTACAAGATACCAAAATTACATTAGTTTTAAAGATGTTTTTCAATTAAAATTATTTTAGGGAGGTACAGGCTGTGTGTCCACGCAAACACTTCCCAGCAGACAACACTGTCACAGTGCAGCAGATCGTACATGTTACTTCCAAGAACCCACGGGTCATGATAAATCAGAATGCATGAGCAGCAAAGCAGCCCAAACACATTGCCAGACACATTTCTGATAACTCCCACACAGAAAAGCTTAGCTGTATGCCTTCTTCAGTGTTGCTGCAACTGATGGGAAAATGTATATGCAGTAGGGGTAGCTATTCAAGTTACTAACAACCTAAAACTTCACTTAAGCATAGAACTTTTGCACTTTCTCTAGCCTAGGTTCCCTTTCCACAGCTGCAGCTGATCCTTGGAGTATCCTCAAAAGCTGGGAAGTTACATTACTTATATGTAGAAATACATATAAGTATATATGTATATATGTATACGTAAGAAAATACGTTAGACAAAACAGCAGATAGAAGATACTGGAGTTATCTGAAAAGAAAAACCAACAGGTTATATTTTTACAAAGTATTCCTTCTACACCAGTTATCACTTAATGAACTTCTGATCCGAAAGAGGTGTTAGAATAGAAAAATCTGAGTGTGGAGAGTGAGACATAGTAGTAATAGTCAAGTACAGTATTCAAGTTTAGGTTGTGATGTATCTTCTCTGTACCCAAGAGAAAAAAAATATTACTCAAGCAAACAAATAATTAAAAATATCCTTATTTCACATTTCAATGTCTAATTACCTTCTTTCTGAGTCTGACATCTTAGGGAAGAAAAGGAATCGTATTCATGACAACATTCAAATCTCTCAACAGAATTACATAAATCTTCCAAGATGTAGTCACATAGAGAAGAATTTCAGCATTAACATTCTAGCTCATACCAGCAGAAAACAAAGAGAGCAGAGATGGGAGCAAAACTTCTCTTGGCAAGACTTTAGTTCTCCTTGTCATTACCTTTTATTTTTCCTGTCTATCACATGGATGGAGGAGCAAGACAGGAGATCTCTATACCCTGATGCAGAGACCAGCATACACACAAAGAACATACATGCCCCTGCATGGCCATTCCCTCTGCGTAAGTATTCCTAAGCTCATACGACTGATGTAGTGCAATGTCTACAAAGAAATAATGAAATATATGTTTGCAAATGAAGCTGGGCAGAACGTGCAACACTTTCTCAGGAGAATCCATGCTGGAAGAGCATGGCACCCACTGCTTTCCAGACAGGACACAAACATTTTGCTTTTAGAGCTTATTTCACTATTTCTTCCTGCAGGACCTGCAAGCTCACTACTCAGACTGGAAAAACGCCCAGCTCCTCCTGGAAGTCTTGTAAGTGCAGAGGAGATAGAGAGCTCGGCAGAAGAGTTGGAGGTGGGGTGACGGAGGCCTCTACTGACCTGGTGCTGGGCAGGTCTGGTGACCCAGTGAAGACTCCAGAGCTCCTGTGGTGAATGAGGAAAATGCCGCTGAAGAAAGTTTCCAGGGCAATGCTTCTCCAGGAATTAAGTATTGGATGGAGTTCAGACCACCTGTCAACATCAGATGCATCAGGAGATTTGCCAGAAGGCATAAGTGTGCTTTAGAGCAGGAGCAGAATTCCAGCTTCAGGGCCAAAGAGCAGTCACCATCCAGCTGTAAGTGTCCTGCACTGGGAAGCCCAAACACTTGGTTCCAGCTGAGCTGCACATGGGTGTTTCAAAACATAACTCTGTCCACAAGCTCCATTTGCTCACCATTTTAAAAACAGATAAACATGAAAGTAAATAGGAAAATAGCTATGCTACAGACTTGTGCATCACTGAGGTCACACCTGAACATGCCACAGAATGCTGGTCTCTCATTTTCTCCACTTGAGAATCTTCTGTTACTGTACTTTGACTAATTAAACTTGTTTTAACATCTTTTCAAGGCCTACATCAACTTCATTTTTGGTAATAATTGCTTTGTTTATCCTTACATTTTCCAACCAGTATCTTTACTCATCATTACATTCCTTATTAATTTTTTGAACACCCTCTATAAGGAACCTGGGAATAAAGAGATCTGAGCTGAAACTTTCTTCTTCTGTTTAGGCTATAAATTCTTCACAATTTCAGTGTCTTCAAATTAAAAGATTCCAAATCTTCACAAAATTCAAGCTGCTGATCTCTGTACCATGGTAGGCCAGCTGGTTCCTGTATCCCGTTACCAGAGTTTGTCTTCATGTAAAATAGAACCTTTGCCATGGACAGTAAATTTCCCGGCTTAATTCCAGATGGGTCAAGGTTAAATGTCAACAAATTTAGTTTCAGTTCTCCTGGAAACAGAACTCTTTTGTGAAAGATATACCTTATTTTTTAACTCAAGCTAAATCAAGTCATGTTTCTTCAACCCAAAAATTTTGTAAAGAAGTCTTTTCTGTTACTCATCATGTGCCATCATACCCCAGGCTGGACATTCTTCAAGAAGGAAGTCTTAAAGGCACAGGAGCAGGCTGTCCCCATGTGCTGAAAGACAAGTTGACAGGGAAGAAGATCAGCCTGGCTGAACAGAGAGCTTTTGCTGGAATGCAGGGAGAAAAAGGAGAATTTATGATCTCTGGAAGAAGGGGGACACAACTCAAGAGGACTACAAAGATATCATGAAGTTATGCAGGAGAAAATTAGAAGGGCCAAAGCCCAACTAGAACTTAATCTGGTTATTGCTGTAAAAGACAATTAAAAAAAATATCTCTGTAAATACATTAGCAACAAAAGGAGGGCTAAGAAGAATTTCCATCCTTTATTGGATGCAGGGGGAAACATAGTGACAAAGGATGAGGAAAAGGCTGAGATATGTAAAGCCTTCTTTGCCTCAGTCTTTAACAGCAAGAACAGTTGTTCTCTGGGTACCCAGCCCTCTGAGCTGGAAGACAGGGATAAGGAGAAGAATGAAGTCCCCATAAACCAAGGGGAAATGGTTAGTGACCTGCTACACCACTTAGACACAAACAAGTGTATGGGGCCAGATGAAGTACACCCAATGGTACTGAGGGAGCTGGTGAAAGTGTTCATTGAGCCACTTTCAATCATTTTTCAGCATTCCTGACTAACCAGGGAGGTCCCAGTTGACTGGAAGTTAGCAGATGTGACAATCATCTACAAGAAGGGCCAGAAGGAGGATCCGGGGAACTACAGGCCTGTCAGTCTGACCTCGTGGCTGAGGAAAATTATGGAGCAGATTATCTTGAGTGTCATCACATGACAAATACAGGACAACCTTGGCACAATCAGGCCCAGTCAGCATGGGCTTAGGAAAGGCAGATCCTTCTTGACCAACCTGATCTCCTTCTATGACAAGAAGACTTGCTTAGTGGATGAGGAAAAGGCTGTGGATGTTATCTACCTAGAAACTGGCTTGTCATAGCTTGGATGGGTGTACTCTCTGCTGGGTAAAAAAAAATTGGATTGGTGGCTGAGCCCAAAGAGTTGTGGTGAATGGAGTTAAACCAAGTTGGTGGCTGGTCACAAGTGGTATACTCCTCAGGGGTCAGTATTGGACCCAGGTGTGTTTAATATTATTATCAATGATCTGGATGATGGGATCAAGTGCACTCTCAGCAAGTTTGCAGATGACACCAAGTTGGGTGGGACCGTTGATCTGATTGAGGGTAGGAAGGCTCTCCGGAGGGATCTGGGCAGGCTGGATTGATGGGCTGAGGCCAATTGCATGAGATTCAACGAGACCAAGTACCCGGTCCTGCACTTGGGTCACAACAACCCCATCCAACAGTACAGGCTTGGAGAAGAGTGGCTGGAAAGCTGCCCAGCAGAAAAGGGACTTGGGGTTGTTGGTTGACAGCCAGCTGAATATGAGCTGCCAGTGTGCCCAGGTGGACAAAGGGGGCCAACAGCATCCTGGCTTGTATCAGGAACAATGTGGCCAGCAGGAGTAGGGAAGTGATTGTGCGCAGGTATTTGGCACTGGTGAGGCTGCACCTCAAATACTGCATTCCGTTTTGGGCCCCTCAGTACAAGGAAGACCTTGAGTTGCTGGAGTGTGTCTAAAGAAGGGCAATGAAGCTGGTGAAGTGTCCAGAGAATATGTCCTATGAGGAGTGGCTAAGGAAACTGGGGTTGTTTAGACTGGAGAAAAGGAAGCTCAGGGGAGACCTCATTGCTCTCTACAGCTACCTGAAAGGAGGTTGTAGCAAGGTGGGTTTTGGTCTCTTCTCCCAAGTAATAAGTGATAGAACAAGAGGAAATGGTCTCAAGTTGCACCAGGGCAGGTTTAGATTGGATAGTAAGAAATAATTATCCAGTAAAAGAGTTGTCAAGCTGCCCAGGGAAGTGGTGGAGTCACCATCCCTGGAGGTATTTAAAAGACATGTAGATGTGGCACTTAGGGACATGTTTTAGTGGTGGACTTGGCAATGTCAGGTTTACAGTTGGACTCAATGATCTTAATGATCCTTTCCAACCGTAATGATTCTACAGCAATCAACAGAGTTGATTGAGCAATTCTTCAGTGAAAAAAAAATTAGTGGAAATTTCATCCTGAAATGTCTGGATTAGCTATTATTAACAAAATTTGTTCTCTAATCTGTCTGGAAAATTCAAGTCTTCCATAATAATACTTCCTAGTAGTGTTAGAGGTATTCTCATCCATATCTGAAAACAGTTTAGCAGTCTAGATGAATGTTTAAATAATATTTCAGTGTATTTCAATATAATTATATTTCAATATAATATAAATAATATACCTGTCATCCTTCCCTGGACTCACGCAGGCAGACTATGAAAAACTATGATTAGTTGAAATCATCCTATCAAAACGTTACCATACAGTATTATCGTCACCTTAAAGAGAAATCTCTAATCTTATTTAACCTAATCTTTAATTTAATCTTGAAGATCAAATATTTCTCAACAGCATTTACCAGTCAATATCCACATTTGCAGTTGAATGATTACTTAGATCAGATTTCTCTATCTATCTAGTCTGTCCTACTCATAACTGGAGTTCCTGCCTTCTCAATGTAATAAAACTAAACTTAAAGATAGTGTAGCTACTTTCTCCATGCATTTCCCAGAGGTTTCTTATCATTTCTCCTAGAAAGCTATTCCAGAAGGCTATAATCTCAGGTCCTTTCAGGAGGATGATCTCACAGCTATAGTAGATAAATCACAGAATCTTAGAAAAAGCTAGGTGGAAAGGGACCACTGGGAATCCAAACTCCTGCTTCAGTCAAAGTTAGCTTCCAAGCGAGCTCAGGGCCTTGTCCAGGCGACTGCTGAAAATCTCAAAAGCACAGAGATTCCATGACATCTCTGGGCAATCTGTTTCTATGCTTGATCATTTTCATAATCAGAAAATGTCAGAATGCAGCTTGTGCCAGTTACTTCCTGTCCTCTCACTATGCCCTTCAGAAAGTGCCTGGGTCTGTTGTATCCAAAGAGTTCCCTTAAAGGATTTCTTTCAACAGCAATTCTTTCTAAGTGCAATTAGATTTAAAACCTGCCTCCTCTCCCCCCCTTCTCTGCTTCCATATAGAACTGAATTGCTTTATGATGCAAGGTAAGTTGTTATGAACATCCAACTCTTGATATATTCTCTGTATTTTTATTTTCTAGGGTGCTTGACACGTGGACAGTTCCCCTGGTCTGTGAAGTGCTAGGATTTAGGTACTCCACAGTTTCACACGTGAAGTGTTATCTATGAAGAGGAGCAACAACCATACACAAACACATGCAAGCCCTTTGCCTGGTGGGAGAAAAGTTTATAGGATTTTTTGACCTCACTATGTCTTATATCTTTATTGGGGATATAGGAGGAAAAACTGGGCTATGAGTGAAAATAAGTTATTTAAAAATGGCAGTTTTGCTGCAGAAGAAACAAGATGAACCTGTCTGGTGGCCTTCTCCTGAGAGAAGACCTTCCTGCCCTCACAGCCACCATTTGTACTCACTTCGTTAAGGATTTTTCCAAGCTTTAATGTCTGCACTGATGTGATTTCTTTGCGTGCATAATATTATATCATTATATTATTTGGAATATAATATATATATATTATATTATTTGGAATTTAACTTTCTTTGTTATTGCTTTCTCAAAAGCAGAAGGTGGCACAGATACATCATTGGACTAGGCAATATAAGATGGAGTAGCAAGTACTACAGGAGAGGAGCACTTCTTTAATAGATCCAGGTATATCAATCACATTTATTGCAAAGATGTATTTATGGCAGCTAAACAGTAAAAAAAAAAAAAAAATTCCATTTGTTTTGTTCAAAGGTTATATCAATATTTTCTGTGATTACAAGGAATAGCTTTGGATTGCAAATCATCAGAAAGATACTACAGCTTATTGTCATCACTCTTAGTGAGCTCAAAGAAGAACACAGCAGGGCACAGGCAATCTAGGAGATTTCTGGAATGCATTGACAACAGCTTCCTGACATAGGTGATGGAGAGGCTAACAAGGAAAGGTGCTCTGCTGGACGGTACTTCCATACCCCTAACCAGTTCTTCCACATTTGTAAGGCAGGGTCAACTTTGGCTGCCGTGAACATGAGATGGTAGAGTTCAGGACACTAAGAGGAGGTAGCAGGGCAAAAAGCAGGACCAACAGACCTGGATTCTGGGACAACAGGCCTCCTCAGAGAGCACCTTAGAAGAATCCCATGGGATATGGCCCTAGAGAAAAGATGGGTCTAGGAGAGCTGGTTGATATTGAAGGATTACCTCCTCCAAGCTCAAGATCGGCCTGTCCTAACAAGTACAAAATCAAGTAAAGGTTAACAGAAGACCTGTTTGGATGAGCAAGGAGCTCCTGACCGAACTCAGATAAAAAGAAAACGTACAGGTGGAAGCACGGACCCAGGAGGAGCATAGAGATGCTGGATGATCATGTGGGGATGGGGTGAGGAAAGCTGGGGCCCACTTGAGGCTGAACCTGGGAAAGGAATATGAAGAGCAACAAGAAAGGGTTCCACATGTCCATGAAAAGTAAAGGAAAGACTAGGGGAAATTTGGGCCCAGTAGGGGTCACGGCAACATATAACACAGAAAAGGCTGAAGTACTCAATGCTGCCTTTGCCTCAACTGGTAAGACCACTCTTCAGGAATCCCAGGCCCATGAGACCAGAGGGAGCTGGCCAGTGTCAGTGTGAGGACACTCCTGATAATCTCTTATCATGGTGACTGGGAGAGGTTCCAGAAGACTGTAAGAAGGCAAATGCCATTCCTTTCTTCAAGAAGGGCAAGAAGGAAGATCCAGGGCACCACAGGCTGCAGAGCTTCACCCCAATCCCTGGGAAAACAATGAAGAAAATCCTCCTGGAAACCATTTCCGAACTACTGACGGGCAAGAAGACGATCAAGAATATTCAACATGGAGTTATAAAGGGGAAATCATGCTTAAGCAACGTGATAGTCTTTTACAATGAGGCAACCAGCTTGGTGGAGCTGAGAGCAGTGGATATTGTTTACCTCTGCTTTACGAAGTCTTTTTGATACTGTCTCCCATAACATCCTCATAGACCAGCTGACAAAGTATGGACAAAACAAGTGGAGAAGATCTACAAAGACCCTCATTTATGATACAGTAGTATGTACATTTAATTTGACTCTCCAAAAGCACCTCAGAAATTGTTTAAAAGCAAATCTCTGATCCAGGTTCAGAAAATCATTCCTCAGAGAACTACACATTTGCACTTTGGAATAAGTTTACTATATACTCAAAAGTAATCACCATCCCTCAATAATCCATGTCATGAGCATCTTGGCTCTGCTACAACCTCTGCCAATTCTTCTGCCCCTTCCAGCTGTGCTATCTCAACTTTACTTGATCAACACAACACACATGCACCCTAGAAATAAATAAATAAAAGAGCTTGCAAACTAATTATTAAAAATGTATTCTCAACATTTAAAGCCATTGCAGATATATAGCACTATTAACCATCAAACTTTCTACACGACCAAAAATTTTCATCTCGGGATGAATTGCAAAATGAAGATACTTATATCAAAGACAACTGACGTAGGTAAGATACTTAACTGATTTATCAAAGTATCTTATCAAAATCCACTTTTCTGTTCGGTATTAAGGCAAGACACAAGAACGATGTACTGGCAGTGTGAGGGGTATGCTACCAATTTTTGTTCTAAGAGAAGCATAGGTGTCCTTCACAGTTGAGACAGCTCATAGTCATAAAGGCTTTGCTATCAGACTGTCATTGCCAGGCAATTCTGATTTCAAGAGCTCCCGTTTCCTGATCACCACTCTATTTCCAGCCGTTAGGTGGGCCACTGCTCCCTGAATTGTTCTGCAAAGCTGACTGACAAGGGTGGAAGCAAAGAAGAATGTCTGAAACTCAGAAGTTTTTCATCAGTTCAGGTGGAAGTCCCACAAATGACTTGTGGTAACAGAAAGGGCAGGCAACCAGTGTACAGAGGGGAAAAGGCAGCTGCCAGTATCATAGCTGACTGAACATAAAGTAGTATGTCATAGTCAACCAGAAACCACGCATCCCAAAGAAGTGGGTACAGAAGAGGCACCTCAGATGGAGAGGAAACAGCCCAGATCACAAATACCTAGTTGGAGCTAACA
This sequence comes from Tetrax tetrax, assembly GCA_009806455.1. NCBI lineage: Eukaryota > Metazoa > Chordata > Aves > Otidiformes > Otididae > Tetrax > Tetrax tetrax. The sequence goes on from WHYT01015998.1 coordinate 78,074, forward strand.
GATCTTCCTAATTAGACTTTATCAAGAATTTGATATCAGTTATCTGACAGACTTCCTTATTGGTTCCTTGAAATTCACAGTTAATTTTGTTTACAGCTACATGTGGCATGATGAAATTTGTTTTGAAGCAGCACAAAATTCAGAACAAAAACTCCTAGTATTTCAGACTTTGTAAAGAAAATGAAGCAAATTTTCTCCTGGCAAGAACAAGGTATTTGCAAACATTAAAAAAAAAAAAAAAAAAGAGTTTGTATTTTTATTAATATTTACAAAATGTTGTAAATTCATAACACTTGTTCAGCTTGCACATATCAATGGTACAAAATCCGCTAGTTACATTAGTACTGAATTATAAAAGTTTTATTTGAAAATTATTGAAAAGCACACCTTATCCAGTATTTTTTCCATCCAATTAAATATACATATAAAATTTAAAAATATAAGTATTATATTTTCTCTGTTTCAAGATACAAGGGATCACAAAAACACCTATCTTTTTTAGAGTCAGGGTAGAATTCTTGTAGTGAGCACTTTAATGCAACTACAAAGCATTGTCACTCTCAAATTAAGTATTTTCTAGAGTGATCAAAAAAAGATTTTAAAATATGGGAAAATAGAAACAACTCTACAGATTATTAGGGTTAGGAGACAGGAAACATAATAATGATCACAATTCATGCAGTTCTGTCACTGCTGAAATACAATATTCCTCCTTGAAGATATTCAAGTTAAGACCTGAACAGAACTTGCAGATAATTCTACTAGAAACATTTAGTGAGTGCTGCCACAATACTGGGAAAATTATCACTTTTTAGTTTCTATAAAATATAAATTTCTCTAACACATTATCTGTTGTTTTTCAGTCAAGATTCACACAGCAGTAGACAATGACCTCCCTCAACAAACACATCAAAAGCAGGTTTTGGTACATTGCTAACAACATGATGTACTAAATAGGGCTATTTTTGTTGTTTGTGGGGGGTTTTCTTGTGTTGGTTTTTTGTTGTTGTTGGGTTTGGGGTTTTTTTTTGTTTTGTTTTTTAAATCCAGCATATATGATAATATTATACAGGAATCCTCACAGAAAAAGAGGAAAAAATTCAGTTTCTGCCATAGACAAAAACTTTATGAAAACATAATACAATTAAAATACAAAATATATATAGTACGTGTCAGATTAGTTAGTAGTGGCATTTGAGGTTTCTGGAGACTGAAGAAATTCATAGGGATCGTGAACCATATCTTGCTGTTCTCCGACACTCAGATGAGAGGGGCTTCCTGTGGAATATGGAAAAAAAAAAATTGAAACCTTTAAAAAGCACAGAAAAATAATGGAGAGATATTTATATACATAAACCAGCATGATTTATCTCACATGTTCCTTTTAGACTTTTAAAGCAAGACAGACATTTAAATGATATTTAAACAGGAGGTTTTGAAAAAGAAATTACAAGATTCCTCAGTGATTTAGAGATCCTTTTTGAAAAAGCAGCCATTATTCTACTACTCTGAGTTGAAAAATTACACAAAATGGAATTGAGTATCATCCAAGTAACATCTCCTACCTTCTCAGAAATGTCACCAAGTTGTTAAGTGGTATGTTACCTTATCATCCTGTCTTATCACTGAATTTTACAGTCAACAATGGAAGGCTATTGTAGAATCCCACCTGGTACTTGCTGTGAACAACTATGCTGAAGTAAAATAAACATTATATACTCCTTATTATATCTTAAAGCATAAAATGCAAGTGCATATAGGGATTTGCCAGTCAGTATCAATTTACTTCACAATTACTTCAATCATGCCTCATCAAAAAATAAGTAACTACAGTTAGCGTCCTTAATACCACAGGTCAAAAATATGTCTGTCTTAGTTGCCTTTACCATGCATATTTAAAAACTAAACATTATTCTGTAGTCAGCACACTGTTTTATCAGAGTAGTTTCACGCAAAGATTCACATAAATTAAAATGCAAGTTTTAACCAATTACAGCAGAAGTGTCACAACTTCTGTGACACAGGTAACTTTACCAAGGTGATGTTGATCTCTTTCAGAGGTATTGGACAGGGAACTCAAATTGGATGATGGCCGGGATCCCACTCTGTCAGCCTGAGCTTCATGAAGGTCCTGCAGCAGCTTAGCCGTTTCATCCAGATGTAAATGGTTATCATCATGATCAAGCTCCTTCTTCACTTTCCCTAAGGGCCATCAGTTACCAACCAAAACCCATAATTAGGACATGCAGATTGACTCATAAGTTACTAAGTCACTATAAAAAAATTCTACAACAAATTAACACAAGATTGTCCACAAGCAACCTAGATCTTGCATTTTCCTTTGCACTCCTGAAAGGCAACAGCTGCAGATCTGTTTTCAGTTTCAAAAAATACATGTTGAAATGCATTTGGTGATATTGGAGGATGAAGGACAGCATCATGGGAGATGGCTGAAACTGAAATGACTTCCAATATTAAAACAGCTATAAAAGCTTAATTTGCCTTCCTCATCTGTTAAACTCAAGACATGAAATAATGCGTTTAGTTTGCAGCAAAGGAGAGTAAGTCAGTAGAAAGATTACTTAAATATTTAACTCAAAATATAGTTAAAATAGAGCATGTAATTTATGAAGGTGATGAAATCTCCTTCACAGAAGGTTTTAAGAACAGTATCTTCTCCAGCTACACTCATTTTATAGTAAGTCAAAATAAAATTGTGAAATTGGAAAGAACTGGAAGTATATACCAACATACACCGTTCTTTCGTCTGAAGACTTTAAAAAGTTTCCCTCAACTTTAAAGAGGAAAATAAACTCTTTCCTTTCTCTTTGGGTGTCTTCAGTGCCGACCTTGCTAACCTTGCAAGAATCATGGTATGAAATAGTGCCATAAACTCTCTCCAGAGGCTAAGTAATCTAGAAGTATGATTATTTCAGAAAGATCAAAGAAGTGAAATATAAGCAGCTTTTAGTGGAGCAAGAAATTAATAGTAAGACTGAAATGTCTAAACACTACTTATAAAACAGATATTTAATATTTTTTTTACTGAATTGCAATAAAATTAGTATCTGACAGCACAATCAGAGCTTACAATTGCTTTTTAAAGAATACTGCACCTATGGGAGAAATCTGTAGAAATATTTTTTTTTTTTTTCTGCAAGCTTTCAATTACCTTGGTTAAGGTTTATAATAGATAGTTTGGCATCCTTCACATTCTGAATTAAAAGTATCTTACAACCATAAGCACTATTTTTTTTTTTTTTTTTGTGAGGACATTTTTGAAGACATTTGACCAGCTCAGCAGCCTGCAGAAATGGGAACTTTACTTGCGGTAATTAAAAAAGGATACTATCAAAGACACACATTTGAAACAACATCCTAATACTTTTACACAACTGCTTTAATTGAAGCTAAAGTCTTGGCAACACCTGAAGTTTCTTCTGATTTTTGTTCTGGGACGTTCCAAGTGGTAATATGATTGAGTTTCACATACTCACCTACTTCCCAAGTAATTTCAAAAGACAGCATATGAAGCAATAACATTTCTGAGCCAAAGCTCCACGCTGATTAACATTTACGTTACACTATGAACACATAAAAAACAAGCAAAGCTATCAAAATTGTGAGGTACAAATACTTCGATTTCTTCAGTGACACAGGAAAAGTTAGCTTGGCTAGCACATGGATGTCTCACAGGAAAAACAGACCAAGGTTCATTCATCTTGTATTAGCCCTAGACTTTTACTTATGTCAAAGGTAGACTTACTAACTACTTTTGAAACACTTCTCGGATTTCAGCTGTTATTTGGCCTAAATGGTACAACTAAACCATAACTGATGGCTTGTATATTTAATTACTTACCTAATGAACTTAACATAGAAATATCAAGAGACACATCTGAATATGGTTTCATAGAAAGAAAGTCCAAGTCAGAAGTGTTACTGTCTCCAGCAGATTCTCCAACCTATTAAAATACAAGAAACAGAAAGACTAGCAATAGCAACAACCTGTCGTAACTTTTTATTGTTTAAGGTAAACGCATGAATCCATACTCTGTGCCTCATTACTAGAGACTGGAGCATCCATAACCATATTGGCTAACCTGCAACCCACAGGCAGCTCACAGTTCCAGGACAAACCAGTTATACAGATGGCAAAAGATCTGCAGGGTAGTCTAAATGTGTTTCATCTCATCATCCGGGACCACTGACAACAACATTATAAATCCTCTGGAATTCCGTTACAAGCTCAACTCATCCCTGTCCCATAGCAGAACCCTGGCAGGGGGAAGCACTAGCAGTACCCCCCATCATTAACTACTTCCAGATTCCTTTTTCCCTCATCTTCTCAATGCAACATTGGATTTATTTAAATTTTTAGTATGTGACTAACAAATCCATTAAGGTGGGCCTCCCTATACACAGTATCAGCTGAAGCTGGTCTCTCAAGTATTTTTTCTAAACATTTGAATAATGAAATACAGCCTGCACTACAATTTCATTTTTTTCCATACCTACTGCAATATTGCTATATAAGGGCAAAAAGTAAGAGATCAAAGTAAGTTATTAAGCTTCAAAACACACTTTATCAGAATTCCCTGAGGTTGCCTATTCCAGCAGGAGGAATAAGACATGCAGGAAAATACACAGAAAGATTAGATTAGTACCTGTGAAAGCATAAGATATGCGTTATTTACCCCTATTTCCTAATAGACATTTTAAATGGATGCAGTGAAACTGATAAATACTACTGTGTTTTTCAGTTTTACAGCAGGTTGAACCTCAAATATTCATCAGCAAATCAAGTATCTTTCAGATTCCTAAGTGATCTTTCCGCCTCTGATATTTAGTTACGCATGAATTAAAGTAGAGAATACAAAAGGACAAACTCACTAGCTAAAACAGACTGAGTGTCAGAGAACCCATTTTAAGTACTGAAAGCTTATTTTAGATACTGTAATTTTCATTTTCTACCTCAGAGCATGCACACCCTTGCACTGAAACAAAATTAATGTCTCAAACTTTTTTTTTTTTTTTTTTTTTTTAAAACACACAAACCATTTTACCATAATCTGTTTGGAAGAATCTGGACAGGTATTACGCAACTTGTGTTCTTCTTTTATGAGAACTGGTAGAACCTAAAGAATCAAACCATATTTTAGATTTTAGCATTTCATACTTTATACTTAAGTTTCCTAAAAATACTCTTAGTTTGTGTAATTTACTGGTTTACAAGGATCAGATCCTAGGCCACTACAGAACACTATTATGTTTTGTGGAAAAAAAAAAAAACAAAAAAAACCCTAGCTCTTCTCAAATGGGTGACCGTATACATTCACATGAACAATTTAGAACTAACCAGGACAGCCTCTTTAGGACTAAACTAACATCCTCTTCTTTATTACATACTCCACTTATCAATTTTTTTTTCTGTATTATTATATAGAACAGATGCACATTAAATAAAATTAGGAATTCGAATGTTGGAAGCCCTGAGAAAATCACTTTCTCTACCTTAAATGTCAAGACACTTTTTCCAGTAAAACAAACTAAACAGACTGAGTATTAGCATAACTTACTTTAACTTCATCCAGTGGTTTTACTGGGATGTTTCGCCTCTGGGAAGAAAGAAATACTAACAATTACTTTTGTTCAACATAAGAGAAAGACCTCTCTTGTACAAATTTCAAGTATATTCAAGCTTCATATGCAAAACGATGCTAGAGACAGCTTTTTCATTTATCTGAAATGCAATTACAATGTAACAGTTACTGTTTTAAAATATTTTAGTGTTATGCATTTTCACCAATCTTTCAGTCCCGACACTATTTCTTCTGCCCGTTAACACTGCATTCAAATGCAAGATCTTAGTCATTACTTCAGTAACTTCTGATTCCAAATAATTTAAGGTTGCACTTTCAGAGATTTTAATTCTTACTCAAACGTAACAGCACAAAATACTCAGGCATAAAACACCATGGCACACCATCACTGAATCACATTTAAATGCACAAAATCTGAACATAACCACATATGCCACAACTAAATAGCATTTCTAAGCTTAAACTAAGCCATTGACCATTTGAGAAGTATTCAGAAATTCTCATTTGGAACACTATTCATAGAACAAGGATGCAAAAAGGGAAAGACGTGTTTTATTTTAAAGTGAAGTTCAGTATGTTGTATACACACATTTCCAGATGTAGAGGAATATTCAAAATACTGGTTTCGAACTTTTTGAACTGGCAATTTTTTTTTAACTAATCCTTTACGTTTCTTCCTATTTCATGTACAATCTTTTGCCAGTATGTACTGAAAAAAATACCCAGAAAATTCTGAAGGATCTTCTGTATTTTTCATATTATTGTCTCCTTTTCCACAAATATCACCCAACCTTTATACTTCTAAGTCTGCAAAAGTTTAGCATAATCTCATTTCCACCATGTCAGAAAGTTTGAATACCTTCCATCCTTCCCTACCTGCCTCCCCTTCTTTATTCTTGAATCATTCAGAATGTCCTAATTTTAAGCAGCAGATAATTATTTTAAATTAAGAGCAGTTTTCAGAGTGAAGATAACATGAAACAAGATTTTGCAGTTTCTGATAGTCTGTTTTGTTTTGGGAATTCAAACATTCCCACTAGAATTATAAACACTTCTGAGAAAAATATTTTCTCCAGTCTTAGTATGAATCTCTTCGGTAAAGTGCTTTTGGAAATAAGTTAAAACATATTAGATGAATTTAAAAGCTAGTACTGTTGGGTCATACATACCTGTAGAGCGATATTAATCTATTATCCAATATTATTTCAGTGTTCCAAATAATCAATCCTTCTACAATGAATATATTTTGCATTTAAATTAAGAAAGAAAAAAAAAATCCTTAGCAAACGCATTGCAATATAACTCAGAAACAGATCCGAAAGTCCTGACATTGAGCTACAGAGCTACCCAAGCACCATTCAGCTGGCTGGTCCCTTCTTCCCCCTGCTATGCTGCACCCCTTTGCTGCTTCCTTTCTGCAGTCACACAGAGAACTACACAGGAGAACTGATCTAGCTGAAGAAAAAGATTACTTCTCTGATGATTAATTCGGTTTCTAATTTGGCTCACCACATAGTTGCATGAACAGCAAAGCCTGCACTGCTTAAACTGGCGGTGGAAAACAAAGCATCTCATACAATATTAAGAAACAGAAACAGGTCCATTCTTGTTTTGATGAACTTCTGACATTCTTGCACACCAAGGACACACCTGCTTTAGCTGATAAATAGTTTTGGAATGATCTCCACTAGTGATCTGGTCCAGAAGATCATCTACTATTTTCTTGCTGTAGTTTCCAGCATCCTTCACAAATTCTTGTAAGCTAATAGGAATGGAGATATAAGCATTACAAAGAAATGTTTACCTTTGTAAAAGATATTTCAACTTATAATATGGTTTTCCCCAACTATGCTGCATTATACCTATATTTTCCTTTTCTTTTACTCTTTATGCTTCTTCAGAAAAGCAATTAAGGCCTTCAAGATATGTTTTTTTTTTTCTTTTTTTTTTAATTTGAAGTAAATGTATATGCAAACTTGCTTTTGACAACTACCAGCAAATTTTCACTTTGAAGTACAACTGGTAGTGGATTAAAGAAAACACAAAGAAAAGAAAAAAGTTTGTGATGAATACTTTCCTTCAATGACTAACAATTTAATGAAAAGTGGCATTTTCCTTTTCAAGTAGCTTTAACTGCTTTAAAACTCCTTAAAAAAATATAACTGTTTAAAGTTACTGAAATCTATTACATGCATATCTAAACCGACTTACCGTTGGGTTTAAAGCAAAATGCTAAATCCTTAGAAGACTATAATATCCTGTGGTCAAAGACCCTAATAACAAGATCCTTAACAGCCTTGCAATAAAATAGGGCAACTTAAAAGTGCAAATGCAAAAAAAAACCAAAAAACCCCAAACCACAAAACCAAGTTAAAACAAAACAAAAAACCAAACAAACAAAAAATTCCCACCAACTAGGATGAAGCATAGCTTCAAATTGTATAGTGAGTAATTTTTTTAAAGGAGTTCAAAAAGAAAAAAAAAAAAAAAAAAAGAAGTCAGGATTT
>WHYT01015998.1:86203-102821 GCA_009806455.1 Tetrax tetrax
GTGATTGCTATGAGAAGCTAGGCCTCCTAATAATGAAGGGCTTACCTTAAGGCACACTGTATCCCAGTTTCATCACCGTATGCTGAGTACAGGAGTTCCATTTCATCTGATTTCAGATCATGAAATATAGAGTTGTTTTGCATTGAGGGTGCTGTACTAGCACTCGTAAGAAAAGTTACTAGAGAGGTAAAAGAACGAGATGACAAATGATTAACACAAGTGTAAAAGACCACTCGGGGGGGCGGGAGGACGAAGATCTTGGTTTTGGAAACAGATACAGAAAGTGCAGTGTGTTTTTTTTCTCCTCTACTTGAAATCAAGAGCAATCTCTCAAGGAAACTTCCAGACTCTAGAATCAGCACAACTATTTTTACCATATAAACAAGCATACTTACACTACTTGAAAACAAGGAAATTAGTTAATCACCCTACTCCTACAAAAAATACTCATCCCTCTGCTCCCTTTTATATTTCTGGTTTTTGCATGTGTCCACTTCACGGTTGTTTGCCAGTCTGTTTTCAGAAAACAGATTATAAACTATTAAAATGTCAATAATACCAGCAAAAAAAGTTTGTAAAATCCTTGTCATATGATACAAAAATGCAAATGACCAGAAGGTTTTTTTTTCTCAACCCTAAACACAGTTGCTAAGGAAAAATTATTTCCTCACAAGAAAATGGAGTATCACTATTGGAAAGCTTCTAGTGTGGCTATAATACTAAGGCAAAACATTAATCCATAAACGCCTAATCAAGTTATGTTTAATAAGCAAAAAAGTCAATTTAATTAAAACTGCATTCTGCTGTAAATGGAATTACTATATATATATTTCATAGAAATAACCAAGTGAACTTTCATTTGGAGATATGTATAATCTGAAATTATTTTATATCAAGAAATTGCTCAAACATTTAATTAACACAAAGTTAAAGCATGTTCTTTGGCATTTACCTTTACTTCTTCGTTCATCTTTAAAGCCCAGTGTAGTGAAGCCAGGTAATAATTTGCTTGACAGTGAACTCAGATCCACTGGGTGAGTCTCTTCCTCTAATAATTTGATTTAAAATAAGATAATTTTTAGAAAAGGATTTCATGTTTAAAAGTTACCACAAAGGCTAAATGTCTTTTAATCTGTACATTTTTATTAAGGACAGGAGTGAAATTCAGGTTCCCCATTTAAGTTTCAAATCCATGCCATAAATGTTTCCATCTCTTATTCACAAGATCTATGGCTTGCTTAGTTACTTCACTTTTAAAGCATACAGCAGCATCTCAAACTCTTTTACTAGCTGATTCACAAGCATTCAATATCCAGATACCATGAAGTGATAAAAGCAATTTCTTACGCTGACTAAGTGGTAGTTTGTCTATAGAAACCCAGATACCACATACAGAACCTTGTTAAGATAATTATTATTATGGCAGTAGCAATATTTCTTTCTTCTAAAGTTCTGAGAAGTGCTTAATTAAAATGGCTCAAATAATTTGGAATACGCTTTTAAACTCAAAAAAACCCCACCAACAACATTTAGGACACTTACGGTTATTTTAAATCTCTCTTGCTGTTATGAAATCTAATGGTACTTACGTTCAATTACTGAACAACAGAAAGCAAGTTTATCCCTAGAACCTTACTAGGATAAAAAAATAAACTACAACAAAAATTTAGATTATACTATTGGCTGTAAATTCAGTGCAACTAGTATTAATTATACAAACAATCAAAAAAGATTCTGGAGTACAGAAACATCAGGAAGCAGCAGAGCACTTTGCACACAGTGAAACCTTCCTCTGCTCCCATTACCATCACTGCCAAATTTTCAGTGGCATGATTTCAGATGTATTAAATAATATTTATTTTTTTCTTCAGAAACAGGTAAGGGCATAATGGCAGGTGAAATGCTCAATTTCATTCCAGAAAAATGTACTACCAAATGAAAAGGACAGGCTTGTACACCCCAATAAAAAAAAAAAAAAAAAAAAAAAAGAATCAAGAGAAATGTGACTAGTCAAAACGGTTCATACATTCATCAATGCAACAACAAGTAAGCTGTGGAATGAATTCCAATCTCAAAAGGTGCAGAGAAGTGCTAAATCAACAAGACATACAGCAGAATAAAGGCAATCCTATTTCATTCATTACAAACTTTGAAAACTTCTGTACTTTGAGCTCAAAACTAAAACAAGCAGAAAGCATGAGACAATATAAACAAGGGTATAGTAGTAATAGAAACAAAAACTAAAAAGAAAACTAAAAACAAAAAGAAAAAAGATCAAGGAATTAAAGAAAAACAATCAAGCAAAACCTAATTAACTTAAAACTGAAAGCTAGCTAATAATTTAAATTAGGAAATTAAAAAAAGGTAACAGATGTTTCTGAATTTGCATCTGCGCATTGAACATTTATAAAGGATTATGGCACTTTCATTCATCTTTTGTCTATTACATTTTAACACTACAGTGTTCTTGGAGCCAAAGCCTGTCTTCCAAGTTCTCTACAAAGTTGTAGAAATGGATAAGTGCTTATAAATAGCTATTATTTGATCTTCTTATTGTTAGCACCAGTAAAACAAAGCATCTGAAGAGTGAAAATTTGAAAGTCAAAGAGAAGCATCTTATATTGGAGATACTAAATATAGCTACTGGGGAAAATAGTCTGAGTAATATATTTTTATTTTTTTTTTTTTTTAAGAAAAGCCTTATCTATACTACACAGGATCTGTGCCTACAGTTAAGACTTCAAAATCTGCTAGAAAGTTCAATGTTAGCAATTTTTGCTTCAAAGATTAAGGCATTTACCTTCTGCTTCTGGATCAGATGAATTTACTACACTAAATAACAAAGATCCATCTCCATTTTTCTTCAGATAACCAATCTGTAAACAGAATCACAAAGATAGAGAAACAATCATTCCAAACAGTCCAAACTCAAAGAAGGAGTTGCTTACTTATACAGAAAACTATAAAAAGCACTTTAAGCTGTATTCAGATCCTGCACTGTTAATACAGACTTTTTAATACAGACAGTCTTGGGTCACAACTATTTATCATCACGTAGCAAATGCTTCAGAACAGAAGATTTAGGAGTAGAATCACAGAATCATAGAATGGTTAGAGTTGGAAGGGACCTTCAAAGGTCATCTAGTCCAACCCCCCTGCAAGAAGCAGGGACCTCCCTGACTAGATCAGGTTGCTCAGAGCCCCATCCAGCCTGGCCTTGAACGTTTCCAGGGATGGGGCATCCACCACCTCTCTGGGCAACCTGTTCCAGTGCTCTACAACTCTCATTGTAAAAAATTTTTTTCTAATATCTAATCTAAACCTCCCTCCTTCTAATTTAAACCCATTACCCCTTGTCCTATCACAACAGGCCCTACTGAACAGCCTGTCCCCATCCTTCCTGTAGGCCCCCTATGAAGAAGTTCCTATGTCATACATATACCTCCTTATTCATCTTCCTAAATCAGATCTAAAGTTTGCATCCAAGACAAAAACCAATTCCATTTTGATTAATATGGAGCCAGGCTTTCTGACGGCCAAGCCTAGAACACACTTTCTTTTTAGAAGCAGAATTGTAACTCCTAAACACACTCTATCTTCAAATCTAGACTGAACTACTTGTTTTCACATCTCACCCACAAATTTCTCTAATTAGACATACTTATATGAAGACACTATCAAATTTTTGAAGAGGAAGAAGTGCTGTGACAGACCTCTCAGAGCAGAGATGTGAAAGACAACAGAACATATCGGGATCTGTAAAGACAGAACCAGAACTGACGCAACAAACAAAGCTGATATCAGAAACGGACTACACATGAATCGTGCAAAAAAGACTAGCTTCTCAATAAAGAAGGAAAATGAAAACTAAAAGAAATACTAGTAAATACTTCCAAGTAAATTGAATAATAAATCTCTCCCCTATTTTGTTGGTTTTTTTTTCCCCTCCCTCTTCCAAAGTTTAAACTCTTTCCATACATAAGGCCAAATCTAATGCTGGCATATAATAAAAACAGAGGTGACAAATGCTGCAAAGAGAATGAACAGGAACGGTATCTTCAAGTGATGGCAAAAGTTAACAATGGCTGAACTCTAAGAACATGTCAGTGTTACCTAGATTCAGTGGAATCTGCAGTGGGTTGTCTAGCTGATTAACAGCCTAGACAATTAAGAGCCGCAGGCCTAGAACAACTCTTTGTTGAACACTGCAAAACTGACTGCATCAGCATGAAAGGCCTTTTCAGTAAAGCTAGCAATTAGCTGAAGATTGAAATTGCTTTAAAATGGTTTTAGAAAGCCACTTTTACTTTGAAGGTTTCAAATAACCTTCAAACCTAGCAACTTGTCTAATTATCCAAAGAAACAGAAATATATTGAGGAAGTTAAATCTTCTCCCACTGTTCTTTGAGGCTTTACTTCCTGATCAAGTTGAGCCTTGCATAACAAGGGCCATTGTCCAAGAAATAGACAGTTAAGTTTGAAGACACAACTGCTACCACTAATGCTTCAAAGTACATGTTTCCTCTGCAACAGTTGTTAAAAACACAGGTGGAAAATGTAGGATGTGGCAACATCCTGATTGTTTTTTCAACTGCAGTGGTCACATGTGACAGAATGAGAAATAAGAACTAAGTATGATGGTGGTAATAAGACTCCACACAATGCAAGGGAAACAGCAAATGTATCACAACATAGGCCTGTAGTAATGTCTGTAGCGTTCACTCCAACCTCAGCACAAAGTAATGAAGGAATCCACCATTATCACATAGCTAAGGAAAACGCAGCCAAGAAAAACACTGCCCATAAACAAATCGTGCTGAGCAAATTGCACTAACAGAATCACTAAGCTCTTTCTTCTAACTCTTGGAACAGCACAAAAACCAAACATACGGCACAGTACTAAAATAACGTTCAAGATGACCAAACCTGTGCTTAGCACTGTCCAAAATTCCAACATGGACAAACTACTGCTATCTTCTCCTAGTCACTGACGGATGTCTGTATTTTGTACTCACGGAAGAATGTGCTATAGCTGACAAAACCACAAGAAGTTCTAGACTTCTCATTGAAAACAGTAATTTAACACTTAAAAATTCCCGAATTCCTTAGGTTGGGTGGAGGAAATCCTAAGAGTCCTTCAACCTACACCAAAATTTGCTTTTTGTGGGGTTGCAACAGTAAGAAGAGCGTGATGGTATTTTAATAACTTTCAGTGCTAAGGGTTGCACCTAAGGAAGCCATATTCAAGACTGTGCAACATTTCACCATTTTCTGCAAGTGAATTTCTAAAAATGTTCAGCACACAACACAACTTGAGATCCATTTAGGACATCCTACAATGGGCTTCAGTGGGAACAAAATTATCGATAGACAACAGTCATATTGGTATTCCATACAGAGCATATATCCTAGATGTTAATCTCAGAAAACGTAATACTAAAGCCAGTTTCCTAAGATGAAACAAAGCATTCAATAGTCAGATACAAAATGGAATTGTGAATTTTGTTGTGCAGTAGACCTTGCTGTTGGGTAGATATCGATTGATCCTATCCCGAGCTTCATCTGCTGCATGTTCCACTAGTGCCAGGACATGTTCTTCAGCAGTGCTATCTGTCATGCTGCACGCATTTCCCTCAGGTTCAAATATGCAACTAAGAAAAGAGAAGAGGAGCAGCTGTAGAAATTAAAAGCTAAAACAGAACAAAGGGCTGAATTCTGGGTTTGCTAAATAGAACAATCAGTCCCACTCCTCTCCCAGTGTCAGTCTACTTCAGCATTTAAGTGAAATTATTATCACATTATGATACTGAAGTTTTACAGCAGAAGCTAAGAACTACCAAACTATGGAACTTCAAAAATTTAATGTTTTCTGTACCTTGATGAAAATAAAGGAAGTATTATAAAACAGAGATTGGGAGTAAAATTGTATTAAGACAAGGTGAATGCTGTATGCGTCCTTCGTCTCCCACATGCACAAATACACTATTTTCACAAATTCCAAATAGAAAGATGCAGAAAATAAATTACGTGATGAGGGAATGGAGACTGTGTAACTCTAATCTGAGAAAAAAAAAAACAAAAAAAACAGGCTGCATTTATGAGAATTATGTCATTTAGATGCTTGTAGAAGTAGGACACTGCTCCCAGTCTAACAGGGAGTTCTTTGATTCCTATGTTTGTTAATATTGGCAATTAGTATTCCTAATCAGTATCAATCACATCATTCTTTCTCATTGAAATGACAGAATTTAACATTTATCTTTCAGTAGATCCCTTTTCATTAAAGCACCAAAACATTAAAAACATAACAAATAAGCATATCTAAGATGGAACAGCACATATCTTAGCTATTCTGTAAGATCAGAGAAAGGTAGTATTATAAGGGGAAGTGTGAAGATACCACAGGATAAGGTAGTCTTCCTTACATTATATATTTAAAATAAACTTTGTACATCAAAAATCTTTCAGGATATTATATGGACATTAGACACTAGGGCCAAACACCTTAGGTACTGGGTAGAGCATCTCCTCACACCAAATCCATTTCTCTCTCCTGGTGTATCTTCTTCCATTTGCTTAGCTAAGAATTTCTCTCTGTATAGAGATTCAGATCCGATACACAAGAAAGTTTTGCTATTAAAGACAACAAAAAGATCACAGGATCATACTATTATGAGACATATGTTACACGATTTTTGTTTCATTGAAACTTTAAGAAAGGGTGTACACAGCAGGAAATTCCTCAACAATTGGAACTTTCTATCACACTCTACAGAATACTTAATGGACAAGAATTTTGAGAGAATGTCCAGAAGTTTGCAACATCCTGGGCAAATTTTTCAAAAACTACTTGGATTTAGGATGTTCAAGTGATCAAGTAACTTTTTCAACTACTGTATAGAGGTCTAAACTGCTTTAAGACTTTGCAAACATTGACTTCATCTCTTCCTCCATTTTTAACTGTGAAATATTAAGGCAAAAATATCCGCTATTAGGTGGGATTCTGCCCCCAAAGCTCTTACTGTACATCGAAAAGAATAATATCTATCCTACTTATGTCAAAATCAAGTGTTTAGCAGCTTAACTTAATTACAAAATCCAAATTAATTTCAACGACTAAAGTTACAGAAACATTGAAAAGAACACGAAAGTAAATTTATACTACAACTGATTGCAAAGAAACTGGTACCAGGATAAAATTAAAGACTAGTTATTTTTAACTATCTGAAGACAGAGCATTACTAGATTGCTTAGCAGTCTCAGTTTCTTGCTCTGTTAGCTAACTGTATTTGAAGCACACAAAAAGTGCCAAAGTACAAAGGTACTCCTGTAACAGAGCCCATGTAAGAATTTATCAGAAGATAAAAATCTATTATGCTGGGTACCATACAAACCAAATCACCATATATTTTAAAAAAGCCAACCAAACAAAAACCAAACCTCCCCCCAGCCAAGTCTTGTTTACAGAAAGGTACTTTCAGTGAATTCCTATACACAATCCATTAAAAAAGAACAACTTACACTTTGATAATTCTTCATGATACAGCAACAGATATGTTTCTGTATGCTGATATTAGAATAGCTCCAGACAAAAAAAAATCACTGTTCAAAATTATTTTTGAAAAATCATGTTGCAGTCTCCTATTTTCACAAAACAACTACATTAAAATACTACTTTTTCCATCAGACATTAAGCAGGATTGCAAAAATGCTTGAAGTGTAACAGAAACTATGTGGCTGATTAGAAGTCTGAAGTCTACATTTAACAAAAATGAGAGTGTGAACTTAAAATAACAAGTTACATTTTACTTGTTTTTTTACTTTGGATGTTTAAGAAAGAAGTCTGCAGAACATATCTACATGATCAGGTTATTTAAGATATGACTGGTAATGCTCTGTTACAGTTTTGTTTTTATAAAATTCCAGTTGATATAACGTTCTAAAATTTAAATTCAACATTTACCTTAGGATGTCTATGTAAGAAGACTGAACAACACAATTTGCTTATAAATAACAGTTTTTGCTAAATTCTCCTCATAAAATAGAAAATAAAACCCTCTAATTTGACTAAAATTAGATTTTAGCTATAAAAACACGACTTTGTGACACGGGGGTGCCTATTAGCTGAAGACAGCTATTGCATTAGCAAGGTATTCTACAAAGAGGCTTAATAAGATTTTACTGGGAAGATGTTATAATCTACTCCAGAAACAATCTCCTGTATCTCATATCCTGACAGATAAGACTAAACTAAAATAATTTACTGATCTGGGGCCACTTTGCCCTCCCAGAAAGATGCTGTTGGATTCTGATACAGTCAATCATTTTTGGGAGGGCAGGGGGAGAAGACAAAATGTGTAAGGTATTAAAAACAAAAGAACATTTCAAACCATCCTAGGAAGGAACTATTCATTATTTACTATAAAGGAGGATAAAAATATCTATATATACATTAACTGTTAAATGTTTAAAAGAATATGCAGTAATTCTTTGAATTGTTTGTTTCAAGCTGGGAATCATTAGGTTATTAAACTAGTTCTATAAATAAACAAACAAATAAAATACAACAAAATTCCCCCTTTATCTTATGGACCACAAGAAGAAAGGAGGTTTTTTTTCCCCTCAATTCTTTGCTGTTGTCTAATATTACAAAAGTGGCAACAAACCAGTAAGTATGCCCATCAAAACCTTTACCTAATAACTTCTTTATTTTGCTTTTTGGATTTCTTGGTAGTCTCTGCTTGTACAGGAACAACTTCAGGAACAGGTTCCTCAATTGCTGTATCTTCATCACCCAAAAGAGCTGCCTGCTGAGAAAAATCCATGTCCTGCATAAACGACATGCTGCGCTTCAAAGCTAACAGCCGTTCCTAGAATCAGAAAGGACAGAGCGGCAGGGACTTAACCTTTCCCTCATAGCCAAGATGCTATGATAATGGGATGGGATGGGAATGGCCATGGCCTTATTTTGTTCTTAATGCCTCGTTTCCAATGGTGATGCAACATGATTTGGTCATGGTAGCATGGCATCAGAATTTCTCCAGCTCAACTATCAAGAGAGAAACAAACAACAACAAAACAACTGCATATGCAAAGACAACTGCCTAGTTTACACAAAACTTACCATAACTGCAATGCATGCACATGCACACACACACATGCACACACAGAGAGCAGCTCACCAAAATAACTTCATTTACAAGTCAACAACTGTATTTGGTTAAAAAGTGTTTGCACCAAACACTCCCCTACACCCACCACCTTAAAAAAAAATAAAAACTTTCTTGTTTGTGCAGAAATAAAACTTAAATGAGATCTTGTTTTCAAAGTTTCAGTCAGAAGCAATATTTTACAGTTTGTTTTTATATATGAAAGCTTAATTGCTTTCACTGAAGCCAGTGGAAGAAGCTCCTACAGACTTCAGTGGTGCAGATAAGGTCGAGAAATAACTGTGCAGTTATTACAAGAATGCTATCAAGCCCTTAAATATAGCAGCACTAACAGGCACTGCTATAACTAATCACAGATGGATGAAATACATCTATCACTGTAATTAACTATGTTCCTTTTATATATGACAAAAAAAAAACCCAAACCCAAAGAGTTGCTGCTTTTTGTTTTTAATAGGTCTCTTACTTTGCTCATCATCTTAAAGCCTGTGTGTAGTATCTTCTTGGCTAGCTTGTAGTAAACAGTATCTGGTCTGTTGTAAGTCATTGCATTATCACACATCAGTTTAAAATCTGCCTGTAAAATACAAAATAAAAGAACTATTAAAGTTTTTAACTCCTTTGTTAAGTAACGGGAAGATACCATTCCATCATGGCAGCTCTGTGAATAACACAGTAATATTTTAGCAGCAGGCTCACGGAGTAAATGCAAGCCAAAAGGTAACACAGAATTGCAAAGGTTTGAGCCCTTTTTGCTTCTTCAAAGTGCTCAGTTTTGTCTGGAATTGGCTTTTTGGTTACAAAAAAAACACACCAAAAAATACATCACACAACTTTTCCCTGAACGCCAAATGTAATTTTTCCTCCTTATGCAAATGGACCAAAGAGAAGAAAATGAAATTAAGAGGACTGAGGCACCAAGGTTAAGTTCTTTTTGGTGTTTTTCCCACCTTCAAGATCAGAATAGACTTGAGAAATACAGTGACATCAGAAAGACAGTGTCTTACATATAATTTTAATTCTAGTAATTTGACCACTTCTTTGGTGATTTGCACTAAAACAAAAAAGAAAAGAAAAGAAAACTTCAAAGCATAAGAAACAGCCTTCTAGATGCTCATCGCATTCAACAACAGAACATCACAGCCAAGCCTGATTTTGTTTTGTCCTTTGAACGGTCTTCTGTCATACATAATTTCAAGTAATTTTTACTGATGTTAAGTTCCCAAAACAAAGGTGCAACACATTCCATTGTAAACAGAACCAAAAAATTGTGGCAGATTGCAACTACAGTGCCTTTTTTCTAGTCACATGCTACTGATCTGTAAAGTAAAGCATTATTAGAAGCTCTATTAAACACTGAATTAAAGATACTATTATATGCCTCTGAAAATTTCTGAAGTTGGCAAATTAACAACCAAGATTTATGCAGTAGTCTTTGCAGGCACTTCACAAATTGGATTCTAACAAATTAAACTGGCGTCTGATTTAAGAATGTATTTTTCTCTCTTAACTTTTCAATATTTAAACAATGATTGTTCAAGCAATTAGGCTTCATTTCTTCTGTAGACACAAATCTGAGCGGTTCTTGTCCATGAGTCCACTACATGTGATGATGACTTGATTATTTTCAACAGTGTATGCAAACACAATGGCTTTTTGAAAAGTTAACCCATTGAGTTTACAGAGCAGTGAATACTGAGACTAAGATTTTTGAAGATTAGTACTGCAGCTGGACATAAAAGTCTTTAGAAAGACTCTCTCTGGCACCCAATATTTACACAAAATAACCCTGCCCTACTACAATCCTGATCAGACTCTATAAAAACAAAAATTTGTTTTATTTTCTGTTTCCATACAGGGATGTCAGAGCTGTACTCTCCTAATCATTTAGTAGTTGTCATAAAGTCCATACGAAGCAAGCAGGTGAACAGAGTTACAACTGGTAGTTCGTGACTTTCTATGGCTTTTAAGCCATCTGCCTTCACTTAACGAGACCATCACAAAACCAGAAATTCGGAAGGTGAGGAGTAAACTATGAGCCAAGAAGCTGATAAAAAGGCCCATGTGAGTGATGGTCTGAAGTGCTGCAGAAAACAGAGAAGAGTCTTTTGCTTGCCCAGCTTTGAAGTAGACCCATTTTTCAGCAGCAAAATGGGCGAGTTTTTTGCAGCAGTTATTGAATCTTACACAAAATGCTTCAGTATATCCAGTTTTCTTGCAGACATGTCAAAATTGCCTTTTGATCAACCTACTCCGGTTTAGATAAAAAAAAAAACAAAAAAAAAAAAAAAAAAAAAACAAAAAAAACCCACAAAACCAGGAGTTCCAGGTTCTTCAACTGCTTAACTCTTTGTGAAAGTCTTACTCCTGTTTATGTCTAGCAGCATGAATTCCCTAGAACTTTAGAGCACATTATTGGTTTCCACAGTGATTTCTAATATATTGTAGTAGAATCTGACAAATACAGAGCTTCCACAGTGAAAAACAAAGCAAAAAACCTGTTTTAACACACAGAATATACAAAAGCGCTCAGTTCTGAAAAAACGCACATTAAAATAATTAATGTAAAACAGGCTTCTACAGTTAAAAAGAATCTTTAGTTTCTTACTGAAGAGTTCTGAAATAACTAAATCTCTAATGATTCACCTTGAATTCAGTGACTGATTTGTATTCATTTGCTGCAATTTTTTCTTTCATCGTACCAAAATCCATGGGGTGCTTTATTATCATGGAATATCCAGGAGCGATGGCATCCGTGACTGGAAAAGCGAAAAACCCATGAGGATCTTTCCTAAAAATAAACCCAATAAATTTGGATTTATATCAGCAAACAAAATTATCATTGTTCTTGTACTACATTAATAGTATAAAAAGAGCAGTACTTAAAAGGAAAAAAAAAAACACTAACAGCACTCTCATAAAACAGAAGCATATTTGAAAAATTTCCTGATACAAAAGAGAATTTTGAATAGATATACGTAGACTTTTTGAAAGAGATTCAGCTAGTTCTTGAATTACTTAATTATTTCTGTGTATACTTTCTATGTAATAACCTCTTCAACTCTTCTTGTTCATGAGGTCCTCAAAAATAAATAGTGTTTAGTATTTTCAAATTAGTTACAAATTCAGCTTATTGCTATGTAATAAAAAGGGAAAATGAAATATTTTGTTTGTGTGTTTGTTTTTTTTTTAAAAAAAGCCCATGAGGTATAGGGTTAAGATCTTATGGAAAACAATGAAATAAAAAGCCTCTCCAAATTAAGAGGATTATCAAGTAAGCAGGTATAAACTTGCTTTGGCATCTGACAGTCCAGAACAAAACAAAATTTTATGAGAACAGTTCAATCTTTTGAACTATTAAAATTGGTAATTGTTTTTCAATCCCTAAACTAAATCATCAATATTTAAAAAATTTGTAACGGCAACATATCCTCTGCCCAAAAGACTTCCCCACCAAAAGCTAGAATTGCATAGTTGGTAATAATTTTCCTCAACTAATCTTTAAAAATTACCAGGTCTGACATGGTTGCAAAGGTTACCCAAACGTATTGCAGACAGTCTTTGGTGCTATTTTCAAATAGAAAACCAGGATAAGAAGTTGTACAATAACACATATGCATTAGACGCTGTTGACACAGTTGTAGATAATATGCTTAATACCTTTGAAGCTGGCGAAGGAAGTGTTCTAGCAATTGCTGGATCGGTGTGCTCTCATTTTCAGCTGCAGTTTGAGACAGAAATACAGATTGAAATGACAAATGGATGCAGATTTGCTGGAAAGACAGGTACTGATTACGACTGCACTTCTGTACAGATTAAACAATTAACGCTACACATTAATTACCTGTTCCATGCACATACTTCAGAGAGACTGCCTTTAACGTGAAATTTGAAAAACTAAAGGAGCAGCATACTGAAATCTAGAATTAAAACTCCAGCTCTTCATCATGATAATGGAGAGACATTTCCTTTCTCAAGCAGAACAGGTAAGGTAACTCTCATGTTTCTGAATGAAGTTTTCCAAGCAGATGAAAATAGAAGCCTTGTCAACACAGAGATAATTTTTTTAGCCTGTCAGTTTTTCACTACTCCAGACTACCTACAGACACGAAGCTTTGACCAGAAAATTTCAGTTACCCCTATTAGGTCACCTCGACAGTTGATATACACCATTCCTCAATTTAATGTGCAGTCATAATTAGAAAATTCCTCAATAAATTACTTGACCAGTGTTCCAAACACGAGACTCACAATACTCCTAAAGACACAACTTCTTGCTGCTAAGCTCCATTTCCAAACATATGTGTGCTGAGATCACAATGTATTTGAGAATTCTTGTAAGTAAAAGTTTCCACTGGATAATGCTGAGTTTTAACTATCAAGCAATGGCTATGGGTAGAGAAAGCATTGCAAAATCTGAAAGGATTAAATAGGCAGAAGTTACCACACACAACTGTTAAGTATTTTGGCTAGTGATGAGATGACTGGTAAATGAAAACTGGGGGGACTATAGTCTTTAGAGACACTCTATCAGAACTCACTGACGCACTTTTGATGAAAATAGAGATACTAAAATTAAAACTCCACATAGGTTATAAGAAAATCCCATAACAACAGCTAAGCAGTCTCCACAAGACTTTTTTTCCTCTGAACTGAGCAAAACTTTCAGACATTCTGATCATTGTTCTGTAAATGTTGAGGAAATGCTGAGGAGAAGGAATCAAAAATACTACGCACAATAACACTTTTACATGAGCCTTATTCTGCCAAATAACAGAAGCTAGTGACAGATATCCTTGCCAAGTTCAATTACCTACTAAAACCCAGAAGCACCAGGAAGAATATTGACTTTTCAGATACCAGAAAGTTCTGAAAGTTGGAAAAAAATAAAGTCTCTAGCAAATCCTCATGGAAATTTTACATTTTGGTACCTCTGACAAAAGCTTTGTCTTACACACTTTTAAAAACACCCAAGATTATTTAATTTGTCACACTGCTCACCTGGCTGAGTTCTGCATGCTCTGACAGGACGATCTGGAGGAGGTTCAACCTCTACTTTCTTCCCAGGATCAAAGTCATCAGTTTCTCCTTCAGTGTCACACTGTTCTTTCTCCCTTTTCCTCTTTTTCTCTTCCTAGTACATTACAAAAAAGACAGATTTTAGAAGAACATACTGGGAACGTGCAATCTTACATATCAAAAGGTAAGAGACAGCAATTTCTAATTTGGAATACTCATTCTATATCTGAGCCATAATATGGTTCAAACTATAGCTCATAGATTTTCACTGTCACTTCCCCATTTTCTTCTCCAATCAAAACTAATACTGTTCACCTTTTGTTTCTTTGTATTTAATACACTATTGTTCTGTCATTAGTTACTGTACTTTTACGTAAAAGGATATTAAACTCTGAAGCTATTTAAACATAAAATGGCATGATAATAAGCTACACTTGAGAGTAAAGAAATTTAATTTACTATTCATTAAAGAACAGTCTGTAACTCCCCTTTGATTAATGTGTTTTTGTTGTCTGGTGTGTTAGACAGAAATTAACAAAATACATGATAATTTAGGAAGCCTACAAAAGATCCATATGGAATGCTCTGTAACAGTGGTGGCAATTAATGATTTCTTCCTAAGCTTCAAGGCAAAGGCATGCCTGAGTTATTCCTATAATCTTACAGTCATTATTCATGTTAAATAGAAAAGCGTATTTTCATTAACCTTGTTTACAGTACAGTCTTGTTACTTATCTATCCATTAGCTTCTTTTGCATGCACTAATAATGAATTTCTGTGGAAAAAAATTCAAACAACCCTCCTCCCCCATAATTTAGCAAAGGCAAAACAAGGAATTTGATCTGATGTTGCAAGATCTTGTATTAAAGACATTTGTTTTGCTACATTTCAAGTCTCAGCCATACTCTTAGCTGAAACATTTGAAAATGTTTGTGCAAAGAAAATTTTAAACTATTTGCCCTGTATTCAAGAGCTTCTGATTAATCCTACAAGATACATCACTTTAAAGGAATACAAGCCTAACAAGTACATCAATTTGAAATGACAGACGTGAGCCATACACACATACAAAGCAGTACCGAAAAACTGTCATATGAGAATAGTGAAACTACACGACAGAAGAGAAAAAGCAGAGAGACCTGAAAGTCTTTAGTACATGAAAGAAATATTAAAATGAAACTGTATGATAACTGTATCATCAATGCCTTCTTCTGATTTCAATCTGGCTCCTAAAGTCTCAGCACAGACAACTAAGGTGATCGCACCATTTGCTACTAACAAAGCCTAGCATGCAGGTTACTCTAAACAAGAGCCAACAAAACTATAGTACCATAGTACTCAACAGATCAGATTTCAGACAGCTGTTTTAAGAAAATCTATCAATTTCAATGTCCAGTTACTTGGTATATCTCAGGATCAGAAAAGCAACCTAGATTTATTTGAAAAGCTGAGAATACTCTCCTCAAAGGGTAGCAAAACATGTTTCTGACATGCCTGAAATACAAAACATCCAACTTAAAACTGGAAGTATTCATACCTACAGATAAGGAAACAGATAAGAAAAAAACAGTTACAAAAAACCAAGCTTTCACTTTGTTCAGAAAATCATCACAAGGATATCTCTTTTAAATGGGACACATACACCAACATACACACAGAGGTTTTCTACATTTGCAAAGTGCTGGCTCCAAACAATGAGCTTCCGTCAACGGTGATTTAAAAAAAAAAAAAAAATTCTGGTACTCTACGCCTGTTTTTAGTATGCAAACATGAAGATGACTGCTATGTCTGAATTCTAAAAATCACAGCTTACCTTTCTCTTTCTTCTTTCCTCATCATCTAGATGCTTTTCTTTTTCCTTCTCAGACTTTTTTTTCTTTTTTTTCTTCTTTTCTTTATGTCGCTCTCTCTCATGATCTGATCTATCATCATAGTAACTAGAATCATGCCCTGACCCAGAAAGTTCAGTCACTTCGCTTCCTCCGACTTTAAGCACCAACTTTAAAGGTTTTTCCAAAGGCTTATCCACATAATCTACATTTTAAAAGTAAAACATTTTATTAATGCATACGGAGGTGACATCATACAGCAATTACTGATGCTTCTTATAGAAATAATGTTTACAAGAATTTGCTGCAGGTTGAAAATACATGCAACACATCTACAGCAAAAAACAACAGCTAACAAATCCAAATTAAGAAACAGTGGTTCAGTACATTTTAAATTACTATTTTCCCCCAATCTGTAATAGGTAAGGAACTAACTCCTCAGCTTTCCCGAGGCGAAACCAGGTACCGTTCAACCCGTGCAGTAACGGCCCTCCATCAGTAACAGCCGCACCAAGATGCCCGGTCTCAAAACCCCACCACACCAGCGCCCCAGGGTCGGCCGGGTCAACACCAGCGCTGCCTCCGCCTTCCCCCTGCCCC